>JAOQMM010000003.1:20869118-20879175 GCA_027563515.1 Erythroxylum platyclados | reverse complement strand
GCAGATTACAGGTCTTCTCCAGCGGCAGTGGGAGGTACGCATTCTGCACACGTACCGGGAGGGGAACAGAGCAGCTGATTTCTTGGCTTCCTTTGCGGTGGAGTTCCCACTGGGTTACCATATTCTTACAGGAACTCCCACTTCTCTGACCACTGTATTATCGCAAGATATTATTGGAGTGGCTTGGCCACGTAATGTAACTTTTACATAGCTGGGTGCATGCCACCCCCCTTTTAATAAAAAAAATAATAAAAAAATAAAATCTCACACCAAGTATTGCCAATTTAATTTGGCTTTGATTTGAAAATGAAATTAGTACTGAAACTACATGCATCAATTCCTACATCAATTATTTTAGGGTTAATTACTAAAAAAAAGTCCAAACTTTCGTCAATTTTTCAATTATAACTCAAAATTTAAAAAGTAACAATAAATATCCAAACTTTTATTTTGTTTTTAATTCTAGCCCAAACTTCAAAAAATGACAATAAAATGCTCAAACTTTTAATTTTCTTTAATTCTAGCCCGATGTTATTTGTTGTTCTTCCGATGCCCTCAACTCTTTGTTTTCTATTTGTTCTTCTGACGTCCCAAACTACTCTTGCATTACAGCGGTGCACCAGTAAACTCTTCATTTTTAGTTAGTTCTCCTGATGCCTTTAGTGTGAGGGCACCGGAGCTGCGTAATTTGAAAATTGAAAGGTGAGGGCGTCGAGAGAACAAACTGAAAACGAAAGGAAAAACTGAAATCCAACTGTAAGGTCGTTAGGGTTGCGTAATTTAATTTTAATCATTTTTAAACAAATACGTCGTTTTAATTATATAATTAAACGACATCATTTCATTAATCTTCGTTGGTTATGTTAATTTTGGCTAACATGCATTAATAGTTAAGGTTTTTGAAACATGTGACAAGTCACGTCAACAAACTTAACATAAATACTAATGTTGGGTTAGAATTGAAAAAAATTGAAAGTTTGAGTATTTTATTGTTACTTTTTTAAGTTCGGGCCAAAATTAAAATAATTAAAAGTTTAGATATTTTATTGTTATTTTTAAAAATTCAAAGTATAATTAAAAAATTGACGAAATTTTTTTTTTTTAGGTTGTTGATAATTAACTCATTATTTTATTGCAGTAAGTTCGTTTTGGAGGCCACAGCATCGGAAGTTCTCTAATTCTATAGGAAAATGATGAAACACAATCTTACCCGAAGCATTCCCAATTTCACTTTGATTTCTAAATCCAGCTGTGACAATAATGCATAAGATCCTAAGGATCCAGTTAATATCTGGAATATAGACTTGGTGATGAAACTTCAGATCCAAAGGTATAACTTAAAAACTATACTCCTGTTTTAGCAGTAGCTTAATGGATGTATTCTTGGAGATAATACCCACTCATCTTGTGGAAAATTACTTCTCAGAGCTAATATAGTCCAGTAATTATATCATTCAAGTAGAATCTGCATTAGTTCCTAGTGGTTCCATACGTTCCACATCTTGATATGTTATCAATATGACGCAAAAGAGGTTAAAGTATATAAAAGAAATAAGAAAAGAAAAATTAGTTAACTACGAGTTTTAATTTGGTGAGATAAAGATCGAGAATTGAGTTGAAAACAAAAGATAAGAGTTGAACAGGTCCGTCAACTCTAGGTAAAGGCAAGAAAGGCACTTGCCTAGGCCTACACTTGACTAACTCTTATTTTACTTCGTTTTGTTCTTTATAAAATCTATTTTTTGGGCACTCATAAAAAATAAAAAAAGATAAAATAGGGTCATTTTTTTACTAAAGACCTATAAAATATTAAGAACGGGCCTCAAACTGAAGTCTAGATTATGTTAGGATTTTTTATTGGATAGGAAGTAGTAGTAAACTAAAATATGTTATTTTATTTTAGATATGTATATAAAAGAAATAAAAGAAGAAAAATTAGCAATTTGAAAATTTTCTATAATTTTGAGTTTTTATTAAAAAATATGATGCTTTCTTACGAAAGTGAATATTAGGACTTAGGTTGATTCCTAGTTTCCTTCTATTGATCATTTTGGTTTGGTACTTCTTTTCCGAAAGGTAATCTTAAACCAAAATGATTAGCTTTTAACTATAATTACATCCAAAAAAAGCTACAGTTTCTTTACATTCAAGAGCACGTCTGCTCATCCCTTATCATGTAGCTATCGATCTCAACGCCAGCATGTTCTACCTGTTTCGTCACCTTCCAAGAACTTGTGATGACCTCACGATTCTGGAGTTTCATGAACTGGTACGTGATACGGCTTCTCGCGTTACCAGAGTTGCACGGATTACAGACTTCTCGGAGATTCACGTCACAGTCGAGGCCACCACCGGCTTTGGTTAATGCACTGACAACGGAGGATACAATGATATTGGAGAGGCTTAAGAAGAAGAGGTTCAGTTTTGACTCGGACACGGGAACAGAGGCTGAAACTTGCGTTATTTGCTTGGAGGAGTTATCGGGTGGGGCATTCCTCACACGGATGCCGTGTTCTCATATTTTCCACGAATCATGCATCTTCCAGTGGCTGAAGATAACCAATAATTGCCCTCTGTGTCGTTACAAATTAGAAGGTTGAGTCCCTGTCCAAATTCATTATTATTTTAATTAGTTTTAGTTTTACAAACCCTTTTTTGCAACACAAATTCTTGAATTAGGGATGATAATAAGCTAAATTTTGCTAATTTTTTTAAATTAAAAATATAGAATAATTTATTTTTTTAATTGGATCTGAGTTTAGACTGTCCAGACTCAGGTTTACCCGAGGCCCAACTATTTTAAGTAAAACGATATTGTTTTGTTTAGAATAATTGAGTTTTCAGTCAGCATGAACCTGAGCCTGACCCATAGGCCAACTCATTGAAAATAATTAAATTTAAACTTATGGGTCAAAAATTGTCATCCGTATCTTGGATTTGGTAAAGGATTAATTTCAAGAGATACAAAGAATTTTTTTTATTTTGTTATATAAGTTTTAAAATATATATTAAAAAAACTCTGTTTATTTTTATTTTGTTATATAAGTTCTAAAATATATACAATTTTGTTATTCTAAGTTTAATTTTTTATTTTTCAACAATAACGTAGTTATTTAGAATTTAAATTTTAAATCATTTTTATTTTTAAATATATTTAATTTAATTTAAAGCTTAAATTAATTATGAAAACAAATTGTAATAAATTTAATTAAAATCTATAATATTTATTGGTGTTTAATATTAAATAATTAAAATAATATTTTATTCAATAAATGATAAAATCATATTATGAAAAAAACTTAACACAAACAACTTTTTTATTTATTTCATAAATAATGAAAATAGAAAAATAAAAATAAAATTCTTTTTTTTAATTTGATAACAAAATTAAAAAAATAAAATTATTTATTTAGATACGTATGTGTAATTTACAAGTTTATGTAAATTAGGTTTAACATTTGACAAAGAAAAACTATTTCTTTTTCAAGAATACAATGAAATATGAAAAGAAAAAGACTTGTATTGATAAGGTTAACTTTTTAATTAGGCTCGTACAAATTGACTATTTCATTTTTTGTAAAAAATTAAATACTTTAAATTTTCAAAAATTATTTTATGATTCGAATTTAACTTTAAAAATGACTATTCAAATAATTTAAAAATTAAAAGAAAATTCAATAAATGTCTGCACTAAAAGAATACAAAACTTTGTGAATTTACCAAGAAAAATGTCAAAATTGTTAAACATGGATAATCTGTCCAACATTCAAGAGACCTTCATGAGGAATGTTTAAGACGACACTACTTGACCTGCACAACTTCCTAAGAAAAGCATATAAATAGTCAATGGCAATCTTCTTGTACCATCTTGAGTCGCTCCTCGCTACTACTACTGTGTTTCCTAGGATGTGGGACACTCCGGCGTCTCTACAACTCTTCAGAAACTCCATCTCATCAACCTCAACCTGATTTGATGTGAAGTTGGTGTTCTTGGCTGGCAATGGGGAACTATTAGTTGACATGGTTGATTCCAAGGAGGAGATGGTTGCATCTACAATGGAATAGAGCTCATTACCATCATATTCCAAAGTGTTGCTACCTCCTGAACAATGCTCATTCTGGTCAGCATTTATGCTTGATGCATCTGAGTCCGAATCTCCGTCCATCAGAGAATCTAAGCGAACAAGCAGGAAAATGCTGTCAAAGAGCTTGTTCTCAAAATCATCGTCTCTCCTATGGAGGTCTTTATACCCATATCTTACAACACAACGGAACATATGGAAATCCTTCGATCCAATTCGTCTGACGAGGAATCTCTCAGCTTCTGGGACTGTATGGACAGGCAGATACTTGACGCAGACAAAAATGAGGACAGAATGGATTGCAGGTAGATTGGTGATGAAATGTGTGAAGATGTTTGGCACTCCACTAGCTAGTTCTGAATAGACGAGTCCAACACCAGGAACACGAACAAGCCCTAAACTCGGACCAAGTCCCAGAATCCATGCCATTGAGATCTTGCTATGCATCTCAAACTCGTACCTTTTCATTCTACCGTAATGCCAACCATACATTACCATGAAAAAGCCAAATGCAACTGCAAGAGGAACCCAACCACCTTGATTGACCTTGAATAGGACAGCCGAGAAATAAGTGCCCTCCACTATCAGGGACAAGACGGTGAATACTAGGACAAGAGTCCAGTGACATCGCCATGTTAATATCATGACAAAAATCATAAGGAATGTGGTCACTAGCATGACTATCACCACAGCAGCCCCTATTTTGTCACAAAACAGAAAAGTAGATATAAGATTTGTGTTTTAAGGTTGACTAAAAGAGAGAAGCTGAAAACTTGAATAAGAAAAGAAGAAATCAAAGCCGCATCAACCACATAATTGGTTAAATGAGTGTCAATGACAAATATGGTTTGGGGAAAACCCCATACAAAAGTAAGATCATCCAACAGTTTGGTTAGTTTTTTGCAGAGACAGTTGCAAAGGATGTAGAAACAAGTTATGACCGTAATAAAAGACTTGAAAAATGACAAGGTCTTGACAAAAGAAATGAGGAACCTTTACAATCACTTACGAAATCAAAATGTTATCATAGACATAATAAAATCTCACACCAAGTACTGCCAATTTTGGCTTTGATTTGAAAATGAAATTAGTACTGAAACTACAAGCATCAATTCCTAAGTCAATTATTTTGTTGCAGTTAGTTCATTTTGGAGGCCATAACATCCGAAGTTCCTCTATTCAACTTCTCTAATTCTATAGGAAAATGATGAAACACAATCTTACCCGAAGCATTCCCAATTTCACTTTGATTTCTAAATCCAGCTGTGACAATAATGCATAAAATCATAAGGATCCAGTTAATATCTGGAATATAGACTTGGTGCTGAAACTTCTTTGATGTATGCACAATCTTAACTCGGGGGAAACAATCAACAGCAAGAGCCTGCTTGATCAGTGTGAAAGTTGCAGAAATTGTTGCCTGGCTAGCAACAATAGCAGCACATGTTGCAATAATAAGAACAGGCCAATATATGCTATCTGCAGAATACTAAAAATCAGCATCTGTAAGATGACCATTTGTGAGAACAAGGTAACTTAAAAAAATGCTTCTTGTAAATTTTTCAGTTTATTAGATAATGATCAAAACGAACTTTATTTGATTTCCACAATCTCCGATTATGCACATCTTTTTCTGATAACTATGAAATTCCAAATTATCGCCATTCATATCAAACTGATCTGTAAGCTCTGGCTATTTTTCACACATGTACCTTATTTGTTTCCAATAGTTCCCAACTTTTATATCTATAAATCACTTAGGATCAGAGAAAGATCCAAGTGCCAACTCCTGTACGTTGAATGCACTTCAACGAAAGGCCAGAAAGCAAGCGAAGCTAGACATTTTAGAACTGAAGAAGTAGAACTCATGAAGCACTGGGTTATCAGTCTGACCTCCAGTCACTTCTTATCTGATGGTCATTTTATATTAATAGTTATCATAAACTCACTAGGACATTTTCGGAAAACACAATCCTTTTGCCATATGATTGTAAATTTGTTACCACCTTTTCGTTCTATTAACTTCTCAGATGTGTAACTGATCTCAGTTATTCTCAGTAAACTATCATATTGTGTGGATGGGTAAGTAGGTGATAGTGGTGCATGGATATTTATTGCGTGTGTTTATGACAGATTGAGAGACATAATATCTTGACCTGGAACAAACCTGGAATAGAGCGATAAAATGCATTATTTACGTGATCCATATGTATCATAAGATATGCAGCTTGTCCACAATAGGCTAAAAGAAGGGAGGGGAATACTACTACTGTGAAAGCTAACTGTATGGCTGGCACAGGGAAATGGGACAGATCAGCAAAAAGGGCTTCCGTCCCTGTGATTATCCATGATGAACTGTTAGATGGGTTAAAAAGCTGGACAATATAACTAATTGATATCACTTCAAGGTTTACCTGTTATACAAAGCATGATACCACCAAGGGAGTTCCAAGCATCTTTTCGACCCCTTTCAAAATACCGGTATAAATACACAGGGGAAAATGCTTTGAGGGCTTTGTGACCATATTTCCAAAGGTTGAATACCCCAATACCTCCAATTAACAGAAACCAGAGGAGCACAATGGGTGCAAAGAGCCAGCTAACTGCGTCTGTTCCACATCGTTGTACAGAGAATAAAACTACTAATACTGAAACAGCAAGAACAACTGCAACATCTGCAATCATACCAAACAATTTAGTGATTCACAAAGCCGTAGACTTCAGCTAATGGAAAACCCAAAAAGTGGAAGAAATTGGAAGGTAGCAAATACAAAATCCTATTTCATGTCCAATGAAGGAGATACCATTACTAATTTGAGGATGGTCTAGCTTTATTCCTTCCACAGCTGATAGAACTGCAAACATAGTAGTTATAAATAGATAATTGAAGAACATGAAGAGATATGTAGAGAAGATAGTCAATTCCATTTTGAACATGAAAAAAATCAAACCTGAAATAGCAGGAGTCAGGATCCCATCTCCAATCACCATGCACGAGCCAATAAGAACAAGAAATAACAAAGCGTTCTTCCTGAGTGACTGTCTCTCAAACCATTTCTTGGTCTTTGCAGCAAATGAATGTTCATGAAATTGAGAACGACTATAAGTAGTGAGTTGTTCATCACTGTGATCTTGGTTGGGAATAGTCTTTACTTTTGCATGCCTACAGAGCAGTGAATAAAGAGCAAAAGTTCCACCTGCATTGAGAACTTGAAGGCTGAATGTTGGGGCTTGTATCAGATGTGAAATACGGTTAAAGGTCTACCAAAATGCTTGAAATATTTTCTCTTTGTCTTATATGGCTGGTGAATCAGAAGCATTTTTATCTTCATAAGCCATATGCATGTAGAATCAAGATTTTAGCAATCACAATACAGCAGCATGCCCAAAAATCCTCATGCAAGCTTCTCCTCTTGCATACCTTTTATTCACTTACTGAGTTATCAGAACAAGAAGATGCTCCACCAATTTTCAGAGAGAAAGCCATGACTACGCAATCCACTCATACATAAACCATAAAAGAAGAGAAAACCATATACTCCCTAAAGATGTTATTTCCTCATATGACATGATTAAGATGGTGATGCACAAAATTAATTATGTCATTTAATAAGATGTGAAAACATAGGTTCAGATAATTCTACCTTGCCCATTGTCATTTGCTCTACAAACAATAAAGACATACTTCAAAAGTGGAATAAGAGTAAGGGAATATATAATCACTGAGAGAGCTCCAATCACATCTTCATCATATTTGATGCCTTCCGGAAAAGTATTATAGAAAACATATAGGGGAGATGTCCCTAAATCTCCATAGACCACACCAAGGCTTTGAAATGCAAGTAGAAGTAGTTGAAAATTGGAATATTCCTGGATAACAAAAACAGAATCAACAAAAATCTTTTTGGACATGAAACAACTCTCTTACCCATGCAAATTTTCGAGGTTAAATTGACATCGTATCTTACATCATGCAATTAAACCAGCTGAAGTATACAAATAGTATAGACCAAACCCTACTCTTTCTCATCCTTGCATTTGCATTGGCAAGAACATTTAGTCCAAATTCAGCTTTTTTGTGGGTAATAACAGAGATTAGTATGCATGAAAGCAATAAACCATTGATGCAAGGAAGTTCTGCACGAACAAACTCAAAATTGGTGTCCACTTCCTTAAACTGAGAACAGTGAATAAAAATATTTATCTCACGAACCTCATTAAGATGTGAACTCTTAAGCTGTCCAGCTTCTTCATCCATAGAGGGGTGATCAAATTGCTGTTGCAAAGCCCACATTTTGCCTCTATTTTCTAATTCTTCATCCGTATTGGAATTCATTCTGAATGCAATACTACTTTGAACGTTTTCTCACAAACCTATTTCTCTCATGAACTCGCTCTTTTTCAACTTTTAACGAAACCCAAAACCACCTACTTCACCAGAGAACAATTCCAACGTCCCAAAATCAAAACCGGATCAAAGTTTCGCCTTCAATCTGTAAGCCTAGCAGACTCCTAGAATTCAGGATTCATTAGCAGAAATAATCAAAAAGAACGAATCAATGACACGCATGAATATAGTGCTAAAGCATAAAAACAACACCACATACCAGAACCAGATGCATCATGAAAAAAACCAAAAAACAATGAAACTGCCTACAAACTCAAGTTGGTCACTACCGGAATTTTGATTCATGTTCTTCAATTCGCAGATTCAAGTAGGGTCACTGTCCGATTTCATGCATTGAAGCAACTGCTTCTCTAATTTCCAAGAAGATGAAAAATTTTTCTTTTAACATACCCACAACGAAACAAAGGTAATTCGATTTGGAAGTTAAACTAAAATAGGAAACAATGACTCTACATTCTCAAAAATGGAAAAGAAAAAGAAAAGGACAAAAAACATAAAACGGTACTAAATCCTAGGAATGAACGAAACGACCTTTGTTTATAGACCATGTCACGTACCGTTGAAGAAAACAGAAACAGAAGTCAACAGAGTCGGGTCTGGTCCTCATCTGACGAATCTTTATTTCTTATAAAATATCTGTGTATATAAGATTGTTATTTTATTTTATTTTATATAAATTATTTAAAGAAAATATTTTAAATTTCGTTCCAATAACAGATATTATCAATGTTTTTAAAATCGGATAGGAAGTTAAATCTACATTTAAAGTTTAAAAGTTTTAATAAAATTGAAAAATTTGAAAATAATTAAAACATTATCCTTGGTCAAAAAATTCAAAATTTAGTTGAAAAAAGAAGTTGTTAAATAAAAATTAATTGATTTATTTTTGTTTATAAAAATTTATTAGTTTATAAAAACTGATCGATTAATTAAATTGATCAATTTTTAACAACAAAAATTATTAAACTAAATCAAATTAAAAAATTAAAAACCAAACTAAAAAATTAATCAGTTCAAAGTTTTTTAATGTTCAATCAATCAATTGGATGTTATAGTTTCATATGGACTTGATTAACCAATAAAGCTCATATCTTTCAAGTTGAGTCCTAGATAAAAACTAATTAAGATCTCCACTAAATTATTATATATATCATTATAATTAATTATTATAATGATATATGAATATATAGGTAATATATATATTTTATCATATCTTATTTATTATGTTATTCTATTTATTACATATAATTTCTATAATGTATAGAATTTAACATATATATAATTTATATAAATATATAATAAATAGAAATATTTAAATTGTTACTAATAACAGTTAACAACATTGTCTGATATTAATTAAAATAATTATCAATTAATATAATGTTCGGAATCATTTAATGTTTATTTGTAAAAGAAATTTTGAAATTAATAACATAATTATTATTTCTAGTAAATCTACTTATCATCCATCATATTTCAATAGTATGATTAATATTAAAATGGTAATTGGAGTTGTATAAAAGTTCGTAAATTCTTAAAATAATAAATGTAATTTTTCAGTCATTCC
>JAOQMM010000003.1:20831068-20841959 GCA_027563515.1 Erythroxylum platyclados | reverse complement strand
TTTATAACAGCCAAAACTTTCTAGTAGCTTCACATTTCGTACCAGCAGTCCCCCTAACAAAAAACCTGAATATTAAGGATCGGTAAAATTCCCTTTCTCTCTTTTGGTCATCTCATTAGGTTAACTCTTAGTGTGTTGCAATTTCCCAACTATTATAAATCATTAATCATTAATCGTAATTCTGAATTCATTAGTTGTTTATTGTTTACTGTTAATTGTCAATTGTTAATTAGTGTTTTGTTAATTGATTTTGTTTCGTTTAACTGAATTAGTTTCTCATGTTTAATTTCATTGTTTCGTTAAATTCTATTTAGTTGTTCTGCCCTTAGATTCTAGGATTAAATTTTCCATCCTTGTGGGATCAACACCTTAGGTACTATGCGAATGACCCATGCGCTTGCAGATTATCGAGGTTAAATTAAAACTTATACATCTACAAACTAGATCAAGTTTTTAACGCCATTGTCGGGGAGGTGAAGATTATTTTAGTTCTAGTTGTCTAAGGCATTCTCACTGTCTCATGCGAAAATTAAAAAAAAAAGAAAAAAGAGAGAAAAAAAGTGTGAAAAGTTTGGGCTTAAAGTCAAAGACACATCTATTTGGGCATCATAAGGTGACTATGGGGAATCAAGAAGGTTAAAGGCCAAGAAGAAATCACAAGAACAGTGATGGAGGATATATATTATAAGGAGCAAGGAACTCATGCGGACTTTAATGAGAAACAATTTAGCGGAGGAGATTATCATCCTTATTAGAAAACATACAATTCGGGATGGCAGAACCACCCAGATTTCTATTTGTCTAACAATGTATAAACTCCTATTGGCCATCAAGAACCATTAGGATTTTATTAAGATGAGTCCAGTTCATGGGATTCTAAAGTGGACAAAATCCTGGATAAGATCGAGAACATGGAAGAGGCCCAGAAGAAACTGGAAGAGAAGTTTGAGCAGATAACAGAAGATCATGCCTCTTCTATTCGAAATTTATAGATACGAGTGAGACAAATTTCCGGTGAACTCTATGAGAGAAGTGTGGAAGACGCTCTGAGCAACATGGAAATACATAAAAGAGGGCAATATAAGGGGAAGAGCTAGAAGAACCCATGGAAAACCAAGCTGAACCCCATCTTGTAGAAGATCAAGAGACGAAGAATGAGGATGAAGAATAGAACGTCAACATGAGATCCACCATGATTACCCCTCTTTTTAATTTTTGAGTTTTGAATTTTTTTTAAAATTTACACATTATAACTAATAAATTTTATTTTTAATTTTTATATTCTTTATTTTTCTCTTTACATTTTAATTTAAAATTTTTTAAATTGTTATTGTTAAAAAATAAATTTCTATTCTTATCTTTAAAAATACCAAATTTATTTAATCTCTCTAATAAATTTTATTTTTAAAATTTATGTTCTTTATTTATCTCTTTATATTTTAATTGAAAATTTTTAAATTATTATTGTTAAAAACTAATTATTATTTTATCATGAATTTGTTTAATAAATTGATTTATTAATTAGTATATATAAGTAATTTAGCTTAAGATAATTTAAGAATATGTTAAAAATAATATTTAAACTATAAAAAAGTATGTTTAAAGTACATTGAAAAAGAAGTTTGAATAAAGTTAAGTCTTTTCTATTGGCTTTTAAAAATATACTTCAATGTTTATGAGTCTTTAAATAAATTATAATATAGAATACAATTTTTATTTAAAATTTTATGTTAGATTCAATCTTTATTTAAATTATTATAGATTCAATATTAGCCTAAATTATTAGATTTATTATTAGTTTACTATATATTAATAGGCATTATTAGTGTATATTTACTTCAATAAATGATTTTATTTTAATACTATATTTTTACTTATTCTTATAATTTTTACTTCTTATCTATTATATATCAATTATAAAGCGGTTTAATACTGGTTGAATCTTTAAACCTTAAACTTTTCCTTTGATCGGTTTAATGTCCGGTCTAATTTTTAAAATATTGGAACATACTCTGCACCAACAAACCCCCAAGATTCACAACCACCGACAGCAATCTTCTTGAACACTCCATATTGGAATCCACCGCAAAGAGAGAGCTACAAGCAGCCATTTGAGTACTTTTCCTCAGCAACTCATAGCTATTCTGCGTGGACACAGCTCCATAAACGGGCTCCATAACCGATTAATTCAAATCGAGGATACAGGGATTCGCCTTGTTTTATGACACCATGAGTGGATTGTTGATGTGTATTAAGTGCATGGCATGTGTTGTTCTTTTGATATGTACTTTGGAGAGGTATGTTGTGCTTAGAGATGGCAAATGGGCTTGCCTCAGCTTGACCCAAAATCAACAGGTTAGGTCTGGGTTAATCGGACTTCAGGCCTAATTTTTTTGAAAAAAATTAGGCCTCTGATTGCTTAGGCTCGGCCCAGTTCAGGCTGTAACCTTTATTAGTAAAACAATGTTGTTTTACAATTTTAATTTTTTTAACAAATTGGGCCATGTTGAGTCGGGCTAGGAATCGGGCTAGGCTACCTTGGGTTCGATCAAGTCTCGGATTGAGCCCATTACCATCCCTAGTTGTATTAGTATATATGGTGATTGTTAATTAAAATGTTTTTCATTATGTTATTGGATTTTAGAGATATTTGAGTTTTAGTTTGGTAATTGGATGATTTTGTAATTATTGAATATTGCCAGTTGATAATTTTGTGATTTATGGCTTTAATATTTTTTCTTTTAATATATTGAATATTTTTTAAAGTTTAAGTGATGCGGATTGGCTTTAATATTAAATGAATTCAATTAAATAAAATTACGACTCTAGAATAGATAATTACATTGTTATATCCAAATAATTGCATCATAATAATTGAACAATTATATTATTAAGATTGTGAAATTGCATTATTATATGAGCTTTTGCATTAATCTGGTTGAGATGTAATCCCAATAGGCACCATTTTGGTCTCTTGATGAATTCATTTAAATGTTATCAAAAAAAAAGTTTTTTACTATATTAAATTGGTCAATGCCTTCTTTATAAATTATGTTATTGTTATAAACCTTAAAACTTAGTTGCCCTATTAATAACTCAAAATTAAAAAGAAGGCTATGTGTAGAGATGATAATGGGTTAACTATGAGCCTAAATTTAGGTGTTTTTTATGGGAAGACTCATAGGCCAAATCAGGCTCAGACCAGTTTGAGACCTAACTTTTTTAAACAAAATGATATCATTTTACTTAGAAGAGTTAGATCTTAGGTAGGCCTGAACTTGGGCAACTCAGGCGTGGACTTAATTTAAGAAAATACGTTATTTTATACTTTTAATTTTAAAAATATTATTTAGAAAAAATTAGAGACACTGGCCTATAGGCCGGTCCATTGCTATCCCTAACTATGTGATTATAATACAATATAATGAATTATTTGAGTTCTTTTATATATTTAATCAAAATTACTAATAAATAAACCTATATATATATATTAGCATTTTCATATAAAAAAATTCGAAGTTATATATATCATGGACACTTTTTAGACAATTTATTTAAATAATTTTATTTTCAAGTTATTCAAATAAATTATTAATTAACAACATTATATATCCTTTCCATTTTGATAATTTTGACCATAATTTAAGTAATTTAAAATTTCTTTTTTATAGATCTATTAGAATTTAAATTTATCAAAAATATTTGGTCGTGGTTTTTATCGAATTATATTTTCCATATTTGTTATTAGTCCCACCGACACCTATTTGAACCATTTTTCTTAATTTTATTGAGCATTATTTATTCAATACAAAATTATCTTATAATAATGAAATAAAACATTAAATCATACTCAATTCATTTCATGATAACATGTCAAAACAATAATAAAAAATTATCATATAACTTGGAGAAATTGATAAGAAAGGCAATGAAGAATCTAGAAATCAAAGAGCCAAAATTTGTATTGGAAAATGAAAATTTTTGAAATTGAAATAAAAAATTAAATTTGCTGAAACTTTTTTTTTAAAGATTCTAAACAAATACTTTAAAAATTGGACGCAAGTTAAACCAGTAAAAAAAATGATTTAAGGTTTAAGAAATTCAGTCAATATTAGGCTGTCATAAAACTGGTTAAAGATTATATAAAATTAAAAATTTTGAAATATGATTAAAAGAGACTGTCTTCACGTAAAGATGACAACTAGGTTCAAGTTGACCAAGCTTTGGGTCATTTTTTTCTAAAAAAAATGAAAAATTGAGCTTAGCCCGGCCTTGTCTAAGGTTCGACCTTTATAAGAAAAACGACGTTACTTTGTTGAAAGCGACATCCGCTAGGGCTTGGGCCTGGTGCCTCAGTCCTAATCAGGCATCAAGTTAGGCTTGAGCCTTA
The DNA here is from genome assembly GCA_027563515.1 of Erythroxylum platyclados. Lineage (NCBI taxonomy): Eukaryota > Viridiplantae > Streptophyta > Magnoliopsida > Malpighiales > Erythroxylaceae > Erythroxylum > Erythroxylum platyclados. The sequence goes on along the minus strand of JAOQMM010000003.1, from coordinate 20,837,569 downwards.
ACAACTGGGGTCAGGTTTGGGCTGGACCGAGTCCATTTTTATCCCTATTATTATTTATAAAATAATTTAAAGTTTAATTAAAACAAATTGTTAAATAAAAATTAATTAATTTATAAAACTAATCGATTAATTAATAAACTGATCAATTTTTAACAAGAAAAAATCATTAAAGTAAATCGAACCAAAAATATAAAAAATTAAATAAAAAAGTCAATAATTTCAAAATTTTATGGTTAAATTAAGTTTTTTAATTATTATATTAAAGGTTTCTAAACAAAGTAAAAAAAAAAAGAAAACTTTGAAGTTAATCAAACGGCCCTAAAAAGCTGGCCCAGTAGAATTACACATTCTTCTTCGAGCCGATCAATAAACTCGAGAAATTTGCATCTTAACAAGCAAAACGCACGCACACTACCCTGTCCGTTCTGTTACTGCTCCAAGGAAAAGTAAGTTCTCTGTCAGATCTCGTTCGTCGAATTTCTTCACATATTCGTTGTTTCTGATTTATCAGATTCTTACTTCACTCCTTGTTTGGTACTTTAGGCGTTTTAGTTAAAATCTATTTGAGATCTCTGTCATTTGATTCTCTGATCGGAACATTGTGATTCGAACATACTACAATTTTGCACTTTGATTTGGGATTCGGGAGTTTTGGATTTGGTATTCCTTTTCGTTTTGTCTGGAAACTAACGGAAAGTTAATAGTTTGAGTTTTTTTGGTTTCGGTAGTTAAGTAACTAGATCGATCTGAGATTGGGTCTGTCACGTATGTTACTCCTTATCTTCAATGTAGTATGTTGTGATTCGCTATGTGTTTTATCGTTCACGTATATATTTTTATTTTTATTCGTTGTTCATTTTATTTTTGTGATGCTAATCAGAATTTTCATTTACTAGGTGGTGATTGCGAGCGTTTGTGTTGGTTCAGTATCTGTGAAGATGGTAGAATCTTCTTTTTCCTTTCTCTTTGCTTAAATTTGATGTTCTTTATTCTCTTAATCGTGGGGATTGTTTAAGATTTGGTTTTAATATGACAAATGTAGGTTGTGCTCGCCGCATCTGTTGTAAGCAAGTCTGGAAAAGGTGTGTTCTGACTCTTTTTTTTTTTTGTCACATTGATCTGATGATGTTTGCTTTTATGTTGTTTTCTTTCCTTAGTGCCTTTTTTCTTAACAAAATTTTCTAGTTATTCGTTTATCTGCCATTCAAGTGGCTGGTAATTCCAATCCTTACTAGGACTAGCAATACGTGGAATGAGTCATGGACTAGGATCTGTGCCATGAGCCTTTCTTTTAGTTATTTGGGACCAAATTGCTCATGTGGGTACTTGTGTTGGCTTTCCTCTATTGCAGTGATTGTTTCTAGGCAATTTGTTGATATGTCTCGCGTAAGGATTGAAGGACTCCTTGCCGCCTTCCCTAAGTTGGTTGGTACTGGAAAGCAACATACATATGTGGAGACTGAGAATGTGCGCTATGTTTACCAGCCAATAGAGGCTTTATATTTGCTCCTCGTGACTAATAAGCAGAGCAACATTCTTGAAGATCTGGAGACTCTGAGGCTGCTTTCTAAGCTTGTATCCTTCTTCTGTTGAACTTTGCTAACTACATTAAACAGCAATATTTAGTTTTTGAAAACTTTGGGGTGAGGTGGTGGTGTTGATTTGAATTATTGGAATTAACTTTTCTTCTCACTTTAGTTCTAATCATTGCTTTTTAAAAATATTTTTATGAAATTATTTTGATGTTTCCTGTTTATTATTTCTTCATTAAACTGTGGAAAGGATGATTGAGTTGCTTCCAAAGGAATCTAAGTTAGTGATGTAGCTGGGGCATCTAGTTCATTCCTTAAGTGTTTCTAGGTACCTGAATACTCTATGTCTCTTGATGAGGAGGGTATTTCCAAGTCGGCATTTGAGTTGATCTTTGCTTTTGACGAGGTCATCTCCCTTGGGCACAAGGAAAATGTGACTGTTGCACAGGTTAAGCAGTACTGTGAAATGGAAAGTCATGAAGAGAAATTGCACAAGCTGGTTCTGCAAAGTAAGATCAATGAAACCAAGGATGTTATGAAACGCAAGGCCAGTGAGATTGACAAAAGCAAGGTATCTTGTTATAAATGTATATATATTACGTTTGATATGATAGCAGTACATAGAAGAATGACTGCAAGGTGGAGACTATTTCGTGTTCTGAATCTCGATTGTATCTTTTACTCGTTGCAGATTGAGAAGAATAGAGGTGAAAAAGGAGGCTTCATGTCATTACAGTCAATGGGTTCAGGAAGAATTGAGAGTGGCTTTAGCGATATGAGCATTTCTAGTACTGGAAGTGGTTTTGGAAGTGGTTCAGGCTTTGCATTGACCTCTGATTTCGACTCTTATTCTAACAAGTCTAAAGGTTTGTGGCTGGTTTCTCTGGAGGGGCAGTCAGAGTTCTACTAGCTTTGATTATTAAGTTTCTGATGAACTTTTGGATCTCTGCCGAGATTCCTTTGTTAGTTTTATAACAAGTTCTTGAGAACTATGAGGTTATGTTTCCTCAGCATACAATTTCATCTTAACATTGCCCCTTTGGTAGCTTCATGTGGACAATAGTTCTTTTGGATGATTTCTTCACAACGAAAAGAAATGATTTTGACTGAATGTACTTGGCAATTCCAGGTCGTCAACCGTCAGCTGCAACTGCTCCTCCTAAGGGCCTTGGTATGCAGCTTGGTAAAAGCCAAAAGACAAACCAATTCTTGGAATCCTTGAAAGCAGAAGGTGAAGTGATTCTTGAGGACGTGCAGCCAAAGGCAGGAAAGGCCAAATCAGCTTCCCTTCCACCAACTGATCCCATTACTTTGACTGTTGAGGAAAAACTCAATGTTACTCTGAAAAAAGATGGTGGCATGAGTAACTTTGATGTTCAAGGACAGTTGTCTCTTCAAATTCTTAACCAGGAAGATGCACATATTCAAGTCCAGGTTCTCCTCTCCCTCCCTCTCTCTCTCTCTCTCTGAGGTTACTCATATAGTTGTTTCTTGTAGATTTCTAGTACAACTTCAAAACAAATGCTATTGTAGCTTTCTGAGATAGCTTTTATGTTAATTTTCTCGTTATGAAATGCAGATTGAGACTGGGGATGAACCGGGTGTTTCTTTCAAGACACATCCCAACATGAACAAAGAGTTGTTTGCTAATGAAAATACCTTGGGCTTGAAAGATCCGAATAGACCATTTCCCACTGGTCAAACTGGTGATGCAGCAGGTGTTGGTCTTTTGAAGTGGAGACTGCAAACTTCCGATGAATCCAAGGTTCCATTGACAAGTGAGTACAGATCTTATGGACTTGTTAATTTATACTACTACAGTTCGCATGTTTTGACCATTCAATCTTTATGTTGCAGTCAACTGCTGGCCTTCTGTGTCTGGAAATGAAACTTACGTCAACATTGAATATGAAGCTTCATCCATATTTGATCTGAGAAACGTCGTCATCTCAGTCCCTCTCCCTGCTTTGCGAGAGGCTCCAAGTGTCAAACAGATTGACGGAGAATGGAGGTAATGTATTTAATATATACTGTAGTGAGATGAATATGATACCAGGATGTAACTGATCTCTATCTTACCATTTTCTTCCTTAATAGCCTATTTTGTTTCCCTGTGATGGGTGCCTGGTCATTGAAGCTTAATAAGATAATGATTATTCTTATATTCTTTCTTAACTAGTCAATGAACATGGGATCTCCCTAGATAGATTTGTTTAGGCAAGTTAATGGGGTATATTCTTTTTCTCTCTATTTTTGAACATCTAGATGAGTATAAAGGACAACTTGTGCCATCCAGCTACCGGGGCTATAATTTATCATCTCAAAGTTTGAAGCAGAAAGTTTTCATAATTTTATTTACGGCATTAAGTTGTGTGCTGACCTCCAGGACTGTAGAGTTTATGAAAGATAAAGTACCCTGAAAATCTTTTTCACATTTTTGTCCTACAATAACCTCGTATATTCCTTCTCTCTCTCTCTCTCTCCTTTTTTTTGGTTTACTATGTGTTCATTTCCTTCCAATTCATGCCTGCTTTCTTTTCCGAGTTAAAATGCCCTTTCTAGATATTGATTCTTTTGGACCTGCAGGTATGACTCAAGAAATTCCATCCTGGAGTGGTCCATTCTTCTCATTGATGACAGTAACCGGAGGTCAGCAGCTTTACGCTTTAAAAACTTTCTATTTACCGTTTCCTGAGATTGTTTATAAACAATGTGCCCATATGATATTTGGTTGTAGTGGGTCGCTGGAGTTTGTTGTGCCTCCAGCGGATGCTTTGGCATTCTTCCCCATCTCTGTCCAGTTTTCGGCTATTAATACATACAGCAACGTAAAGGTTTGTAACATTCTATTCCGATTTCTGCGTTCTTCAGTCAAATGATGTTCATTCTCTTAGTTTGTATAAACTACAGTGGCAATCACAAGAGATATGGTTTTTTTTCTTTCTCACGTAGGTCACCAATATCATACCCCTTAAAGGTGGACCTGCTCCAAAGTTCTCGCAGAGGACGCAATTGCTCACTGAGAATTACCAGGTTGTTTGAGCAATATTGACTTGCATGCCCCAAATTACGAGTTTCTATTGCAATGGATAGTTTTGAGATTTTTATGTCGATATTTTAGTTACATGGTTAGTTCTAGGGCGTGATTCTTGTTATATGGATATTAAACAGGAGAGAGAAACTCTCGAACCTTTTGCATTTGTCAGTTTTGAGAGAATTGTTCTTGTTTTTGTAACGTCTTTTGCACACATGTATGACCTCAATCCTATGTAGTTCTGCCTCTTTTCATGTCAATTTGTGCGCAAGTTTTTACACAGTTTGCTCCTGAAAATCCTCTCGTGTGAGCGATGGCATTTGGGCCAAGATTAGGCCTGTGATTAATGGGTCAGGTCTGGATTGATTAGGAGCCTATTTTTCAAAAAAGTGGGCCTTGGGTTATGCTCAGTGTCGGCCTGCTCGGCCCAGTCCAGCCTGAGCCTCGATACCCTTAATAAAAACAATGTTGTTTTTTTATTTTTAATTTAAAAAATAGGTCAAACCAGGCCGCCTGACTCTGATCAGGCTCGGCCCATTTGTCATCCTTGTGTTAATCTACTAATAAAATTTATAAAATTATTTTGTAATTGGAAAGTTGATGGTTACTACACTACCTGTCACGTTTATTTTATGGACGGGATCGAAAATTGACAAATGAATTTAGACTAATTAAATATTTCCAAAGTATCATGTAAATTATCAGTAAACAAGAATGCATATTTCGAATAAACAATTCTACAAATATCTTTAGTAAAATTGAATATTCCCATTCTTTTGGAATTACTATTATGAAAACTATAATTAAATTTCACTTTTTTTATTTCATTTAAATATCTTATATCTCATTAAAATTAATGTAATTAGATAAAATTAACATGTAATTGTTGTTCTTCTTGATAGTATAATTATATAATAATCTTATTTGATATATGTATCCTATTTATTTCCATATTAAATAATTATATTTTGCAAAGAAATTTGAAGTAGTTAAATATAATCAGGTTTAAAATAATTTATATTCTGTTGGCAAATTTTAATTTATTACAATAAATCTAATGAAATATTAGGCATATTAGTTATTGAAATGAATATAAATTTTAAGTTCAAATGAAGCTAATAAATTTTAAACTAAAATCTCATATATACAACATGTTTGATAAGTTTATATTACTTCAATTTACCAAAGTCTCTCGTAATACTCTTTAAGTCATAGGAAACTAACTCAATATAATTTATCCTTTGACAAAATATAATTAAAATATAAAATTATCAAATAATTATCTAACAGTAAATAAGATAAAAAAATTATAACAGTATTTTAAAACTTTTGCTCTTTTATTTAAAAAATCATATTTTTCACTTTTTATAAATGGATATTAACTTTTTTGACTTTTATACGACACTTTAATTGTATAAAAAAACTTAATATCTTACAAGTTTAAACTTAAAATCATTTTTAAATTAAATACATATTGAGAATTGTTTGTAATAACTTCATTATAAAAACATATATTTACTAAGGCCCTGTTTAACAATTAACGTATTGCATTAGTTGTTAGTTGATTCTATTAGCAGTTAGCAGATAGCGCATTAATATCAGCTGATTTGACTAGTGGATAACATCAGTTGTTTATTTAAAAATGTTTGGTTAAATTAGTTGTTTATGTATAAAATGAATTATAAGGGCATGACTTAAAAAAATAAAAAAAATAACATGAGTATTGTATCTTAGTATTTCTTTGAATATTATCATAAGAATTTAGATTTTAGATATTTAATTTCACATAAGTTAAGTTTATAACTCTAACAAAAAACATAGAACATATAATAATAATAATAATAATAATAATAATAATAATAATAATAATAATAATAATAAAAATAACAATAATCACCGGTTGAAATAAGATCTTCCTGAAAAGCAAACTTTTTA
>JAOQMM010000003.1:20811054-20830968 GCA_027563515.1 Erythroxylum platyclados | reverse complement strand
AGCGTTGTTAATTTTTATCCTCTCAAGCCCTTTGAGTTTTATTCTCGAGAGTACATTTTATTCCATATGAAATAGATTGTCCTATGTGTTTATTATTACTACTACTACTTTTTTTTCTCTATATTAATCAAGTTGAATTTCATTTATTTTTCCATATTTTTCTACTGATAGTGTTTGGTGAAGGGAAAACAACAATAAAAGATGATAACTTGAGTAATTTGTAATAACTTTTGAGAACAATCGTTTTTTCGTTCCTTAATTTTTCAGTTGTTGGAGGAAAACGTTCCTCATAAGAGCATTTTCAAAAATAGTGGATTGGGTTCAATCCTCCAACCCAATCAGCTGATTACTAAACACGATTATTGGTAGTTTTGTAATAGTTGATCTCAAAAACTACTGAGGGTTAGAGTGTTAGAATACTGAGTCAAATGAGTTACATCATTATAGAACAAATTTGATGCAATTAGGAGATAATTTTATGATTTCATCACATGCATAATATTAGCATGCACACATGAATTATGATTTTAAAGAAAAGAAATTGCAAAGATTTTATGTGCACTCAATTGACATGTTCGGGATATGAAAGTTTCAAAACGATTGTGACATAATTGTGCATTTCTAATGTCTTGTATTTTAGATTATCAATAAAAAGAATTGTTGGAGTATAATTAGTATTTGGAGTTAATTGTCACAATTTAATTATATATTTAGCCTAGGAAAATTTTCAAGTAGTAAGACAAGTTGACATGTGGAAATTTAGGATGACTAAGCCTATAAAATGATAGACAAATGGCTTGGAGAATTAAGTGACAAATGGCTTAGGAATTTAGTGACATTTGGCAGCCAAAAGGAGGCACATGTAACTTACTTTAATGCATGACAAGTGTCTTTAAAGGAAGAATACTTATCTTACACCTAAGACTTAAAACATTGCATGCTTTTTTATGGTTGCCGTATACACCCATCACCCTCTCCCTCTCATTGCTGAAACCACACACTCCCTCCATGTTCTTGAAATTTTCTTGCATGCATGTAAGGCTAAGCAAGCTTGACATCTGAGGTGGCATTCAAGCTAATCAAGTAAGTAAAATACTGACCTATTGTGGTAGATGTTAGCAGAATTTTTATTATGGCTAATTAGGGATAGATTGAATGTGATGTTGGTGTTGAAGATGTGCTGGAAAATGAAGAATGAATGGATACTTTTCTGTTCTGTTTTTGCATTATGAAAACAATAACTTATGGGCTGTTGTATGGATGATTTAAGTTGGGATTTGAAGTAGAAATGATGAAGAATTCATGCTAAAGATAGGTGATATAAAGGTGTTTTTAAATCTAGAAAATATGAGCTGTAATTATGTTTGTAAAAGGTGACTGTTAATGATGTAGGTGAGTAGAATTTTGTGAGCCCTAGTATAACCATTATGGAAGTTCAATTAATCTGAAATAAAGTAACTTTAATGGACATGAAATCTGGAAAATTTCAGATATTAGTGATGTTTCTAAGCTTATGAAATTCGTGCAGTAATGAAGGATGTAAAGTTACACACATTAATGATGTTGATGACAGATTCTGAAATTTTAATTTCAGTCTTGTGTACATGTCTAATCAGCTGAGAAAAATCACTCTAAATTGGTGTATTTGGACTTGATTAAGGCTAGGATTGAGCCTAGATTGTTGTTGGGTTAATTGGTTAAGACCTTGATACGTTTATACAGTTAATTGATGTCATAACCTAAAGAATGGACTGTTTGATGTAGTTATATCCAAATTTGGAAATTTTGATGAAATAAAAGAATAGATGTGTTCTTTTAATGCAAACATGATCTTAAGGACATGTATAATGTGTATAAAGTATAGATGAATGAGTATTGAAGAACATGGGGTAATTATGAATGAGAATTGAGTAAATGTATGAGTATATGTTGCTGGAAAAAGTTTGATGAATGTTTAGATTTAATTTGCTGTAATTTCAAATTTGAAGTAACAATTGGGTGTGTGTTATAGGAGACTTTTTTATCATGAAAATGTACAAGGATAAGTGTAATGTATGGTGGATGAATTTGGAGTAAACCAAGCTAATTTCAAGGTATAAACTTGAATATAAAATGGTAGTATACAAGCTGAAATGTTTGAATGGTCTTAAGGTGTATAAACACACATTATTTTGTATAGTGGAGAGATTGATTTACATTGGATATGGTAACATGTATAGGTGATTTGTAGGGGTTTATGATACCAAGTTGGTGCTAATTTGATAATTCAACTCGTAATGGAAAAAAATGTGGAAATGAATAGTCAAAAGTTTATTCACAAAAATACATACCCGGAAAGTCATTTAAGCATGCATAGAAATATGACACATATACATGTATATGATTTTATATTTACGTGATTAAACAACTTAGTAATTTGTGAACTATGTGTGTATGTACTGCATGGCGATAGATGCGCAAAGTGATTGTCAACATCCAGACATTGTCGGAACATCAAGGCCATAGCATTTCTGGAGTGTACTGTGAGTTAACCTAGATGTTTGTCACTATAATTGACTTGTTTTGCTTAAATTTCAATTACTGAATTGTTACTTATATAATTGTGATATTCTGGACATTGTTGATCTGAGGAGTTTGATATTTGGGATTGTATTAGAAGTGTTTACAAATTGAATGTGTAATTTGAAATGTGTTCTCAACTAAATGTTGAATGTCAGTCTTAGATCCGACGATTGTGATAAATGACTATGCACATTGAATGAAAGTGATCGATAGCATATTATGTGAAATGATGCATTCCATCACATGAATATGCATAATTAGATAAAGGAGTTGTGACTGGAGTGACCAATCTGAAAGAGCTTAAAATTCGAAATGTGTACAAAGAGTCAAAAGCTCAGTTGTTAATGTGCCCGGTATCCACAAAGGGGTACGGGATAGTATCTGAAATGAGCCCGGTATCCACAAAGGATACGGTATAGTAAATAGGCGTTTGGTCACAACAAAATAAAAATGAAAGTGGAGTCTCATGTGCATTTGCATCTATATCTTTACATGTATTCATGAGATTGATTGCGAATAATTGCTGAATTATATTGATCTAATGATATGTAATGCTTGTGTACATGTTGAGGGTATGAATGATTGAAATGAATGATTGGATTATTCTGAAATGATTACATGAAATGTTTGTAGTTCATGATGTAGTTCATGATGTACTTGCTGAAATATGAAGTATAATGTGATCAGTTATTCAATACTGAATGATGTGATATATGGGATCTAATTCTGAATGATGTGGTATATAAAATTAGATAATATGATATACTTGTGAATTTAGTTAGATACATATGATATTTGTTTTCTGACTTGAGTGAGCACATCAATGATCGTTCACTCACTAAGTTCGCAAACTCATTAAAATTGCAATATTGTTTTTCAGGTTCAGGGGAGTTTTAATTACCAAAGTGATCTATTAGAAGTCTAGTACTTGTATTTTAGAGATGGAAGTGACTCAAAGGTTTGATCAGCTGAATCTGTGGAGTTTAGTTAGAGTCTTTTGCATTGATATCCCATATCAAGATACACAATATCTCTAGTGTGTAACTTTTGTAATATATGTTTGTACTGAGATTGAACTCGAAACTGATGTTTTATGTATATAATGGATTCTGACTTATATTGAAACATATGACCCTATATGTTTGCGAAAGAAATGGGATGTAAATGAATATTTTGAATGCATATGATATGTTGATGCCTAAGATTTGGTTAATTTGATTGTCCTAACATATCATTTCTGTATAGTATATTTTCGAATATCCTTTAGTATGTTCGGGATTATGCCCTATGGGAGTGGTATGTTACAGGTTTAACTGGTCAAATAACTAAATACCTCTCAATCCGCCAAAAAATAGTTGACCAGTCATTTACGAAACATGGTCCAAATATGGTAAGTTTCTTATAAATAGATGTTAAAAAGACTTTATATCTTAATTTAATTTTTGTAAAATATTTTCTATATTTTTAAAATTTTTACATTATAACTTAATAAAGAGATTAATATTTTTTAAAAATTTTCAAAATAAATATATGCATATATAATATTGTCTCTCTCTCTCTCTCTCTCTCTATATATATATATATATGGCATGAAAAACAAAATAAAGAAGTTTAAATGTATTATGAGCATGTTAATTTATTCAATATTAATATGAATAGAAACAAACATATTCATTTTAAATTGAATATAGGCAAGTGTTTAAAAGATTAAAAAGTTAAATTCACTTTTTAAAACACATATTATATTACTTATTTGGTGTTAGTTATTGTGGTAAATTAGTAAATACTCTTATATTGTATATATAATCATATTCAAAATTTAAAGAAATATTAAGATTATTTCAAATAATTTATTGGAATAATTAAAATTTTTGAACTTTATAAATATTTATTGGTTGATAAATTTTTGAATTAAAAAAATTTAAATAAAAAATCACACATCCTTAATTAAATATAAATTAAAAATAATAATATGGCAAATTAAAATTACAAGATTTATTTTTAGCATAAAAAATTAAAATAATAATATAACATTTAAATTCCAACACGACAAGGGTTTCTCTACGCATACAAAACCCTATAAACTTCCATATCTGGTTCACTCTCGTCGATCTCGGCCGCGCCACACTCTTTCCCAAGACCAAAGAGCAAAGCTTTCTCAGTTGCTCGCGGCTATGGCGACCGATACGGCCACTAACCAATCGACACGAACCCTTTCTCAGAAGGAGTTGGACATCCAAATGATGTTGGCTGCTGAGGTCCATCTCGGCACCAAAAACTGCGACTTCCAAATGGAACGCTACGTTTTTAAGCGCCGAAACGATGGTATTAGAAGTTTTCTTTGTTTTCCTCTTTGAGTTACGATGTGTTGAGTATTGGAATTTTGGGTGTTAGTTCGTTGTATTCAAGATCTCCAGCAATTTCTGATGTTAGGGTTACTTTTTTTCTTATTCTGTTGATTGCCTTGTTTGAAATTTTCATCATTAACAGATGTTAATGCCCTTGTGAACACAAATTGATTTTCGCATTGAAGTTTGTAACTTTAAGAAGTTTATTGTCTGTGCTACAAGTTTTCATTTCCAATAAATGGTGGTTATTACTAGGAATTTATATTATCAATCTTGGCAAGACCTGGGAAAAATTGCAGCTGGCTGCTAGAGTTATTGTTGCTATTGAGAACCCTCAAGACATTATCGTTCAATCTGCAAGGCCTTATGGGCAGAGGGCTGTCCTCAAGTTTGCACAATACACTGGCGCCCACGCTATTGCTGGAAGGCATACGCCTGGTACATTCACCAACCAACTCCAGACCTCATTTAGTGAGCCTCGGCTCTTGATCCTTACCGATCCAAGGACTGATCACCAAGTAATTCCACTCAATTTAATCTATATTTGATTGTAATTTTGCCAACACTAGTTGTTTCTTGTGTGACCAAAGACTGAATGTTCGCTACGTACATGATGTAGCCTATCAAGGAAGCTGCCCTTGGAAACATTCCCACCATTGCTTTCTGTGATACTGATAGTCCCATGGGATATGTAGATGTTGGTATTCCTGCTAACAACAAAGGAAAGCACAGTATTGGATGTTTGTTTTGGCTGTTGGCTAGAATGGTTCTGCAGATGCGTGGCACCATTCCTCAGGGGCATAAGTGGGATGTGATGGTAAGTAGATGTAATTAACATACAGTTCAGGTGCCTGCACATGAGCAGCGAGTAATTGTATGTTCGTTATCTGTTCATTTGGCTTATTTACTTTTTATTGGCAGGTGGATCTGTTTTTCTATCGGGAGCCGGAAGAAGCCAAGCAGGACGAGGAGGAAGAAGCGGTACCTGCTGCCGATTATGCACTTCCTCCCCCTGATTTTGGGTTTCCCTCTACCGATTGGACTAGCACGGTTCCTGATGGTCAGTGGGGTGCTGATGTGGTTCAACCGCCTATACCTGCAGTTCCTGTTGCCAACTTGTATCCAGAGCAAGGTAAGAGCTTTACTTATGGTAATGAATTGCTTTAACAATTAGCCTGTCAAATAAATGTTCTTGATAAACATCTTATATAGCTTCCTCTTATATTTTTCCTAATTTTATCAGAATTGTATGCAACTGTTTAACCGATTTACTTTCCGAATCATGGTTATGATGCATATATTATGGTGTTTCCCTTGTAGGTGTTTCTGGGGAATGGGATGCTGCAGCTCCACCACAACAAATTGCTGATGCACCTGCTCCAACCGGCTGGGAGTTATGAAACAGAGACAAGAATGATTAGGATTTATGCTTTTCCTTTTCTCTAGTAATGAGATAGTTACTAAGGGTTTTGCAGATCAGTTTTGAAATGATCACGTTTTTATTTTATATATCACTTATGCACTCGTAGAAATTGGATATCCAAGACATTGATGCTTGAACTTGTACTTTTGCCTCCATTTAATCTTGTTTGTTCTCATCATTAACTTCAGTGCAAAGCAAGGCATATTCAAGGATTGACTAACTTGCTGCCAAATACAACGTTAAAGCTCAGTTAACATAATCAAATCTCTCCTAGATGTTCTGGTCAAGGATGCTCGTGGTTAGGAAAATTTGTAACTAGATTCATTCATCAGTGACGTACTTGAACCAGACTCTGAAACTGATTAAGGTGGCTCACAATTACTCCCAAGGCATGCAATAAGTTTAACTCCTCGTGTACTCACTATTTGAGTATGGACATTCTCAGGGTTCTTTTCTGGTCAGCAGCACCAGTTAAAGGTCTCAGGAATGTTCGCGATAACTATGGCATGAATCGGTTCTGCATTGCTACGTAGTTTCATCACTATCGTTTGCTCCTTTTCTTCTGTGACTCTCATCTTCCAAGGAACTTCTCCGAGAGCTTTATATTTTATCAACTTAAGGACTTCCTGTACTACGGGCTGTACACTGCTTGGCATCTAGGATTCCGGCAAGTGATCCTGGAATCTGATAATAAGACCGTTGTGGATTCCCTTTTGTCCAAACATTCGCTAGGTGCCACTTCCTCTCCCTTCTTTAAGTGGATCACCGGGCTTCTCCAGCAACAGTGGGATGTTTACATCCTGCACACTTACCGAGAGGATAATAAAGCAGTTGATCTCTTGGCTAACTTTGCGTTGGACGTTCCACTAGGATACCATCTCCTTGAAGACTCACCCATTAATCTGTCTACTGTTTTATCCCAGGATATTTTTGGAGTGGCCTGACCACGGAATGTAACTGTTACCTAACGTGTAATGGGTTTTGTTGGGAGTGTCTCTCTCCCCTCTTAATCTAAAAAAAAAAAGGACTTCCTGTCCTCAGAATGTCTCAGGTCCTTGTACTACACGACTTTCTAAACTACCCCTTGAACTGCGAGAGTTTTCCTTTTCAGAGACTCTCCAAAGTCCGAGGCCCTTTCTTCGAACTCAATTCCCTGAGCCTCTTCCTGTTCAAAGCATTCCTGGGATTCATCACAATGTTTTGTTGATATCCAACCTAACTTTCTAATACTACTGTTTCTTTGAAGAAAGCAATAACTTAAGGCATCTTTGAAATTTTAGATGCTTGAATCCTACCTTTCACTGTTAGATTCTATTTGGAGGCGTCACAGGTCAATCAATCAAACAGGATCCTACTTATTCTTCTGAGTTTCAGGTTTAGCATCCATCTCGATAGTCTGTTAAATTTCGTATCCACATACTTACCAACTCACCACTATCTTTAATCTTTATACTTGAGCTTCAGCTCATAAACTACACTAGTTTCTGATCTATTAATTAAAATCGAAGGCACATAACGAAGGTGGAAGCAAAAATAGTTGTCAAGGAAATGATAAAAGTAAGACAAAAGTTAACATTGTAGACACCAACAAAGAGCACACTGTGAATATTTGTCTTTGTAGTCAATTGATTACTTGCAATTATTGTATGATATTATTATTTATTTACAACCATTTTTTATTTTTATATATTTTGTTAATTATATTTTGCATAATTGATGCATGTATGAGATTATCATAATCTCTAGTATGAAAATTATTATGTTTCAATGCTATTTATGTTCTATTCTATTTAGATTAGTTTAGTCAATAGTAATTTAGTATGAACTATATAAAAATAGTTAAATAAGTCAACAAAAGATCTGTTGTTTTAAATTAGTTTAAAAGAATAGTTTACTGTTCTTATGAAATTTGGAAATGTTAATTTTCAAATATTAATTATAAATCAATGAATAATTAACAAAGACGAACTTAAATAGATTGGAGACGAATTTCATCCTTTATGTCTAACTAGAACTGAGGATGACACTAAGACTTGCACCTAACTTGATTTGATCTAAAAAGTTTGAATGGTACGATTGTCTAACCAAAATAACATTATTTTAAGTAATTTTAGTCTTAAGTATACAAAAATTAAGATAAAGAAAACATCACTTTGGGCATTCAATAAGGTTTGGGCTTTATTTAACTATAAATAAAATTATAATTATGAATTATAATTATTAACATATTAAGAATCCAATATGTCACAAAATTAAAAAGAAAAAATTAATTTAAATTAATGCTATACTTAATTGTAAAATTTATAAAATTTCATGAATTAAATAAAAGATATCTAATTATAGTCTAAAATTTAATGACAAATAAATATAGACTCAAATTGTAGCTGACATTGCACTGGAGTGCACAGAAGCTAAGATCTTGCTAGCACCGTGGCACGTTCAAGGGGTTTTGCGTAATGATTATTATTCAGACACGTGGATACCAGACCCAAAAACTCGATCCATATCTGTCATGGGTCAAGTTGGGTTGGTGCAAAACACAATTTGGGCCATAGACCAAGTCTTCACGTATGAATTGGACTAGTTGACTTTTCTTTTGCCCTTTTAATGTTCATTTGACTTATTGATGTCTAGTTATTAATTAAGACTAAGATAGCTTTTAATTATAGGTATAGCTAATCTAGTTAGTGCTAATTAATTACAATTAAGAGATGTGAAACAAAATCTAAACGCAATTTGACTTTAATTATAAACAAACTTACCCAACTTCCAACACCACTAACATCATCACAAAGTGTCTAGGTACAATGAACATGTAATTGTACTATTATGTTATTCTACACACTTTTTTTTTAAAGATTAAAAGTAATACTATAGATAAAACTATGTACAGTTCTTACAAGGAAGAGTCAAAAGAGAACAACTACAACACAAGGATTTTTAAACGTAAACGAATTATACATGTCTACCGCACGTTTATAGATTCCAGCGTGCTTTCATTCTAGGTGAAAGAGGAACCTCTTTTGCTATGACGATCGCTCGAACATCGTTTATGGTGGACTCAGCAACTTGGTATTTGTTGGTTTTTTCCTGCTTGTACAATCTACGATTCCGTTCCTTCCATAGGTTGTAGATTGTGATGGAGAAGGCCGAATGAAGGAGTAAGGCATCCTGCTTGATATTCTTGGAGGTGTCTAAAACCCACTGTAGCATAGCATTCTAGTCGTAAGAATTACCATAAGCTTCCATTTTGTGGAGTAGCTGACTCTAAACCGTTTTAGAAAAAGAGCACCGGAAGAATAAATGATTACGACTCTCAGCTGAAAGTTGGCATAATACACAAAGTGGATCGTAGCTACCAAACCATCTATCCTTTGTACTTAGGCGATTTTTGATGGCTACCCAAGTTATCATGGATGCTCGCGGACTGAGCGTCTTCTGCCAAAGGAGATTATAACATGGAACTTATAGACGTATGACTTGGAATAGGCTATAACAGGATTTGTTGGTGAAGGTGCTAGAAGAGTGGAGTTTCCATGAGATTTGGTCTTCCTGTTGGTTGTTATTTAGTGATGGAAAGTATTGCAAAAGTTGTGGAAAACCTCTAAAGGTACCCGAACATTGCCCATCTGAGATGAGTGTTGCAACCTTGGAAGCAAGCGGAAGACGGTTGTGAAGGTGTGTTAATTATGCTCTCTGTATAAGGGGGCTTTGGATTGTCCAATTGTCATACCATAGCCAGACGCTTTGGCCATTCCCCACAGTATGAAAAATCCAGGGATATATGGTGTTTCGGAGCTTCAGCATGTGCCTAAAGACCCAGGAGCATCCCCTGTTCTCTGGAATCTGCCAGAAATTCTGAGTTTTAAGGAAGTTTTCATGGATCCATTTTATCCAAATGGCTTGTTTGTCAACGTGTAACCTCCAGATCTTCCTACAAAGTTGGACCTTTTGCATAATGGTAGTAGAGAGGATGCCCAACCCCCATATTTTTTTGGTGTTGTTACCTCCTCCCACTTAACTTTGGCTCTTCTTGTGTTTTCAGTGGACCCAGACCAGAGGAAAGTTTTAATGGTTCTATCGAGCTCTTTCACCGTTCTTTTGGGTAATATCAGGTGGCTTGTCCAATGTGTATGTAGATTGCTAAGTACAGAGATGATTAAGGTGACTCTAGCTGCCATGGAGAGAAAGCGGTTTTGCCAGGCCAAGATTTTTGAGCGGTATTTCTCTAGAAGAGGAAGACAGTCGTTGTATGTAAGCTTTGCATGAGAAATGGGCACTCCCAGATACTTAAATGGGAGCAATTGGAGTTCCATTCCAAGTTCTTGGGCGAGTTCAGAGGCCTGGCGTATGTCTGAAGAACAGTAGAAACTACTTTTTTGTATGTTGATTTGCAACCCTGAATCGTTGGAAAATCGATGAAGTATGCCCTTAAGGATACGAAGAGAAGAGATTTCAGCCCCAGATAATAGCAAAAGGTCATCTGCGAACATTAGATTTGTAAGTTGGAGAAGTCGGCAATGGTGGTGGTAAGAAGTATTCTACACATTTTCCACAAAGGTTGCTAGAAATTTTCACATACCATCACCACTATCGATAGCCACCAAAGACACACGATTAAGAACAACAACTGCAAAGATCACAAATTTTTTTGAATTTTTCGCATACCACAAATCACAAACAACTGTCACCAAACTAACACTCCATCGATAATGAACAACCCAACAAAAATCACGCAAACACTAGAGAAAACTAGTTGCCAACTTGCACACTCTCAACCACAAAAAATAGTCCAACAATAGTCATTTAAAAACAAAGAAAATGCAGCTGCAAAATTGGATAATAATCACCGTAAGTTAGCTGCTGAAAATAATCCAAGATAGCCCAAAAATTCAAGCTGTCAAGTCACAAGATCCCCAACGTATATTCACCCAAAAACAATAATACAGCCCCAAGACTCATATACCACAGCAACATTCCAGCTGCAAAATAGTCAATCAAATCTTCAATAATTTAGCTGCCTTAGATAGCTATTATCACCGAAATAGGGTATCAATTACATACCATCTTGATTAGAATTGTAAACATAATCAACCTTATTTTGAAAGAGTCCCACATAAGATAGAATACAAAATTCCAAGTATGTCTATCTAAGTCCATCATCATCATCATCATCAACACCTAGTTGAAGTACCTCTAAGACGCGGAGTTTAGGGAGGTCCGATAGTATGCAACCTTACCCTTATATAGTAGAAAGGCTGTTTCCAGTATGTCTAACTAAGTCCAATTTCAAATAATGCCCAAAATTAAATAATAAGATATCATAACATATATCTTAACAGTAAGGTTATGTTTGGTAGGGCGATTAGTAATAGAATGAATGAAATGTAATATTATTCTAACGTTTGGGAGGAGGGTTTATAATAGAATAGAATGGAATATGATAGAAAGGGAGGGTTTCACATTACATCCTATTCCATCATAAACAGTAAAAATGAGTTACCTCTGATTTGGAGGGTTTATAATGCAATGTAAAATGATAAATATATACTACCTAATATACCCTTAATAATTTTTTATAATATTAATTATACCATCAACCCTAATAACAAGCAACAAGACAATACATTTTATTATGTAACAAGACAATACATTTTATTATTCTATCAAGGGTAGAATAGTCATTTATTATTATTATACAAACATTCCATTCCATCCATCCATCCATCTTTCAAACACCATTTTACTATATTACATTATGAACCATTCCATCCCTCCTAAACAACAATTTTCTAATATTACATCCATTTATATTCCATTCTATTATAAACCATTCCATCCCATTCCATTCTATTAAAAACTTTACGTCCAACCAAACATAACCTAAAGCAAATGGTAAAATGGTAAAAAACAACAAAGAGAACATTGTTAATATTTCTCTGTAATCAATTGATTACTTGCAAATATTATATGATATTAATTATTTATTTAAACAAATTTTATTTTTATATATTTTGTTGATTATATTTAGTGCTTACTGTTAAAGATAAAATTCTTTATAACAATTATTGTGTAAATAAAACTATGACGAGAATATAAGATTTCTTTGGATATTTTTATAAATTGTTTTTAGTTATAGTTTCACTAAAATGAAAAATTGATGCAACAAGAAAACTAACAAAATGTTATATTTCTTTTTTTATGAATAAAATAATTGGTTTTCATAAATTGAAGTATGTAGATATTTGAAAATCTTGAATGAAACATTACTTGTGTGTATGTGGATGTCTTTATTATCATAGTTGTATAATTGATGCTTATATATGAGATTATAATCTCTGGTATACAAAATTATTATGTTTCGATGCTATTTATGTTCTGTTCTATTTAGATTAGTTTAGTCAATAGTAATTTAGTATGAATTAAATAAAAATACTTAAATAAATCAATAAAAGATCTGTTGTTGTAAATTAGTTTAAAAGAATATTTTACTATTCTTATGAATTTTGAAAATATTTTTTAAATATTAATTATAAATCAATTAATAATTAACAAAGATGAACCTAAATAGATTAGAGACGAAGTTCATCCTTTATGTCTAATTAGAACTAAGGTAGGGCTTGAACCTAACTTGATTTGATCTAAATAGTTTGAATGGTACGACCATTTATCCAAAATAACAATATTTTGAGTAATTTTAATCTTAATTTTAAAAAAATTAACATAAAGAAAAAATCACTTTAGGCAGTTCACTAGGGTTCAGACATTATTTAACTAAAAATAAAATTATAATTATGAATTATAATTATTAACATATTAAGAATCCAATAAGTCACAAAATTTAAAAACATTAATTTAAATTACTGCTAAACTCAATTGCAAAGTTTATAAAATTTCATGAATTAATAAGAGATATCTAATTATAGTCTAAAATTTAATGACAAATAAATATGGACTCAAATTATAGTCGACCTTGCGCTGGAGTGCACAGAAGCTAAGATCTTGCTAGCACCGTGGCACGTTCAAGTGGTTGTACGTAACGATTATTATTTGGACACGTGGATACGAGACCCGAAAACTCGATCCATCTCCGTCATGAGTCAAGTCGAGTTGGTGCAAAATAGAATTTGGGCCTTAGACCAATTCTTTAGGTATGAATTGGACTAGTCGACTTTTCTTTGTCCCTTTTAACGTTCATTTGACTTATTGATGTCTAGTTGTCAATTATGACTAAGATAGCTGCTAAGTATAGGTATGGCTAATCTAGTTAGTGCTAATTAATTACAATCAAGAGATTTGAAACAAAATCTAAATGCAATTTGACGTTACTTATAAACAAACTAACCCAACTTCCAACGCCACCAACATCATCACAAAGTGTCTAGGTACAATGAACCTGTAAATGTACTATTCTGTTCTTCACCTGCTTTTTGACTCTTAAATAACACACCGCACGTTTTCCAACTTGTTGACGGTGTCATTAAGTGATCAAGTTCAATGTATCTAGACACTCGTTTCATCCGCAATGCATGCATATGCTATGCTATCTATGATGTGCTAACGCGTTAGCCTATTCAGTCTCGGCCCAATCGCCGGGTTAAATTTAAAATTGTTGGATTCGAAAATAGGAAGTTAACTAAAACCAAAATATCCTTCTACTAAATAGTAAATATAATCCATTGTCAATTTAAGAATTGGTTATACTAAATATAAATAAAAGGCCAAAAATATAGATATTTCAATGATTAAAAAATTGCTCAGTCAGTTCAATCTAAAAAACTTTAATCTTCTAACTTTTCAGTTCAATTTACTTTGATAATTCTTGTTGTTAAAAATCAATTAATTATTAATTAATCTGTCAATTTTTATTAATTAATAAATTCTTATAAATAAAATAAATCAATTAATTTTTATTTAACAATATTTTTAATTAAACTTTAAATTCTTCGACATGTAAATACAATCTCTTTTAATTATATTTTAAATTCCTTAATTTTATTCAATATTTAGCTGATTTTTTAACGGTCTAAAATTAGTTAAACCTTTTAAACCTTAAATCTCTTGTCTTACTGGTTTAAGTTATAGTCTGGTTTTTAAAACATGGGATATTTCTAGTATTTAAAATATTTAAAAAAATTTCTATATATTTTAAAATTTTAAAATTTTAATTTAAAAAATTATTTTACAGTTAAACTTTAAATTCTTCAATTGGTAAAAACAATCTCCTTTAATCATATTTTAAATCCTTTAATTTTATTTAATCTTTAATTGATTTTTTGACGCTTGAACTTTTTAAACCTTAAACCTCTTGTTTTACTGATTTAACTTTCGGTTCGGTTTTTAAATATTGGATATTTCTAGCATTTAAAAAATTTAGAAAATTATAAAATTTTGGAAAACTTAATTTTAATTTAAAATCTCATTTTTATACTTTAATTACAAATAATGTTTCGTGATATAAATATTATACATAAATTAATCAAATGATACTAACATAACAAAATAACCAATTTCTTAATAATTTAAAATAATTATAATAAATTATTAATTAGTTGGATTAGGTTAATTCGATCTTATGAATTAGGTTAAATTATTATACAAACAATATTTGATTAGTCCATATATGATAATTTTATCTTATGTATTTTTTAGTTATTTTTAACTAAAATATAAGAAAAATAATTTTTCAAAATTTAAAATTTATAAAATATTTTGAAAATTTTAAATTAAAAAAAGTTTAGTTTTTTACATCATATTTAATTTAGGTGCTATGTTTTATTACATATAAGGTTACCCCCCAAAAATAAAAGAACAAAAAGCCTTAAAAACGGCAGACATTGCACATACATAAGACATGACATGACATTTATATTAGATGTACAGATAGATAGAGATACATGACAAAAAGGGTGGCATAGGTGGCACATGGACACGGTTGTGTGTGTCCCACAGGTTTAGTTAAGAGTTTGTTGGATTGAATTGGACCTTTGGCCTTCATAAATAGGGAACCTCCGACACCTCCGTTTTGCTATCCCCTCCCAGGCACAGAGAAACGGAGAGTGTGCGAGTGAGAGAGACGGAGAGAATCAATCTGCAGACACCCTCACGAGAAAAACATCTTCAGATTCTGAAGTTGACCCTCGTCATTTAGCTTTCTTTCTCTCCTGTTTCTCTCCGTGTCGGCCCTCCTGCTCGCTTCTAGATCGTCCAAAATCTCGGCTTTCTCGGTCATATCAGAGATACAGCTTGTTTTCTGGTTACCACACCCTGCTTGTCAGATTTCGTTGGTTTTTCTTGTAAGAAATTGTTCCTTCCTCTTGCCCTTTTCATGTTTGATTGTTTGTCTCTGTTATTGCACCCGTTTCATGTTTACTATCCGCTCTGTGTCATAATATTGCCTCTTGTTTGCTTACTTGTGAAATGGGGCAATCGAAAGCCTAAAGAAACATGTGGGCATTGTTGTTTGGTCTTTTGTAGTTTGGCTTCTGGTTCAGTGCAACCTCATCTCGACATATGAACACGAACATGCTTTTTTTTTTTTTGAAAAAAAATTGTAATTGCTTGTATGTTTAAGATTATAAAGAATCTTGATGTTATAATATTCAACTATTTATGAGTTTGGAAAAAAAACTCTTCGTTCCTATAGTTTAATTTGCATTTATTTCTGTGCAAATCCATGAACATGAAAGACATCGTTGAATGCGATCTCTGTTTATTACTATGGTAATATTACTTTTGATGTCTTTCATAACGAATATTGCTTTGGATTAGTAATGAATGAGCACCGCTCATCTTTGAGATAATAAGTGATGCGGTTGACAGGACCACACCTTTGTACTCCTTGCCTTTGGAGTGATTGGTAACCTAAGAAATAACTCTTCTTTTTTCTGGGATAATTACCACGAGGTTTTGAGTGTGATTTCTGCAATCTTCAACTTGAATAGAATCATTTTCAACAGTAAAGCCTAATGCATTGCTACTTTGAAGGATTTGGCTGTTCTTTCAATATTACTATGCGGATTAGCCTTTCTATTCTCGTAGTATGAAGGATTATTTACTAATAAAACTTTATTTTCAGGGTTAGGCCACAATGGTGTTCTGGGTTTTTGGTTATGGTTCATTGGTCTGGAACCCAGGATTTGATTTTGATGAAAAAGTGATAGGCTTCATCAAGGACTATAGGCGTGTCTTCGATCTTGGTATGTATACAGTCACCATTAGCATATTAAGAGTGGTTCTCACAATTGTTTTATCGTCCACAAATTTGATTTACTTATAATTCTTACCTTGTGCTGCATACTCCAGCTTGCATTGATCACAGAGGTACACCAGAACATCCTGCAAGAACCTGCACATTGGAATATTTGGAAGGAGCTGTTTGTGTAAGTATCAGTTTTTTATTGAAAATATTTTCTAAACTTTTCATGATAGTTTTCCACCATTGATTAATTTTCGACCTGCTTTATCCTTTGATTTTAACTTGGATTTTTTTTCCCACTTGTGTTGTAGTGGGGTGCTGCTTATTGTGTTCGTGGAGGCCCTGAAAAGGAAAGATTGGCTATGGAGGTGAGTGCTTTTGATGTCTGTAACTAACCTAATATTGACTTCCCAAAAAAAGAAAACTAACCTAGTATTGACTATAGTTATGTTGAGAATAGGCGGTGTGGCATAAACATTTGATTGAATTCATTTGAACTTAGTCTGGTGTATCTGATGTGTTGTTTTTTTTTTTTCCTTTTCTGTAGTATTTGGAGCGCAGGGAATGCGAATATGATAACAAGACGCTCATAAATTTTTATAAGGTCAGATTATGGCATGTTCTTACAGAAGTCTCATGTCTGAAGTTGTCAATTGTGATTCCCTTTATTCCTGCTGTATGCTTATCACCAATCTTTTTCTCATTGTTGAATTCAGGAAGGGGATCCCTCAGTTCCTTCTATAACAGGGGTTATTGTGTAAGTTGACTTCTTATTTATTTGGTCTTTTCATTTTTATTTAGTGCGAATCAACTTATGATCATTATCCTGGTATGCAGTTTCACGTCCACTCCAGATAAACTATCGAACAAGTACTACTTGGGTCCTGCCCCGTTAGAAGAAATGGCTAGGTATGCTGGATGTCCTAATCCAACTCTATTATCCGTATTAGTTTGTTCTCATGTTCATTGCCTATAAACATGGTTAAAAATTTTATTCCATCTCCAGGCAAATCGCAACTGCTTGTGGACCTTGCGGAAACAACAGAGACTATTTGTTCCTGCTAGAGAAGGCCATGTATGATATCGGTAAGATGTTACTTTTTGATAGTTGAACATGGAACTTTCTGTTTCGGAGTTATTGTTCCTATACTTAGCCGTAGAGATTGAATAACAGGTCATAAGGATGATATGGTGATAGAGCTGGCAAACGAAGTGAGGAAGGAACTTGGAGATGGTGTTTCTAACGAAAAGAAGCTCTCTGTGGTTTCTCATATAGTTCTGACATCCCAATTACCGGCCCTCCAGCTGCGTCCCCTACCCAAAGCTGTTGCTATGGACTCCTAACCACGGAATGTTTTGGCTGAATTGAGATAACCATAAAGAAGACCTCCTCTGACCTGATTATCACACTAGTAGAAATCTGTGTTTTTCTTTCTTCAACTTTCTTTCAAAGAACATTTGATGTGGCCTCTCAACAATGTCTGTTCTCTAACCTTACTTAGTTTAGGCTAACAATTAACAAATCATAATGAGTAGGGAGTTAGTTTACGATCATAGTCAAGTGGCTGAGAAAAGGTTAGATGTAACAAGCGCTGTTGATGTGTTCCTTTTGTCTGCAATCTAATGAACAATAATCTATCACATGAGCCTTTCTTTGTTTCTTTCGTTGTGCTTTTATCAGTTATATTTTCAGTTCTTCATCACCCTCTTCCATACGTTGCATGTTTCTTGATGAATATATGATTAAAGGGCTTGTCCGATATTGGTATTGTAAGAGACATTACTAGTTAATATGCGTATGATTTCATGTACACAGGAGGTATAACGTTTTAGGACATCAGAACCTTTTCACAGGCTTTGAATTGTTTCTCAATTTTCACAACACTAAATTCACATACTCAAAACAACTAAGCAAATTAATTGGACTCCAGCTTATAGTATATTTTTTTTTCCTTAACATAAGGGACCTGGTCAATTTGGCAACGGTGATGTGACTTGCACGATGAATTGCTTGTTTGCAAGTCACACAGCTGGAGTAAATGTTTTTTCTTAAATCAAGGGACTTGGTCAATTTGGCAACCGTGATGTGACTTTCCCACGAGCAAGTCACACTTATGACTTGCAAACGCCCAGTAAAGATTTTTAATATATTTTGTTTTATAAGGATATGTTAATCATTTATTATATATTTTATTCTATTTCATTTATCTTATAAATAATATTTAGTACGAATCCTTTTATCATTTATAAATAACATTTCATTATATTACATTCCATTCTATTATAAACTATTTCTTTCCGTTTCGTTCTGTTAATTAACATCCAATCGAACAGAGCCTAAGTAAATTAATTGTACCCAAATTAATTGGACTCTAGCTTATAGTTTTTATTTTTTCTCAACTCAAGCAACTTGGTCAATTTGGCAAATTTTGTCCGTAGAGATGGCAATAAACTAGCTTATCGGTTTAAATTTAAGTGCTTTCAATAATCCGGCTCATTGGCTAAATCAGTCCTAACAATGTTCGAGATCTAATTTTTCTAAACAAAATGACATCGTTTTGCTTAGAAGAATTAGGTCTACCATTAGACCTCGAGTAAGTCTGGCCTGGACAATCTAGACCGGAACTCAATTAAAAAATAAGATATTGTTTTAAACTTTTAATTTTAAAAAAATTAGTGAGACTGACTCATGAGTCGACCTATTGCTATTCCTGTATCCGACATTGTGAATAGGTCTAAAGCTTGTTTAATTGTCTGAACTCGACGTTTTTTTGAATGGTTTAAACAAGTTTTAAGTCGACTCGAGTTACTTTTTGAAAAAGGAATGTATAGCTTATATTTGAGTTTAAACTCGAATAGATCGTTTAAAATAACGTTGTTTTGAGTAAATTATTTTGAGAATAGTTGAATTGTTCCAATTTTTCAAACTAGGTTTAGAGACGATTTTCTGACCAAAATCGAACTATGTTAAATCAGGCAAGTTAAAACTCAAATTCGGTTGCCATGTTTAGGGAAGTGGGTAGTCCGATCCGACCTACGTATCACATTATCAAAACTAATTAAAATCTCGTGCCTGTGTATCAAGGCTCTTATGACTTTTTAACATGGGTATTTTAAAACTAGATATGTGCCTTTAATTTCCTCTTATTACAATTTAGTCCCTCAATTAACATGGATATTTTAAAACTAGGAATATGCCTTTAATTCCCTCAATCGATAAACCGACAATAATCTACATAACTGAAAATAACCGTAATGTAATAATTAGTTAATTACTGCTTTTTTTAGATATTTTAGATAGGCCAAATTATCGGTAACTTTTTAACTGTCATAACTAAGAGTTGAAGTGACCTTTAGCTTTAATACAAACATTAATTTTCAAT
>JAOQMM010000003.1:20766854-20810954 GCA_027563515.1 Erythroxylum platyclados | reverse complement strand
ATTATCGGTAACTTTTTAACTGTCATAACTAAGAGTTGAAGTGACCTTTAGCTTTAATACAAACATTAATTTTCAATCGGCACAATGCCACGATCATTCTAATTCCAAAGCTATGTTTTTATCGAAATGACAAGGTTTCTTTTTTTCCTGAAAAAAAGAGACAGGTGTTGAAAATGTGTTTAGTTGAAACTTGTTTTTATTTTTTATTTTTAAAAATAAGAAAACGGTAATAAATTTATAAAAACGTAAAAATCACGTTTACTTGTATTTTTAAAACAAGTTTTTTTATAAAAACAAATCATATTAATTAATTTTTTGGACAACATTGGCATCCAAATAACCAATTTATAAACATTTTGGTCATTTTGGTACCTTGGTTAATTTTCTAAACAATTTTATTTAGAGATGACAATTGAGCCTTAACTTGATCTAGTCTGACCCCTCGGGCCTAGCTTGAGTTTCATAGGCCTGACATCTATTGCAAAAATAAGGGTTTTTTTCGCAAAACATGATTTTTATTTTTAATTAAATAAAAATAAAAATTAAGTCGGAAGGATTCGAGTCAAAGCGGAAGATACCTAACTCCGACTCATTACCATGCAATACCCAACCCCAACTCATTACTATGCCTAGTTTTATTGCGCCATCCATCAAATTGTTAAAAGTTGTGTAATATATACAACAATAACAACAACAACTCCAACGTACAAGACTTTTCATTATGTAAGAATAATACAAATTGTACGTAACAATCTTTTTGCATTTTACAAAAATAATGTTTCTGTGACCTTTTCATTACAAAAAAGCAACCTTAAAAATTGTGAAATATATGTATCTCCTAAATATCAAAAACCTCTAAGTAAAATAAAACGTTTAATGAGTACAAAATTAAAAAACAGAAAAATTAAATTACAATATTTAATATATTAAGTTCTCTTAAATTAGAAGAAAAAATATATGTTAAGAAAATAAAAAAATAAATCACAGTTGAATTTTGCAAAAAGTAAACTTATATTAGTCATTACTATTTGATTAATAATAATAATATAATTAACTAATAATTGATAAAATCATCGACCTTATGGAATTGCTAATTATGCCAAAAAAAGAGAAAATGGAAGACGACTTAGAGAGCAAGTCAGGCAGGCCTTTTTATTTATTTAAAACACTAAAAACTACTCTCAGTGTCTCCGTTTTCTCTTTCCCTTCCTCTGTTAAAATCCTTTGTATCTTTTTAGGGTTTCAAGCTTACCAATCATCTCTGAGCCATGGATCTTACATCGGACTTCGACGCTCCTCATTCCATGGGCACCACCATAATTGGCGTCACTTACAACGGCGGTGTTGTCCTCGGCGCCGACTCCCGTACCAGCACCGGTAAGATTTGAAATTTTCGTTTCTTTCTGGGGAAATTGTGCCCTAAATGAATGATTCGATTAAATAAAGAGATAACTATACGAGTATAATAAATTCTGTTTAATTTGGGCAGGAGTTTATGTTGCTAACCGCGCTTCCGACAAGATTACAAAGCTGACTGACAATGTCTACGTTTGTCGATCTGGATCGGTATGCTTTTATGTGAAGCTTGTTTCTTTGGGTTGTTTTTCCTCAGAAGTATGGTTCTGTTGATTCTTTTATTTCTTTTGTTTTGAAGGCAGCTGATTCCCAAATTGTCTCTGACTACGTTCGTTACTTTCTGGAACAGCATACGTAAGCTATTGTCTTTCCCTTCTCTTTTTTTGTTATCTCATGTGTGAATTTGATCCTTGTAGTGCCGTTTTTATATATTCAGTGTCTGGATTTGGCTGATCAATTTGTGTTTTTTAACATACAGAATTCAGCTTGGACAGCCTGCAACGGTTAAAGTTGCTGCAAACCTTATTAGGTTGCTTTCTTATAGCAACAAGGTTTGGTTTGCATATGATTTTTGTTTCTAGTTTTTATATAGGATACTTGTGTTTTTGTTTCGTTGGAAGGATCTGTATGAAGTTTGTATGTATGATATTGCAGAACATGCTACAAACAGGTCTGATTGTTGGGGGATGGGACAAGTATGAAGGTGGTAAGATCTATGGAATTCCTCTTGGTGGAACCATCATCGAACAGCCTTTTGCTATTGGAGGTGATTTTCTTCTACTTATCAATAAGGGGTTATGGATACTATTTTGCAGACATTGCTTGTCCTTCGAATTTTCTTGGTTGGTGGTGCATTGCGCATCGTATTGACATTAATTTTTTGTGATCTTAGAGTTCAAATAATTGGAGGTTGAATCTGTTCTTGTATTATACGTCATTACCATCTTTAGATAATTGTGGTGAAGTCCTTACCTGAATTCAAGTGGGGATTATTGTAGACAACAAGAAAGTACAAGACTAACTGATCAGTAGAGGGAACCTAATTGAGTTATTTTCTTATGTGATCTATTTATGTGACCAAAACTCATCTGCGAACTGGTTCACAGTATTGGATTTGTAAATGCCACTGGGTATGAAAGAGGCAAACATGTTATAATGGTGTCTGTTTGGAAAACTCTTAGTTTTGGCATCATCTACTTACTTATGAATGGGTTTAGAAATTTTCTATTATTCTTGTAATGAGTATCATGGCTTTTTGGTTTTCATCTAATGCTTAAGTAGCTAAGATCTTTTGCTTCACTTACATAATTATAATTAGCAAATTTAATGCATTATTCCTCCAAAGTCAAGTCTTGTGTTAACATAATGATGACTTCAGGATCTGGCTCCAGCTATTTATATGGGTTTTTTGACCAAGCTTGGAAAGAGGGAATGACAAAAGAAGAAGCTGAGGTATGCTGAAACTTCTATTTAGGTTTGTGTGTGGGAGGTTTGTTAGTTCCTTGATGGTAGAATTAGTTATTATGCTTTGACATTAGTTTAGCCCTTCTTAGCATGTCATAGTTATACATACACTATTAACATCAAGGCTTCCAGCTTTTATTCGCAAATTGAGAGCAGGGCTTCTACTCTTTTTTCTTTTTTCTTTTGTCTTTTCCATCCATCTCGTCATATAAAGTATCTTGCTCAATGTTTACTTAGGTGTCATTGATTGTGAAGCCTATAAGGTTTGATCATTATCTTTTGGCTATTTAGTTCTGGATTGGAACAAATTTTGCAGCTTTGGAGAAAGAACGCAGGAAATTCCTTGTTACAATTATAAGTTTTGTAAATAACTAGAGTTGGTGTCGTTGTTGTGCTGGAATTTTTGGTGATAACTACATTATGATACTTCTTTGCAGCAATTAGTCGTGAAGGCAGTTTCTCTTGCCATTGCACGTGATGGTGCAAGTGGGGGTGTTATTCGCACAGTCATCGTAAGATTAGCACCTGATTCGCTGACCCTACCATATTTTTTAATCTTTGCTATATTTGTATCAACTTGAACTCAAATCCCTTGATCTTGATATGTTTTTCCAGATTAACTCTGAGGGTGTGACCAGAAACTTTTATCCTGGGGACAAACTTCCATTGTGGCATGAAGAGTTAGAGCCACAAGAATCATTGTTGGATATCTTGGGCGCATCTAGTCCTGAACCAATGAGCATGTGATGTAATCAGAATTAAACAACTTGGTCTTTGATTGTATTTCCATGCTTGTTGTTACTCAAATGGGATCATTTCATTCTCTAGTTATTTGAAATATACTTTATAGGACATCCCATCTTTCTGATTTGTTCATTCTGATGCTTTCCTTTACATTTCTTCAACCCATGGGAAGAAGAATGCATTACACTTTACAAAGTAGTAGCTATCAATCATATGGTGTCCAATCTCAAATAAAAACGTTTCCCTTCTTGCCCTGATGGAGATTTTTTCATGTATGAACCTGTGAACTATTTGTCCATAGAGCAATTTAAGTTGTTGGTAGAGCATTAGGGAATCAGCCCTAATTTTCGGATCCGTATATATATTACCCAACAACTCTAGTACTAGTACAAATTTCTGCCATTGATGGTTTAACCAAATATCAGTCTAAAATTAATCTTTTTTTAAATTTTCAAGATTTTATATTAAATTGGATATGTTATTTGAACTTGAATTCATGACTTTATTACTAGATTGGCGACTTTTGCGGGAAGTTTTCTGCGCTGAATTTTGGGTTTTTGGATTATGGTTGACAGATTATTAATTACTATCAGAAAATTATTCAATGCTATGCTTTATGATTTTTATAAGTTATTATATATTTCTTAAAAGTTTGATTTTTATTTTTTCATATTTCTTAAAAGTTAAAACTATTATATATTTTTAAATTATACAATGTTAGTTTATTGAAAACAGTCTCAGGCAAAAGTAAGATTACGTATTATTGGACTTTTCTAAACTTGACTTTTCTAAACTTGTCTATTTTGTAAGATTTTAATTAGGTATTGTCGACGACTATATTGATGTGTTGTGATAAAAAAAATAGATGTTACATTAAATAATATTTAATTAAGAATTAAAATAAAAACTTAAAAATTGCAGATTACCAGAAAAGGTTAAAATATTAAATCGCAGTCTGAGCAAGGCTCTATAGGAAGTCTATAAAGCGCCTACACGCACACAAGCACCTGACAGCCTCATATATCAGAGACGCACTGCGAGAAGCAAGAAAAGATGAGTTTATCGGCAGCAGCAGGTGGTGGCCTTCACAAGGTTTTCGTGTACGGAAGCCTCCTCGCCGACGACGTGGTTAGCGTTTTGTTAAACCGCATCCCTCAGTCCTCCACTGCAGTTCTCGATGGCTAGTGCGTCTCTCTCTCTCTTTTCTATCGACTCGTCGATCAGTTATAGTTGTTGAGTTCATCAGCATAAATATACATACCACTTTTACATGCTCTGATTCTTTTTTTGGCAATTGTACAGCCATAGATTTAGCATAAAGGGGCGTGTTTATCCCGCTATTCTTCCCGTAGAGAACAAGAAAGTTACTGGCAAGGTCTGAGTATATTGTTATTTTTTTGAAGCTTTTGAGTTCTATACTCGATACCCTCTTTTCCTTTCCATTAAAAAAAATATATATATAAGAAATTTTGTATTGAATGAAGGTCTTCTTTGGCATTACCAACTCTGAGTTGGACATTTTGGATGTGTTCGAGGACGAGGAATATGAGAGAAGGCCTGTGGATGTTTCTTTGAGGGTGGGTATTCAATTAAATCTTGTAAATGCTTTGTTACTGATTCTTTGATTGCAGGTTTTAGGGATTCTATTTCATGTAGTTTGTATGTGGAGGAGTGTGCTGTCAGATGGGTTCTTACGGAAACGGGGTGTTGATTTTGTTGCAGGACAGTTCCGATGAAGTTCAAGTATTTGCTTATGTTTGGTCCGACAAAGAAGATCCTAACTTGTATGGAGAGTGGGATTTTGAGGTAAATTTCTCTCGGACTATTCATGTTTAGTCATGTTGTAGATTTGATTTTGGTAAGAAACATAAGGGAACTTAAGTATTGTCAACTGATTGTAACTTGGTGGATGAAAGGGATTGTTATGGGATGTGATGAAATGTTGTTTTTGTTGAATCCAATGGAGATAGCTACTTTTTCTTCTAAAGCAAAATTCATCTCGAATGACTGTTGCTTTTCTCTAAGTTCTATGAAATCAGATGATTGAGGTCTTTGTTGTTGATAAGAAAACTCTTGATACTAATCTGGAAATCAATAGTACTGGAATAATCACCTGCTACTTGAGCAAATACTGAGTTTGACCTGAAAGATGCTGAATTAAGTTCCTCATGCAATGTGACTGGGATGTCATCTATAGGGTTTTGGATTTTGTGGAGATTAGTCATGAATTTTTCTGTTTTTCTAATGTCTTGTGTCATTCTATGTTTCAAAGCAATGGAAAGTAACGCACATGAACGACTTTATCAAGATGACTCAAGGTTTCAAGGAAGAACTAGATTTGCCTGAATCAAAGACAAGAGTAGCCACGTATGAATCCTTCTATCAGCAGGATCAGAACAGCTCCCCAAGGCCATAACTGTGTCATCTGTGGATATGCACATACTATTCTTGGAGAACGTGTCTCCACCGTTCTGCATTCCTTGAAAGGTTAGATTCTAGCAATAATATGCAACTTTATCACCACGTATCATTTGCGTGGATTAGTTTTAATGGGGATGAAAATGGGGTAACACTTGTGGCATATCTTAGGAAATGCTATTGCCAGTGATAATTCAGCTCAAGTTGTAATTCCCCACAATCCCTGTATATATTTTCTCATAATAAGAGATACCAACTTCTCAGATAATCTGTATTCAATCAATTAATCAATCATTCAATACAACATTTAAAAAGCAAGCCTAGGATGGTAAAAATCTAACCTATTATTGTGATGGCTGTTTCTTTTACCAATTCTTCACACCTGAAAACCAGTATGAAGTAGAAAGACCAGAGGGACCTCGATTCCTGCGATGGCTTCTCGTCCCAACGGTCATTGTCCTCCAGATTGACTGTGCATGACATTTCAAGTGAATCGGTTACCTGGGTATGAAATAGCTGATAATTTTTCCCATTGTGAAGCTGTTTAGAGCTAACCTATTGATTCTGTAGTTGGTACAGTAGGGTATAATTACTATAAGTCATAAACTGCCATTGATTGCAAGTAACTAGGCATCGATGTGTAAGTTATAAACTGAGAATCATTATAAATGGGCAATAAAAGGTGAGTTTATTCGGCTTACAATATAAATAGAAAAGGCTATTCTCTAACTTAAAGAATGAAAATATTAATTAGGGGATATGCGCCTGCGGATTCTCAAATGACCAAACTTCCCAGCCCCAGGTGATGAACCCTCGAAAATAAATGGCAAATAGCCAGTTGCATTCTTGTATCTCTGCTGAATCTGTCATGTTGAAAAGAGAGATTGTCCGGTTAGGATCATTCAGAAGTTAAAAATGCATGCATAGGCTGTGAAATTCATTAACAAGAAAAGACATCAGGCAGGATAAATCACTATATGATGCCCAAAGGTGGTGGATTCTAACCAATTCAGCATTTTAGTAGAGTTACAATGCTAAATCTGTAAAAAGCGTAGTAGAATATAGTAGTTTCAAATGCCAATCCACAGCCGTGTGGTAAGCCGTTACAAGTGCAAAGCAGAAACCATAACGGAAGGAAGAACAGTAAATTACCTCTAGAATTTGTTGGCTGCTCCGTAGGCAATTTTTACCAACCACACAAACTGTTCCACCGGAACCTCCACCTGTAATTTTTGCTCCATACAGAGTTCCATTTTCGGCTGTAGACAGTTTGCTATGCTGGATTTCCTGCACCAATCGTACAAGCCTATCTGTCCCGTCGGAGCCAAGTCCACAAGCACTGTAGCTGTAGTGACACTGAAAGAAGTTTGTACATATATCAACCACCACTTCATAGTAGCCTTTTTCCCAAGTTTCTCTCTAACCATTAGCTCTTGATTCCAATCTTTGAGAAATATAATAGCATTAACTAAGGATTGTAGATTCAGGTTAATCCAATCTACGATTGAAAACTTCTATATGTAGGAAAGGCAACACAAACACAATATCCATGCTTGTGTTGGTTCGTGATTCTGTTGTGGAGTAGATAGTAGCAGACAAATTACGAAAGTTTATCTATTACGCTAGGAGATAATCAAAGAAATGACAAAAATTAGGACATACCTGATACAATAGTTCTCCAAGAGCAGTAAGCTGCTCATCTGAAGTTGATGATGTTAACAATGCCTTAAAAGCCTAATATCAAGTTCCAGAAATGACTCACTAATGTTTAAAAATACGAATGCTAAATAAGACCACAGCTCTAGCCAGTACTAATCACGAAAATTTTCAGAATTTTCTGGTAAGGACACTGTGAGTGATGTAAACATACTGACCTTGACGCGAAAATTTTCATAGATAGGATGTTTAGTAGCTGATTTCACCCCATATGTACGAGTTTGATCAATCACTGTGACAGGATCCTTATGATCAGCATACTTTTCCACAAATGTCCCACCAAGCATGGAATCAGGAAGTGCATTAGAGTAAAGAGCTTCAAATCTGTGAATAATAATAATACAGAAATTACCGTCCATGTACACCTTTAAAATTGTTGAATCAATTTGAAAATTTAGATTATCTTATCACTAAACAAATGAATGAGAATGTCACTACCAGTGCAGCACTACAACGGTGGCTTACCTGTGGGGTGACAAATTGCACAAGTAATCTAATGAAGCTTCAGTTTTCAATAGTTCAACGCCATCATTGTCCAAGTCATCGGGCACTGATCCATTAGCAGACACAATGGAGGCCGTAGATTTGATTATTTCCCGGCCCATGAAGGCACCTATTCTGACAGATCCATAGTCTGCACCACCGACACTTTGAAACCAAAATCTCAACTTATTAATGCCTGGAGAACGTGAAATATGGATAAAGGCAAAAGAAGATAAATGCTTACACAATTCAAGCATGGGATGCAAAGTTAATGAGCTTGTATTCCCTTATATCATAAATAGATGAATTGAAACCAAGTCAATAAGCCCATTCTAGTTCTTTACACATCAGGGAAAATGGTCGAGGAATAATTTTTTCCATTACGAAAGCAAGGGAGTGATTAATCTAGTCAAAGTAAGACAATCTGAATTTGTTTCAGTAAAACCTTCGGAGAAACAGGCAAGAAAGATGAAAGAGATGAGAATACTAAATCCAAATGACTATTTATGAAATGGAGTGAACAGTCAAAGGGACACGAGGACAAGGGCATTCAAAGAGTACCTATGACGTATTCCAGAGTCAATTCCCCAGAATCGAATATGGCTAGGAATTTCCACAAGTCCAAGAACCTCAGCAGGCTGCATGGAGAATAAGCAGACTAGTGAACATCATTTTGTTTTCTCCACAACCTTAGTAAAGGTCTAATAACTAGATGTACCTGGCACAC
Source organism: Erythroxylum platyclados (assembly GCA_027563515.1). Lineage (NCBI taxonomy): Eukaryota > Viridiplantae > Streptophyta > Magnoliopsida > Malpighiales > Erythroxylaceae > Erythroxylum > Erythroxylum platyclados. The sequence continues at coordinate 20,802,046 of JAOQMM010000003.1, read as the reverse complement.
CATTGCAAGAAGTTTGTTGGCCTCACCACATGCTGATGTCATCTGATCCATTACACCACATGGGGCTCCAACAACATGATTCTCCACCTAAGAAGCATTTCAGTTTAGTAAAGCGAGTAGTGTATTGGTAGGAGTCATGCAATAAAAGGAAAAACAATCAAAGGCTGAGTCAATAAAACCTTTTGACAGAGCAAGGCTATATCTCTTGGACTGATACTTAATCCTGTAAAGTAAAAGTAGAGGTTGAACTTTAAGTCAAAATTTTCAAAGATCAAACTTGCTTAAGTAAACAAAGAGAACCAAGATCAGCGGGAGAATGTGTCTAATACTACAATTAACAGAAACTCAACGACTCAGAAAGCTACAATTATTGCAGAACTCTGCCTAGCGGCATTTATAATGAAATATAACTCGTTCCACTCCCAAACAAATGAAGACAATAAACCTTTTTTGAGAGATGATAAAAAATTGGAAGCACATAACCTATATACACAAAACAAAATTGAGGGGCAATTTTGTTAACCCACAAAGAGCCAAGATAATAATTACCATGGGCGGCAGCTATTGCAGACATGCTAGCAACCTCCACAGAGGCTGAAGATGATACACCTTTGCCTTCAGGAACTGCAGAAGAAACCTACAATTTCCGTATTTAAGTTGGTAATTCTGGATGTTAGCAATGGCTTCAAAAAGGCTCTTAGAATAGAGAGATGAAAGTAAAGGTCTATCATCTTCATAAATTGCAAAAAAGTGTAAATATTTCCACAAATCTCAGTCAATTTCAGTTGTCTTTTTCTAGTACAAATTAAGCCAATAGCAGAGGCAAAGTAAAAAGAGGCCATATCAGTATTGCAAAGCATTATAGTCATGAATAACCCAAGTTACCCAACAAATAAGAGCATAAACATAATTCCATAACACCAGAAAAAAGTTTGGAGTTGGGTCATTGCAACTTATACCAGCAAGCTGATACTATCTTCAAAGCGGACACCTAGTTCTCTCATCAAAACAAGAATAGTTCCTGCAACATAAGCTGCCCACCTGGAAAGGTATCACATTAGTTAAAAGATAGACTTTACTGTGATAGCCGGGAAGAAGAAAGTGACATACTTCTGTGATGGATCTTGAGAAAAATATTTCTTTGCCTTATCATATGACATAGGCTGCTCCCCATCCATAAAATCAGACAAATCCATGTCAAAAGTTGGTCCACGGTTGCTAAGTTCTGAACCATATGATACCTGGTGAAATCAGAATTAGTATATATATATATCAGTACTAGGTAGATTAGAACAAAAAACTGAGACTGCTCCCTACCCTTACATTTTGCGTAAAAGTTTTAAAGAAAGTGAATCTTGAACAATAATTTGTCTTTAACCAAACATAATAAGGTGATGTCCAACAAGCCAAATACATGAACGATAATTTGTTGTAGGTGATGAATGCACTTACAATTTGCAGAACAGGGGTAGGCCCTTGACCTTTTGCATTTTGACGAGCCTGGGCATGTTTCCATAGCCTATGCTTGCTAGGATGATTCCTTTGCACAGCAACATGGCAAGCTTCTCTTATGGGCATCTTAAAAGGGAAAAAGAGAAGAGAGGAAAAGCACATCAATCAATTAACTTTGTGCAATATGCAGGAAAACTTGATCAATAAGAGTGAGTTCTAGAGCATAGCAAAATAAAACAAATTGAGTGGAGCACCTCATTGTGACATACTATAGGAAGAATTATTTTCAGTCACTGCCAAGCTCTTGGAAATCATGGAAAATAAATTATTTGACATTAATCTTTACTTTCTACTAGCCTCCCTCCCCAAAATAACGAACAAACAAATACACGGATACAGACATAGACACAGACACAGAGAAGTCAGAGAAGGGGACATATAAACAGTCTATAGTAGGGACCAGCAGAGTCTCTGTAGTGCATGTTGATAAGTGAATTGCGCATGCACAAGTTTGTGAAATGATCCACAGTTTTAGTGGCATGTATTAATAAGCAAAATCGGTTGAAAATAGATAAAAAGGAATCCATAATTTCAGTAAAAACAAAACTGCTACCGTCAAAAACCTAACCTGCAGAACAAGACTTCCTGAATAGTCGGCAATCCCTCCCATAACATCAAGCCTTCCAGGAGCCCTCGTCACATAGACATCTTCCTGCAAAAAACAACCTGTAGCATATGAGACTGTTCATAACAAATCAAGATAGAAAATAAAAAATTGTGACCGCCAAGAGTAAGTAGAACTCATAGTGAAGCTATGAAGTGGATGTTTTGAATATGGTCCTAGTTTGAATAACCTAAAAATCTTTACACAGCAACTGGTAAATGAATAATTGCTATCAATAAGAAATATAATTGAGAAGCAGACAAAAAGGATCCGCAGATTAAGAAGAAAACATTTGAGTAAAATGACCTCCCAATTGAAGAGTGTAACGGCTGCTTTGTGCTCCCGCATTTGGTGTTTCTCAGTTCCATTTTCAGAGTGATTTATGGTTTCAAGATCTGCCAGGCTCTTTAAGAAACTTGTTGTATCAGAAAGACCTTGAAAATCTCCATGAACAATCTCAAAATCTTCAGTCCATCTAAAGAAAAATTTGTAAAAGGCTGTCAGTTAACATTAAAACCAACATTTCCTCATGGACACAAAGGAGGATGAAACTCACGAGCTCAGAACAGATCCATTCTCATTCGTCTGAAAAGTAGGCGATCCTGTGGATTTGTTAAGCTCATTTTCAGCATTTGCATACCAATCAGGAATGCCGATATCTCGCCCAGGGGCCCTTTGCAGTTGATACCCAAGAACTATAGCGTCTCTTAATCTTCTAGCTCCACTAAACTACATGTTGATATGAAAATAACAACAGTTTTAACATCATCTGGAGTACACGTACACAAGCTAGTTACAGAAAACAAATTATTATTTAACCTATTTATTTATGGTTCCCAACTGTAATCCCTAAGATGAGGTTTGGTACAAATGAATGGGAATTGGGAGGTGATTAGAATACACCATTAGTTCCTTTGTTTGTTTGTGCATTCTATTACATCACATCCTTCATTCCATCTCATCCTCAATTCCATTGCAGACAATTACCTCATACCAAACATCAGATATATGACTTGCGAACGAGATGGCAAAATAATCTTGACAAGTAAGAAGGATCTCAATTCTCAGCACTTATGACACAGGTGAAAAATGAATGTGGAAGGAGAGGAGATGTAGAGATAGAGAATGAAAACAAAACACAGCATAAGTAAGGGCAAATTCCAATTTAAACAAAATCGCGAAATGGAATGATGGATTCCTAACTCCCGGAAGAACTTAATTAGAGAAAAATGATCCAAATTTGGAGAAGTCACTTGTTCTGACTAGTTTTTGTTTGAAGATCATGCTTTCCCTGGATACTTAATCATCTTTTTAAGTTTTTCCAACCCTTACTAGTGCTTTTGTGTTGTATTCATCCCAGTTTTTAACTGATAGATTTGGAAAATATTAGACTGATCTTCACCTCAACAATATTCATGGTCATAAAACTAATATAACATGAATTGCTGGATATCATAATTTTTCTTACCTTATCTGAAGCATAGTTCTTGCCAATTGCTGTCTCCTGCAAGATGTGAGCTGCCACCTATAATTTCAAAATTGCAATTATGTCAACAATATAAGCAATAGAAACTTTTGGAAACTGAAAGATATACTCCAGAGACAAAATAGCTTGCAAGCAGGCTTGCTAAATAACAATCATCAGATTCTTGGAACTTGATAATAATAGTTCATCAGTGATGAAGGAAACATATCTTTCACAACTAAATTGTAAATTGTTTCATGACCAGTGAAATATTTGGAATAAACACTTAAGTATTATATTAAGATCATATTTCAATGTTTTTTACGCATGAGAAAGGACAATACCTCACCACCATTTATGCCTCCTTCATAACATGGTTTCAGGCTTACTGCACGCTCCAAGTAAGGTTTCCAGTGACCAGTGAGCAAATCTCGCCTAATCATCTCAACACCACTTTGATAATACTGTTGAAACAATAGTAAAGCAATTATCAGAAAAATTAAATAACCCAAAATTTGGCAGAAAGGGAAGGGAGGGGCAAAGAAGAGGTAGTGAAAAACGCAGAAAAGATGAGAATAGGATGATGATAATGGTCATTAAGAAATTGCACCTCAAGCATATTTCTCAAAAAGGGTTCCTCATTAAAGTAATCTCTTCGAACAAAGACAAATGGTAGCTTATATGCCAAAGCTTCACTGACAGTTCCATATCCAATTTTTCCTGGAATCGCACACACACATCATCTTATAGATCCCAGCAATCGATTTTAAGAAGCTATAGTAAAATCAAATACAAACCAAGCATGCAATCAGATGCTGCCATAACATCAGGAGTATAGGCATTCTTTGGAAGTTTGATGAAGTTTGGGGGAAGTTCCTCCGTGTTGGAAGCACCACAAACCTGAAAAGAAATCCAAAGCGTGATTGAGCTTTCATTATCAAGTGAAATTAAACAGTTGGTTTATTCTGTGAAAGATACCAGGCACAGCCAACCAGGAGGCAAGTACTCTTCCTTCAACTTCCAGCCAGATGGCTGCATATGATAAAAAAACTCAAAGTTACAACAAAGAAAAGAAAGGTAAGCAGAACTTATCTTATCAGCATACAAAGGATTTTTTTCAATGCATATCAATGGATCAAAATCATACAATTGCTGGACTCAACTATTTAAAAGAAACAAAGCCAATGAAATAAGTGTCAGTGGATCTAATCTGGTATAAGATTTGGTGTCTTTACCTGTCCACCAAAGTTGAGGATTACGAGCTTCACATCGTCTCTAATACCCAATTCTTTCCTTACCTTAAATGAAAAGATTCAAACAATTAAACCAAGATCAATGTGATATCACTGAAGGATTCAACATAGTTTCAGATGTCAAACCTCCTCCCGGGATTTATGAAGCCTCCTCACAACTAGAGGCACATCAATAACATCCCGAAAAGCAGGCACTGCAGAAAGAACAGGATTCAAATAAATTAATAATTAGACAAATAACATGGAAATTGAGAAAAAGAATGAAATAATTAGGCAGTATAAGAGCCAACATACTTGGGCAATACCCTGGAAGACGGATAAGGAACTCACAGTGAGAATAATCCTCTGCTATCTGCATGAATTCAGCAGCATGTAAAAGTTTGGTATGATAACAGCAGACTCACCACAGCAAATAACAGAGGTATATAGCGACTACGGATTTAGTCTGGTGGCTAAGAAGGTAGCAATTTCTCCCCATCTACAAGGGTTTACCTCGATAGGTACATATGATGAATAAGGTTATAGATGATTATGCTTTCCGATATACCAAAATAAAAGAACATAGGTAAATTCTATATTCCAGAATAGCAAAAATTCAGGGACAATACATCTACCAAAATTTTGTAAACAAATATGACTTTATCACTAACTGGCTTGAAACGGAGTTCTAATGTTCACCTAACAAAAGATAACATAACAAGGTATAAAGAGAGACCGGTACTAGTTTCCCCAGTGAAAATTGACAGTCACCAATTAGAAAATCATTACTACAAGGAATTATGGCTATATAAGGTGAAGCCGTAGATCACCTGCCACACTGTTGAACGATGATGGTGACCAGCTGCCATTACATATTCTGCATAAATAAAGTCCCAACTGCATAAAACCAAACGTTTCACAAAATTTCAAGTTAAATTACTAATTGAAAGGAAAATCATGGAGGTGGATCAAGTAACCATGTACATTATAACCAAATCTGAAGCCTAAGGGATAGCAAACTACAAGGTCACGCCACCACAGATAAATTATTGTTTTAAAACCGAGGAAAAAATAAACAAGAAACAAATAAAGCAAGCTTTTGAATCAAGCAACTCAAATTCAACTGGTTGGAGGTCCAGACATGCAATCATTAAATCTTGAATACTCATATGTTAAAAACGTACAATCTCTAAAGGAAAAATATGTGATGATGACTGATATTTGTCAGGTTAAACAAAGTCTACAATTTCAGGAGATTCAATGCAGAAGCTTAGTCAAGATGAAATAGATGGGACACATAAAAAGTCACCTGAAGTTGGTCACACAAACAGATCGAATTCCTGCATCAGCTGCTGCACGACATGCTACAGGAACAACATCTGAAACCTGTGAAGCATATATCAAAAAGAATTCACAAACATTATTCAGCATCCAAGAACAAAAGTAAATTATAGAACAAGACTATAAGTACCACTAAGTCAGCTCTGATGGAGGTAAGCCACTTGATTTCTGTTGCCAAAATAGACTCCCGAGGTTTTACTGCTGTTTCTGAGTACTAACATAGTCCACATAAAGAAAGAAACAAACAAACAATTCAAAACAGTAGAAACTACTAACAACAGGGGAAAGAATCCGGTCAAAACAAATCAGAGAACAAAATTGGGAGCCGAATTTTTTTAAGATTCTAAATTTTTTTCAATTAAAGAAAATAACAGAAAGTCAATACCTTCTCCAATGAGGCAAGACGATCTACAGTCAACGCATCCGCCTGAACTGCTCCGCAATCCAAGAGTACCTAAGAATTGAAACGTAGGTGAGTCGATAATATTTTAGAAGTCTGGTAATCATTACTGAAAGCAAGAGTTATCAAATTTCCTCATTTCGACCACATTCTGATTCCAACAATCACCAAACTTCACAGTGAATGCAAGAACAAGAAACAATTTACAGGTGAAAGCAAGCGAGAAAGAGTAAGCTACCTTGCGAATGAAGAGCCTAGGTGAGTCAATTACGGATGTAAAAACAAAGTCAGGTGCACCGGTGACTACGTGAACGTCATGGCCAGCAAGAATCAGGTGCCTAGCAACCTGAATACACCATCAATATTCCTCAACGTCTAAATTTCCAGTAACCGTCATCTCCGACCACACACATTGCACACGCACACACTCAAAACAGAGAAACACTGCAAAAAATTACGTGATCCTCGCAAAACAACGAAAAGGATCAAAGAAACCAACAGCAGACATTATCTAAACCCGAATCCAGTAAACAGGAATGGGTGATGGGCGCATTTGAATAACGCGAAAAGCAGAAAAGTGATCCAAAGTTAAAAGGAAAAGAAGAGATCCAAAGAACAGGACCTCAACGACACGAGTGGCGTGGCCGAAACCGTGACCAGTGACATAGTAAGCGAACACTAGGTGCCTCCTTGACGCCGCCGATACTCCGTTACTCTCCTCAATCGTCATTCTCGATCCCTCTAATGTTCTTGCTAACCAAACAAGACGTGAAAAAGTGAAGAACCTATCTAACTCCTTTTTTTTTTTTTTTCGGTTTGCTGGGAATTTAAACTGTAGAAGGAGAGCTGACTAAATGAAGGAGAGAAAGTCTCGTCATGTTGAGTTGGACTGATGATTTGATGTTTTTACTTTTATGCCCTTTCGTATTGTAGAGTGTTCCTCATGATTTTCGTTAAAGTGGATAAAGACGAAAACCGTTTCTGCCCTTTTTTCTTCCGGCGCGTGTTTTTCAGTTTACTCCCCCGTGAACGTGATCCGGGGGAAAGTAGCTTCAGTTGGCATATGTAGTATTGGATGCGATTTAGTTCCTAAGGTGTCGGGAAATATTCGCTTCAGGATCTATCTCTTTTAAACCAAGAAAAGGATGAGTACGATTCGAATTTCGAATAATAATAAATATTTTAAATTATTTAACTTGTTAGTTAAATTTATAATTTTTTAATTCAATTTATTTTAATAATTTTTGTTAATAAAACTAATCAATAGTTTCAATATTTATAAAGCAAAATTAATTAATTAATATTTAAATTTTTTTTAAATTTTAAATTTTTTATAAGTAAGTCCAATATTATTCAATTATATTTTAACATTTTCAATTTTATTCAATTTTTAACATATTTTATGACGGTTTAATATTACTTAAATTTTTAAACTTTAAATCTTTTGTCGTACTGTTGTAACTAATGATTAAAAAATTAAATCCATTGAATTGGTTTAAACATAAGAATCTTGAATTAATTATTTTTTAGTTTTATTTTTATTTTTTAATTTAATTTACTTTAATAATTTTTATTATTAAAAATTACCCAATTTTTATAAAGAATAAATAAGTTTATTTTCATTAAACACTTTCCTTCTTAAATTAAACTTAATTTTTTTTAATCTTATTTCTATTTCATTAATTTTTCGATCTTTATTATATGTTAAAAGTCTAATAATCTTTAAACAGTAAGTATCCTGTCTTATTGATTAAATAGTTTAAAACATTAGTTATAACGATAAATGATGTCCCCAAATCTTGTTAATTATCAAATGATGTCATCTTATGTTTTTAATTGGGATTATATTAGCTATTTTTCATATTCTTTTTAGAAGTAATATTTTAATTATTTAACATAAATTTAATTTTATATTTTAATCCAAATTTTAAAGTTTTTAATCAGAATTTTTAATTTGAAAGTCCTAATTCAATTCAATTTAATTTAATTTTTTAAAAATTAAAAAACTTTCTAAATATTTGAACCCAACTCTCTTTCCTTGTTAATACTAATCTTTTATTTTAAAGTTGTTATGATATAAATTAAATGGTCAAACTAATTAAATCTAAATTTCGGATGAGGTTGATGAGATTGCAATTTAAGTTTAAGATTAAGTTAAACTACAAACAAAGCTTAAAAATTACTAGATCTAATCCATAATTTTACATTAAATAATAAAACTTCACTTTTGAGAACATTTTTAAATAAATGCAATTGTAAAATTCGAGTTAGTTTTGCATTTTCTTTTTTTATTAAAGTTTGGAATTTAGGATAAAAATATTATCACCTTCAATATATTTCTTATTTCAATTATTTAATAATTAAATTATCATAAAATAATTTATAAAGTAAACTTGTGAAGTAGCTAATATTAATGTTTTAAAAATCGAAAGTTAAATCGGTTAAACAAGAAGTTTAAAATTTGAAAGATTACGATCATAAAATTATTTAAATGTTGAATAAAAATAAAACTTTAAAATATAATTGAAAAATTATCTTTATTTATCTAATAATTTTTTTAAAAATAATATGTGAAATAAAAATTAATTTATTTATTTTAATTTTTAAGAATTTATTAATTAATAAATTTATCTATTTTTATAATAAATAAATAAATAAAGAATGAGTTTTTTAATAATTGGTTAATATAAACATTGGGCTCGCGAAAAGCTGCCAACCGAGAATGTAGAAAGCTAGAGGGCCTAATTTCCCATTTTGTGATCTTCTTCTATATATAAACTAATCCAAGCCCTGGTTTCTTGTTTAGGGTTTGCGCAGGCGGCTAGCTACCGCAGAGGTTCAATCCACTCCCTTCAACAATCATTGAAGTCGAGTCTTTTACTTTTGATTTTTGAAAGCAATCAGATTTCTTTGTCCGTTTGAAGAATTTCGGTTGTGGTTTTCTTGTTTTTTCAAAGAGGAAATTTGATTACGGTATACTAATGGGGCTGGAGTTTGGCTCTTTGGCTGAAAATTGGTGCCATAGAGATGAATGCAGCTTCCCTAAATCATTACTTGTCATCCTTTTCACCTTTTTTCGCTATGATTTTTTCTGTTTCTTGCGGAATATGTTAGAGAAGGTTGATACATCTGAAATTGCAATTTCATATGTATGTTGTTCTTTACTTATAATAAACTGATTTCGATTTTCTATTCGGGTTAGAGAAGTTTGTGGTCACGGAGCAGTGATTCAGGCAGCCTCTTTGCGTGATTGACATTGGCAAAGAAGGTGTTTAACTGCTCCTATAGTAAAAATACCTTTTGCTCTTCAGACTTGCTGAGACTTAAAACTTGAAGCTGGTCTAGTAAGCCTAAGGACATTACAACATATTTTTGCTTAAACCTAGACATCTGTAAATTTTGGACCTTCAACCAAGTGAAAGATGAACTTGGCTTGTTGTTGACGATTACGGAGTTAAACTGATACTGGAACAATAAAAATTATCATTCCAAGACATATTTATGAATTCCCATTATAAGAAAAAGAATGTGATAAATAGAAACATTGGTCCGATACCGATCTGCATGTAATTGGAAGTCGACTAAGTAGTCCGATAACATATCTGAAATGGGCTTGGCCTGAAAACAGATTGACTTATTAAGAAGTTTGCTTCACAGGTCTATCTACAATGGGGTTTTGAAAGCTGATGTTTGTAATTAATCATAAGGAAAGGAAAATCTGCTGATTGCGATTTAGTCCCAATCCGATGATGCAAATCCCCGTCTGCACTAATTTTGCTCTCAACAACCATCCTTTCTCTAGATGTTATTCACAGCACCCCCAAATTCACCCTACTCCAACCTGCTTCTGAAATTTTCAGGTGCACACTGTAAATACGCCGGCCAATCAGTGGTAAACGCAAAACTTCTCCTTTTCTGTCAAGTTTAGTAATTTCTAGATACCCATTTGGAATTTGATTCTGATTTATTATATATTGTATTTATCACGACCAGAGGGCATTACCCATACGCATTATCACGGTTGTCAAAAGGAGGTCCCCTGGAGTACAATTACTAGTGGACGAGTATGTAGGCAAGCTTAGGTACTATTGCTCTGTGGATGATGTTCAAGTTCGATCCAATCCCAGAAATGCGCGGTATGTTCATTTTTACATAACTTGTAGTTTCTACTGAATCGGGAAGTTTTTTACTTTTTTAGGTCTTGGAAATTATGAAGTTACTCTTATAAATCTTGGTAACACAGGGATTCGAGGGCTCAGGTTGATGACGAGGATGCGGCAGTTATGAATCTTATAAGGTCTGATGATTGGGTATAGTCTTTACCAACATTGATGTGGTTTTTAAGGTTAATGTAGTTGTTATAGAGATTTTTGTAACCACTTTAAGAACAGCAATTGAAAGAATTATCTTTCCGAAAATTGACTGCTTGTGTGTAGGTTGTGATGTTAGACGAGCAAGGACGGGATGTCAGCTCAGAACAGATGGCTGACTTAGTTGCAGATGCTGGGAACACGGTATGGATTGTTTACCCTACAAGAACAGAACTTTTATTTGCATAATGTGGACATCATTTTTATGTGTCTACGTTTTGTAAGGGAGCTTCAAGGTTGTTGTTCTGCATTGGTGGACCTTACGGTCATGGAAAACAAGTGCGAGATCGAGCTAATGTAACGATAAGATTGTCCTCAATGGTTCTGAATCATCAGATTGCGCTTCTTGTGCTTGTTGAACAGCTCTACAGGTGGGTGTTAACAGTCTGCTGGATTATATACCATACATTTTTGGATTAGCTAGGCTTAAATGGTTGGTTGATGATGAATCTGATAAAGGTTATCCTTTAGTGTTAAAAATGTGCAGATATCTGCAATAGTGGAACCCATTGCTTTTCATGTTTATCTGTTTCTTAACTGTGGTAACAAAATATCCATAAAGATAATATTATAGTGTCGTTGTGCTTGGAATCCTTCGTAAATGCAAGATGAACAATTGTGGATTCATTCTCAGGTGGGACTTGAAACTGAAATATTATGGATTCTTCTTCCTGAACCTTTCTCTGAACAGAATGACTGAACAATTGTCAGTCTACCCTCCCAACTTCACCCAACAATCCTCTCTACATTGCTTGTAGCTGGTATATTAGCATGTTTCTTATGAGGTTATTTTTGTTTTATGGGCCTTTCTTGTTTCATAGCTTGTCAATGAATAGAAAGATTTCACTTGCATTTACTTACTTGCACCAACCATTTGTCGAAACTGGCACGATAACATTATGAATCATCCCACTGCTTCAGGCATGCCAAATCAAATTTATCGTTTGAAATTTTCATTTCTTGATGGGGAGGGTTATGGGAGATGGGATAATCTTTTGTCTGGTGATTCTTGAGATGAAGAGGATCCTGGTGAACTTGAAACTGGAGGTTGTATTCATCATCAGTCAATTCTGAAACTTGATTAGGTTCTTCATTAAATTGAATAACAGGTTCTCCGTCTTCATATTTCAGGTCATGGACTATTCTGAAAGGACAAAACTACCATCACTAGGCATTCACCGTCTATGCTATTAAAGGTGTTTAAAGAGGAGAATTGAAGCAGAGCAGCTCTGTGTTCATTTCAGAATGCTCTTTTTTATGAATGTAACCCCATTTCTTACATTATCAATGCTACATCTACAGTCTTATATCTGCTTCATTTCAAAAGTTCTTAAACATTCTTTGATGACAAACCTAGGACTTTGATTAAGATTGGCATTAGTTAGTTCTTAGACACTTAATCAATTTAAAAATAAACATGGAAAGTGCAAGTATCCCAATTTCCAGGGTTCTGAAATCATTATGTGATCAATGCTCAGAAAAATTGATCACAAAACACTAACTTGCCTCCTTTCATACATAATCCTTGCTCACCAACTGAATTAACTACCTTACCATAACTATACTTTAACGGCATCCTTCCCATGGCCTTGTGGAACTTCCTTATACAATCCCCTCTCCTCTTACGGTGCTCCCCTCTCCTACTACTTAACCCCACTTCTTTTACGCTATCCTTCAATCTTAACCGTTTATCAATATCATCACGATCAACGAGATCGTCGTTACGAGGATCTCCCCAATCTCGCACTCTTTTTGCCCCAACCAGCATGGGTCCCACGTTTGCAACATCAGCAGCCACAAAATTCATCAATATGTCCTCGCAATTCTGCATCTGATCAACGATCCTCCTCATTTCACCCATCTTAGTCCCTCCTCCGCAGCTGTACTGGAACAAATAGTGCGTCTTCAATATCATGAACTTGGTCAGCACGATCGAGTACTTGTCCGGATGCACGGTGTAGATCCAACTCCTTGATAATAAGTCAATATCGTGTGATCTCGCGAAGAACCCAATCAAACGGTCGGGATTCGAGCTCCAAATTCTGAAAGCGAACTCCAAGGACTTAGGATCAACCTCCACGTCGTCGTCGCAGATCAAGACGGCGTGGGTCCGAATGGAAGATCGAGGGAGAAAGCGAGCGTTGAGACTGGCTGATGATTGGCGAACGACAGTGATGGTTGATTGACCAAAGGAGGAGAGGCTGAGATTGTGAGCCAATTCGGACAGTGTTCGGGCTGACGTGGAGGGGTTTCCCCAGAGGACAAGCACAGCAGAGACTAACGCGGAGGCGGAGTACGTGGCGGCGAGGGAATGGAGGAGGGGGATGCGAGACTCGGAGTAGCCGTTGATGAGGACTGTGATTTGATCGGATCGGAGAGTCCGTGGGTCACGCTGGCTGGCGGGATCACATGGATCAGAAGAAGCGAGGGTACGATCAAGAGGCAGAAAGAGAAGAAAAGCAATGAAGCACACTAGTGTCTTCATGGATGCTAGCCTGTGAGTGGGCAAAGCAAATACACTTCTATTGCTACTACTACGTATATTCAAACGAACCAGAGTAAATGGCAATTTTAGTAATTTGTGTTTCTAATCTGGGTAATATAAATGTAATGTAACGTGATGATGACGTAATCGGATAACGTAAGAGACTGCTTTGAGATTGGCGGTGGTTTGTGTGGAAGAAGTGAGCTTATTCTAAGATGGCAACGTTTCCAATAGCTCCGGTCAAGACCCCCTGTTACTTGAGGATGTCGCCGACCATCACCAGAACGACGACGTCTAGGCGTTTATTGAAGCCTTTGAGCTGCGTTCCTGTCCGGCAAGAGAAGAAGGTGTTTTTTGTTTTTTTTGAATAATTTTTATCTCATTAATCTTGCGTGTTGAACTTCAACTAGTTTTGTTGGTCTGAAGAAGGTGGAGTCGGCGATCATGTGTGAACCTTGCGATGGAAAAGGATGGTTAGTTTGTGATTTCTGTAAAGGGCAAAAAACCAATGTTAAAGCCGACAACAAGCGTATCTACCGACGTTGTCCCTCTTGTAGAGCTGTAAGCAGTTCATTCAACCTTTTGTTGTTTTTTGGAAAAAGAATGTTTCTTGTATTTTAATCTTGGAATGACATTGGACAACATGTAAAATTAGGAATTGGTTTGAAATGTTGATTGGAGTTTTTATGAGTGTATCAGATCAATCCTCTTACTATGTTTGACAGTGGATGAGATTGGTCTGCATTCTTATGCATAATGTTTTTAGTGCAGATTGGATATGTGTTGTGTTCAAAGTGCAAGGTTTTTAAATGTGTAACCTTCCCAAACGATGGTGATGGTGAAGATCTTTCCTTTTGAGCCTATTGCTCTGAAGATGAACTGCGGAAGGAGTAAGGAGTAAAGAATCAATTCATTTCTTGATGGGCTTGTATTCAGGTTTCTGTCTTCTCCTTCATTGTGATTAATTACTTTCTCTCGATTGTTTTCCTTGAGAGACCTCTTTCTGTGATCTGTTTTACACCATTCATGAAAGTAAATGGACATAACTGCAATGGAAGATTGAAATATTTCTCATCAATTACCAAATCTGATACTACTTTTGTTACAGACCATAGTTTGTTTCTTATAAGGTAGAACTGTCAGGACCCAAGAGGCTTACGTCCCCCTTTTGTGTCTGTTTATAGGATTCAGAGGGTCCTTCATGACTCATGCACGATGGTGATTATATGTGTTTTCCATGTATTATTATTTGTATCAGTGGAGTTTCTATTTCTGTAATCATTTAACGGATACTAATGATTGTTGTCCATGAATTGAAAGCTATGATTCATTGAAATTACCTGGATTTCTTCCCTGCAAACTGTTCAGCCAATAATAGTTTATGATTCAATCGCATCTAAAAGTTTGTGATTCAAATGATGTCACTCTTAACACAGCTTGTGTATGCATTTTTTGTCTAAGCGTAAAGATGTAGATGTATCAAGGCTTTAAACATACCGTTTCGTCCCATCAACAAAACCTGAAACGTTTCAGCCAGAGAAACTTTGTTGCCAGAAACATTTCAGCTAGATGTGCCTAAAACGTTCCGTGTGGATGAAGACGTTTTGAATCTCGGAAACGTTTCTTATGCTTTAGAACATTTTTCTAACGTCGTTGTGCTTGGTGTAAGTAATTAAATAAACTTCAGATACAATAGCATCATAAGCAAACCATCAATTTGAATTAGAAGTCATAACCATCTGAAGTTTGATTAAGTGTAAGTGATTGACTAAGGAATGCATTGAAGTACTGAATTACAGGATTTTGCTCCCATGTGAAGCAATAAAGCAATTGCTGACTTGATAAGAGTTCACATTCCATTCCTTCAATAAAGCACTTGCTAAGATGATGGGTAGAGAGTAGGTTTGGCAGTGAGTTAAGTTGAATAGGGTTTTAGGTTAGGTCGAATTTTTTCCATTCCTTATAGAGTAGGTTTGGCAGGGAGTAAAGTTGAATCGGGTTTAGGTTAGGTTGAACTTTAACTTTGTGATTTGATTTCGAATTGATCAAAATAACGTCATTTTGATATTAAATTTCTTAAATTTAAATAGACTAAAATAACGTTATTTTAAAAAAATAAACTAAAATAATATTATTTTGGAGAGAGTTTAAATCATTCAAATTAGCTTTTAAATTTAAATCTAATAACTTGAATTTGTGATCATTATTAAAGAGAGTCATTGAGTTACTAAAATGATGCATAAATGCATTAGCAAGATTGACTTAACACTTGGTGAAGCATTATCTCTTAATCATGCATAACTATCTCAACTATTTCAGGCATTTACTTGCCCTTCAACTAAATTAAATTGTCTAGCTTAATGCAACAAAATCCAACCAAAAACCAAAAAAGAGCAGAAGAATACTAATCTGGGACTCCCTTATTTTTGGGCATTTCGTAATTGAAACTCTAGAATTTATAAGGCACATAACTCTCGTTGTGTTTGGTATGATAGATATAAGCTAACTCCACCCAAAAATGTGCCTTAAAAAGAAAACAATTGCTCAAATTTTTATAAATATTTATTATTCTTTTACCCTAATTGATGTCAAAAAATGATATTCGTAAAATTAAAGTATTTTAAATACGTGTTATCTTATTATTAATATGGTTAATAACAAAACTAAACTGTATTAAACTATCATGTAATCAAAATTATTTTATATATAAATGTTGACATGTTGCATTTATCGATTCGGTTGGTTCAACAGTAAAATCTTAAATTAGTCAATTTTTTGGCTTAATTTTTAACTTTGTGGTTTAAATTTACTTTAATAACTCTTTTAGTTAAAAATTAATTTATTTATTAATTACTGAGTCAATTTTTATAAATCAATAAGTTTTTATAAACTAAAATAAATCAATTAGTTTTTATTTAACAATCTCTTTTTTCAATTAAACTTCAATTTTAAATATAATCTTTTCTAATCATATATTAATTTCTTTAATTTTATTAATCTTTAGCCTATTTTATGACGATCTAATACTTGTTAAACTTTCTAAATTTTAAACTTCTTCTATTCCTAGTTTAACTTTAAGTTTAATTTTTAAAACATTCGTATTTATTAACAATTCATTTCAATTAAATTCTAGAATCTTAAAATATATAGGTGCGACGTGTATATATATATAAAATATTAAAATATAAGCATATATATATATATATATAATATTAAAATATAAACAGATTGCTTCTTGCACGTAAATGCCAGCTAATGTGAGACTTTTTTTGTAGAGAAGGACATAGAGACGAAAGAAACTATGAAGAAAAAGTTGTCGTATATAACATAACATGAGTATGTTCAAGTCCCCCTTACACGTTTGTTCTATGCACTCTCATGAGAAAGGCGTGCTTGCCCATTGCTTCTCTCTCTTTATTTTTTGCTTCTCATCTTCTTCTTGTCTTCAGTTCCTCTTCCCAATTACCTTTTCTTTTATCATTTTTTTAACTAGTGGTTAAAAATTTTAACTGACTTAACCATTTCAACTGTTAAAACTTTAAATCGTTCAATTTTTTGAATCAATTTTTAACTTTTTAGTTTGATTTATTTTAATAACTCTTATTGTTAAAAACCAATAAATTTATTAATTAATCGTTCAATTTTTATAAATTAATAAATTCTTATAAATCAAAATTAATTAATTAATTTTTATTTAATAATATTTATTAAATTTTTTGGAAGGATAGTCTCTTTTAATTATATTTTAAATTTTATTTAATCTTTAACCAGTATAATGTTCTAGTACCGATTAAACCTTAAACATCTTGTCTTATCGATTTAACTTCCTGACCAAATTTTTTAAAACATTGCTTTCTTTTAAATTTTCAACTCTTTCGTTAGATTAATCCCATTCTATTTCTGTTTCATACAAATAAATAACTTAGGATAATGTTAAAAATAATTTAAACTTTAATTAAAGATATTATATAAAATCTTTAAGGCCGTGACTAGTGTCATATCCGATGTGAGCACATTTGTACCTACGACAATCACTAATTCTAATTACATTTGCGTTTCGCATGTATAAATTAAATAATGTTTCTTTTACATTTTATTTGATTACACATCCGTGATATCTTTGACTGAAAAATGGACCGATGACTAGCTAAGGTGTCTTGTTAATTTAAGAAGCACATGTTTTATGGGAATTTTATTTAGTTTAGTTACTGTTTTTTTTTAAAAGACACTAATTAATTTTTTTTGTTAAACTTTAATCCAACATATTGTGTAAGATTCCTCAAATATGCAATCCTATAATATTTCAAAAGATAAGAGATTTGATAAAAAAAATTATGATTTTTATTATTGCACAATTTAAAAGAGTGTTTTTTTCCAGCTCAATTTAGAAATGTTTTGTACAAAAACATATTTTAAAAATGCAAAATAAATTATTTTTTAGTTTTAAATAGTCATGGAAACTTACCGAGAGGATGTAACTCTCAATAAAAAATTTTGGTGTATTAAGATAAGGGTAAATGATCTAACATAAAAAGGTCATTCTCTTTCTCTTAAATCTTTTAAACAATTTTCTTCTAGTTTTATGTCTTATATTTAGCCTAAACATTTAGTAAATAGTATTTCTTTTTTTGTTTAGCCTAAACACTTCCTCACTTAACTTAAACATTTTTTTATAATGAATTGTTTTTATTTATTTATTTATTTTCTTTCTTGTTTGTGTATTTATTTACTTATTTTATCTTTTATTTTTATTGTATTTTTATATTTTTATATTTACTTATTTATCTATTTTTTTCTACTAGTTAGGGGTAAGGTTGCATACTTCTTAACCTCTATAAGCCCAATGGATCAGCGAAATTTTTATTAAAATATTGTTGTTATTGTTGAAAAAATAGTCATAGGCACATTTAAGCGAAAGAAGTTTAAATGGCTAAAAAGTGTCATAGAACTTCTAAAAAAATGTAAAGGAAATAAATAAAATGATTAAATGTTGGAAATTTCCAATAATAATGAGATTGCTTTTATAGTAAAATACCCTTTTTTATATCTTTAAACTAATAAACTAGAAAAATAACCCTTTTCTTGTTGTCTTAGTGGGTTGAATTGGCACATTCAAACAAGTCTACACACATTTCTTGAATGTCTTTCTTTCTTTTTGGTCTTTCTATTTATTACTAAGGAGAAAGCATATCTATATGCATTCTAACCCTACAAACTTTATAGCTCGGGAGAAACATAACAGAAGTTGTGAGATTTTAACATCAAGCTGAAGACAAGGAGTGAAGCAATGGGATGGAGGAAATATTATCTTGATGTGACACTTGTGCCTCTTGGCTTCACAATCAACATGGCTTATCATGCCTGGTTATGGCATAAGGTTCGAGTCCAGCCACTGTCCACCATCATCGGAACAAACGCCTCCGGCCGTCGGAACTGGGTGTCAGCCATAATGAAGGTGTGTATGCTATTGGAATCACTCTCTCTCTAATGGGTTTATGTCATTTCTAGTAAACTACATATGCGTACACGGAAAAACAAAAGTTGATGAATTCTAATGGGCATCATCTAAATGAAGCAAAGAAGTTATGTTCAACATATCAGTTAATTCAATTTGCAGGAGAAAAATAGAGAGAAACTTTCTATTCAATCTGCAGATTTGACAGGAGTTTTTGTTCTTCTGTAATTCTTCTCTCTTTTTCAATTCAAAATCCTTATTACTGATCACTATACTATCCTAAAAGCTTACTACAAATGTTAACGGAGGACATGTGGTTGGTTGGCTTTTCAGGATTAGTGCAAGTCACGTCGAGCGATCTCATGAATAGAATTATACGTATAGACTTTTTCTTGTCTAACGAGCCAATTTGTGCAGGAAAACGACAAGAAGAACATATTGGGAGTCCAATCCTTTAGGAACTTGATCATGGGATCAACGTTAATGGCGACAACCTCAATGCTTTTGTCTACTGGTTTGGCAGCCATTCTAAGCAGCACATACAGCGTGAAACAGCCACTGAAGGACACCATTTTTGGTGCTAGAGGAGAGTTCGTGGTGGAATTCAAATACGTAACCCTTCTAACCATTTTTCTCTTCTCATTCTTTTGCCACTCTCTATCCATCAGGTTTGTGAACGAAGTTGGCATACTCATCAACTCACCTCAAGACTCCATGTCCATAGTCACTCCTGATTACGTTTCAGAGCTCTTAGAGAAGGGTTTTCTTCTGAATATTGTGGGAAATAGGCTGTTCTATACTGCTATGCCTCTACTGCTTTGGATATTTGGGCCTGTTCCAGTTTTCTTGTGCTATGGCATTATGGTCCCTGTGTTCTATAATTTGGATTTTCTGGTTAGGGATGGAAAGGTAAAGGTGGATGCTAATGACGATATAGAGATAGAGATAGTAGTTACTTAGTCATGCTTAATAATAAATTTTAATGTAAAATTTATGAGTAATGAGAGATTTTCTAAAAAAGATTTGAATTAAATTTCAATTTATTTTATTTTATTTTTTAATATTTAAAATTGATGGCATTTAAATTTAAGTTTAATAATTTTTAATCCAATTTATTATGAAAATTTTTCATCTATTTCACATCTTAAAATGCACCATTTTATATAAAGAAAGTGTTTATACATGTTCTTAATTTATAATAATTAAAATAAAAATTTTGAAGTAACTTTAAATTAACAAATTAAATATTGTCAAAATTATTTAATACTTAACTTATTAAATGATTTATTTAATATCCGTTATTTACAAACTTACAAATGATTTATTTAGATGCCTAATTATATCAAACAATAAAGTGATGATTTGAAGTTCATCCCAATTTTCTTTTACATAAAAGAAATGTTTAAGTTTGAGAAATCTTAAATTTGCTGAAATGAATAGGAAAAAGTAGAGATAACATTTGGGTTTGACCCGCCTCGAAGTCAATGAGCCGACACATATAAACAAGAAGATGTCATTTTTACATTTTTTATTTAAAAAACATATCAAGTAGGGTCGAATGTAGCTCGGGCTCAAACCCGCTACCTCGAGTTGTGCCTCGGCCTCAGTCCCAACAGCAACGGTTTGGCCCGAACTCGCATTTCAAAATAATGTCATTTCAATGAACAAGTTTAAGGTAAGGATAAAAATAGGTCAAGTCATGTTTGAATTTAAGGTATAAAGTTTTAGATCTGAACAAATGTAGAAATTTATATTTGAGCAGTTTGAAACCTTAGTAAATTTATTTTGATGTCATCTTACATAATTCGAGCCCTAGTCCAAGTTGAAGATTGAAATTGAAAAAACCTTCAACCCCAACCTTAAGTCTTATTAACTCGAATCAAACTAGTTAATTTTGGAATTAGCCACATTGAATCAGACTGGCCATTTTCAACATTAGTAATTAAAGGATCAATTTGGTCTTAGAAATCCAAGAAATTCACTCTTCACTTACATTAACATTAAATTTTGGAGTTGAATTCTCTCCATTTGCATCACAATCTAGCAACAAAATAGGTTGTCCAAATAAATATTAATATCTTCTAAAAGATACAGACTTTTTCTTCATATATATAGAGATCTTTTAAATTTTAAATTATTAATCACAATTTATATTAATATCTTCAAATATTAAGGCCGCAATGTAATTATTACAATTAAAAACTTTGATAAATTAAAAAATTAAAGAAAATATAGATAGCCCAAATTAGAATCCTATTTAAATAAATTTCTCAATTTATTTATGAAATTAATATTTTTCTCTATTGTTATATTAGTGATACAAGGATAAGTGTACTAATTGAAAATTCTAATCTTAATTAGATTAATATAATTAAGCCCTAATTACAAACACATTTTAACTGATCTTAAATTTACATAATTTTGATTTTTCATCAAAAGATAACTCAAGCTTATAAAATTCAGGTGGGCCTTTGATGGGCTTCATGGAAAAAAGAACCGAATAACCTAGGCCCAAACTAAAATTCTAAATCTAAAAAATATAATAAATTAATAATATTACGAATCCTATACCTATTCTATTTCTCGGCAGGAGAGCACTTAAGCTCCTTTCGTCTTCCTCAAGGTAGGTAGCTACTATTTACTTCTCCTCTGGAGGTTGTCTCAATCGCAGGCTGTTTCAGAGTGTTATTTCAAGGTTTGCTTCTTTTCGATTCGCGATTTAGGGTTTTGTCTTCCTCTTTTGTTTATCTTGGTCTTCGCATACTCTTAATTTTTTCGAAGCTTCTAGATCTCTGAATTTTGCTTAGCAAGACGTTAAATTTATGGTGGGTTTTGTATATCACTATGATTCTTGTTTCTGCACATAAATTCGATTCTTTCTTTTTTGTAGCTTTTATATGGATTCTGCTTTTTCTTGTTGTAATTGGAAATGCTAAATGGGTTTTTTTGGTATTCGGTGGTGTGATTTAACTTCGTCTGCCAAATTGGGTTGATTGGTGTGGAAAAATTAGTCTCTTTCGTTAGTTTGTTTGAGGACGGAACTTAGGGTTTCTTTTAAAATTTTGTCGGGGGCTAAATCCGGTCATTAATGAGCTGAATGTGGAAGTATTGTGCAAATTTCTGGTGTTTTGTTCGATGGTTTTACGAGTTTATAGTATATGGTGGGTTGGTTGATGTTTGTGATTATAGATGTAGCTCAATGAGCATGCTTGTGTTCTGCTTTTAACAATTCCTTTTGATATTTGCTGTGGATTGCAGTGCTGTTTGATTGTAACATACTACTGTTAAGTTGTTGGCTATTTGCCATGTTGTTTGGTTCATGATTTTCCTCCATCAAATTTAAGATAAGTTTTTGAGTTTCCTGATCTCTTTATATCAAACAATCCCTGTTGGTTATTTTACAGGTTTTGAACTTCCTAGCGTTAGCCATGTCGTCTTCATATCTTCCCGCAACAACAGAATCAATTTCTCAGGCTTTAGAAACTAAAGATCCCAATGAAGCCATTTCAATACTTTATCGTGTACTTGAAAATCCTTCTTCATCTCCTGAAGCACTGCGCATAAAAGAACAGGCCATCACAAATCTTTCCAACTTTCTTAGGCAAGAGAATAGGGCTGAGGATCTTCGCGGTCTTCTTACCCAGTTGAGACCCTTCTTTGCCTTGATCCCTAAGGCTAAAACTGCCAAGATCGTCAGAGGGATAATAGATGCTGTTGCCAAAATACCTGGAACTTCTGATCTCCAAATTACCCTTTGCAGAGAAATGGTGCAATGGACTCGTGCAGAAAAGCGAACTTTCCTTAGGCAACGTGTTGAAGCAAGGCTTGCTTCCCTTTTGATGGAAAATAAAGAGTATTCAGAAGCATTGACGCTTATCACAAACTTGGTAAAAGAGGTGAGGCGCTTAGATGACAAGTTACTCCTTGTGGACATAGACTTGTTAGAGAGTAAGCTACATTTTTCACTGAGAAATCTACCTAAGGCAAAGGCTGCTCTCACAGCTGCAAGGACAGCAGCGAATGCTATTTATGTACCACCAGCCCAGCAAGGCACCATTGATTTACAGAGTGGAATACTTCATGCTGAAGAGAAGGATTATAAAACTGCTTACAGCTATTTTTTTGAAGCATTCGAATCCTTCAATGCTCTCGAAGATCCAAGGGCAGTTTTCAGTCTTAAATATATGTTACTATGCAAGATTATGGTGAGCCAAGCTGATGATGTGGCAGGGATAATTTCTTCAAAGGCTGGTCTCCAGTATGTGGGGCCAGAATTGGATGCTATGAAAGCTGTTGCGGATGCTCATTCTAAGAGATCATTGAAGTCATTTGAGATTGCCCTACGCAATTACAAGGCTCAACTGGAGGAAGACCCAATTGTGCACAGACACCTTTCATCCCTTTATGACACACTTCTAGAACAGAACCTTTGCAGATTGATTGAACCTTTCTCAAGGGTGGAGATTGCTCACATTGCTGAACTGATTGAATTGCCTGTAGATCACGTTGAGAAAAAGTTGTCTCAGATGATTTTGGACAAGAAGTTTGCTGGGACATTGGACCAAGGTGCTGGGTGCTTAATTATATTTGACGATCCAAAGACAGATGCTATTTATCCAGCCACTTTAGAAACCATTTCCAACATGGGCAAGGTAGTGGATAGCCTCTTTGTCAGGTCTGCCAAGATAATGGCCTGATTTAATTTCTTGAAATCTCTGTCTTTAAGCTGATCTATTTGTTAAAGTCCTTCAGTGACGTTTTAGCTTGTGCTTTACAACTTATTTCAAATTGTTGGACCTTTGGTGACGATGATGATGTTATAGTTGGGACATTGGTACGATCTCATGTTTGGTTTTTTGTTTTTTTGCCTGTTTTGCTGATTAAATACTATCAAAACTTATTAGATGTTACTATGTGATTCTCATTTGTTTATTTAAAATAGAAGGTGCCTTTCCCTTGTTGTGCAGATGTGTACAACTGGTGTTCAATCCTTACGTTTAGTCACATTTGCACAAGTTTGCCATTTATTTCTTTTACTAAATTGATTGCCTTCACTTAGTATGGACTCAGAGGTCCTGACCGATCAACTCTAGAAGCATTGTTACTGCAATGCTAGGACGATTGGGACCAGGTACTTGAGCTCTTATTAACAAACAAGCAACACGCTCCTCTGAAAGTGGTAAAAAAAGTGTCTTTGCCTTTTTAATTTTGGGCCTTGGGTGGGGTTTGGGTTTGGGTTCGAACTTTTTTTTTTTTTTACCATTTAGGGTTTTGAATTGGGTTGTTTCCTTTGAAATTCAAAATTTTTTGTATAAAATGATTTAACTTTTAAAAAATAATATCATTTTAAAATTTTAAATTAAAAAAATTAAATTTGATCGGGTTAGATTGAACTTAATGAGATTTTGAATTGAACTTAGACTTCAAAATAGAATTTTAGATTAGGCCCTAGCAAATCTATTTGGATTAAATCCATTGTTAAGCTTATGCTCTTTTTTAAATTCAATTTAGATTCTTTTTTCACATGCTAGCATGATGGTAACTGATTGGATTAAGATTTGATCAAGTTCAGTTCGATCATAAAATAAGGTTTTATCTCAAATTCGAAAAATATTTTAAGTTTAAATCCTGTTAAATTTATATTTGTTTGCTTCGTTTTTTTAATTAATTGAGTTTAAAAAAATTTCAAACTTTAAATTTAATTAAACTTACTTTGGTTTTTTAATTTTGGGATGGTTTAGTTCAATTTTTTATAATTAGTTTAGTGTTTTTTTGTAATTGATGAGTCAAACAAATTGTCATATTTAACTTTTAGTTTGAATTTTAAAAAATTATTTAAATTTGTTAAATTTCAATAAAATTAATTCCATTTTCATAATTAATTGAATAAAAGAATCATTAATTAAAAATTCTAAAAAATTATTTTAATTTCTCATAGTTAATAAAATAAAAAATTGTTAATTAAAAATTCCGAAAATCCGATCAAACTGAATCATACCAAATTATTTAAAACCAAACTTTCTTGGCTACGCATACTGGAAAAGCCGCCGAGGTGGCTTCAAGCTGTTATCTTACAACTGAAGCAAACTTCCGCTGGTGGCGGTGTAAAAGGCAGTATAAGTACACTTCTTCTTTTTCTTGATTGCTCTGATAGTGGCGGCAACGTGGAGAAGTATGGAATGTAAGTTAAATGTATAAAGTTGGGTATTAGTACCTGGTCCGTGCTCTGCATCCGAAACATGTAAAGATAAAGTTAAAAAGAAGAAAAAGTGTTACAAACTCAATATAATTAAAAAAAGTAAAGTAGGCGTAGTTGGTCGTGTCATAACAAAAGCAACAAAGACTTTCTCTTAAGGTCGGTGCGTGTCTAAATCAAATATTTCCTCCATTTGCTTCCTTTGTCCTTCTTCCTCTCCAGTTAAATCACTTATTAAACTCAACTCACTCAAATTGCCTATTCTCTTCACTCTATATTACAAAATTGAACCAATTATGTTAAAATTCTTTTTACAATTAAAAAAACTCTCTACCAATATTTTTATGAGAATTTAATAAATTCAAATTATTAATTATATTGAATATTTTAAAAAATACTTTTTTTAAGAATCTTATGTTAAAAGATAATAACGAAATATACATAATATGAATATCAGAAATGAACTAATTATAACAACAATAATAACAATATTTAGTATGAATCATGTTGATACGTGGAGTTTGAGAAGGTTCAATAATACGCAAGTTTACTCCTGACTAGTAGAAATGAACTAATTAAATATTATTAATATAGTAATTTAACTCAACTGTTAAACTCAATCTGAACTAATTAAATTCGACCTAAATTAATAATTTAAAATAATTATAATAAATTATTAGTTTAAGTAAAATTTCATTTATTCAATTTAAAAATTATTATATAAATAATATTTGATTAAGCTATATCAGATATATATATATAGGTATATAGTGTATTTCGTCATTAAATTTTTAATTGAAGTATACCTTTTTTTTGAAAATTAAAAATTAAAAAAATTCAAAATTTTTGTTCAAATTTATATTTAAAACAATTAGAAAAGTCTCATTTTGTAAATAGGTATTAAAGTAATTAAAACACTTTGGGCTTGGAGGAGTAGCAGGTGACGTTTTTGTAATTTAGTGAAAAGGCAGGTGCTTTCTTTTTAGAATAATTATTCTTTTACTCCCACAAGCAAATCACTACATTGAAAGTTGCTTGCTTCCGTCTCTATATATCACCCCTTTTGCTTCACTCTCTCTTCCCTTTTCCCCCTTCCTTCACTCTCTCTCTCTGTCTGTGTAGTAATCGGTTACCCATAATTCAGCTAGCTGTTGGGTATTTCAATGGAGCAGAAACCAGGTGGAGGTGGGGACTTGAAGCGAAGCGAGTCAGAACTTGCCCTTCAAGAGGTCATCAACAAGACAGCTCTTGCTCCCGACAGAACCGCAGAAGAGGTCAAGACCCACGATGTTCCTCGGATTCCAAGAGACAACGAATTCGATGCCTTCTTTAGCGATATTCTGTCCGGCGATCTCTTCAAACCTCGGGTTAGTCAATAATCACTCACTCACTCAACTTTGTATGTGACTACGTGGCAAATAATTGTGTGTATATGTCTCGCCACGTCAGCCTGGTTCTGATGAATACTGATCACGTGACAAATAGTTGTGTGTAGAATTCATTCATATAAGTGTATGTTTGTGATAAATCTTAAGGACAAAAACGTAATATTCTACAAATTGATAGTTTTATTACAAAAATGAGATTGAAGATTATGAGTGAGGTAATATAGTATACATACATGGGGTTGGACGTAATTGCTGAGGCCAATCAGAAAGCGACGTCGTTTGAGGTGACAAGGACTAGCAATAATTGATGGAAACCTAATGGCTTTATATATATATATATAACAATTATTATTATTGTTTTGTTACGGATAAATTATAAAAAAACTCAAGCTTATCTTAATTTTATAATAGTTGCTCGAATTATAAAAATTTTTGTTAAAATATTCAAATTTTCGATTTGTTGTGAAAATAACTTGAAGTTAAGTTTCTTATTACCATCACTATATGACTCGTTGCGTCGTCAAATTTACCGTTACTGTTCTGACTCGTTTCATCAAATTTTTTTACTTGTCATGTGATTGTTATGTGTTCACTTTGTTTAATTAATTTTGCGTTTTATAATTTAATAAAATAATAAATAATTAGTTAACAAAATTAAACACTACACCAAATATCAAAATCTAAAATAACAAGCTAGCGATGTTAACAAAAAATTTTAATGTTAAATTATTTTTGTAAAAAATTGTAAGTTTAGATATTTTTGAGGTTATTTATAAAATTTAAAGTAATATTATAAAATTAACATAAATTAAGATTTTTAAATAATTTACTCTTTTGTAATTGTCCCTTGAATTAATTGAATGTTATGAGTTGGCGTGTTCAAACATTTTTGTTTTGTTTAGGAGATGGATAGTTTCTCATTTTGTGGAGCAGACTCTTTCCTATGGTGTCAGAATCTCCCCGGCAAGAACTCCAGGATTTCTGCGCCAATTGATGCTCAGTCGTCTGTTTGTGGTAATGACTAATTGGTCGATACCCAGGTTCTTAAATACCCATATAAGTAACAGTATCAACAAAACTAGATGATCATTCATTTTCAGGTTAACTAACCCTGTCAGGGATGGATCATAGATATTGTTTGAGTTTATTATGACTACTAATTTCCTGAATTTGATGTGGATGAACTGGAAATATTCTTCAGCTAGCAGTCCAATATCGGCCAATAACCCAAAAGGAAGTGATAACCAGACAAGGGTAACTACAAGTGGTTCGTCTCGTGAGCAATCAGATGATGAAGATTTGGAAATAGAAGCTGGTCCATGTGAACAGAGCACCAATCCTGTTGATGTAAAACGCATCAGAAGGTATGGACAGGGCTTATGGTCTCTTGTACTAGATGGATATGCAACTAATGGTTAAGAAAATGTGATTGTTTTCTTTTAGAATGGTTTCAAACCGGGAGTCTGCCAGACGATCAAGAAAAAGAAAACAAGCTCATTTGGCAGATTTAGAATTTCAGGTATATCTAACAAACACAGAACTTGGAATGTCTGGTTAGTTGATCAAAGTTATCAACTTGATAATGACCTTCATGAGACGAAACTAGAGGGACATGATAGTTTGAATCTTTGAATGGGGCTTCAATTTGGTTTTCAATTCCTTTGGGACAGACTTGTTCAATCAGAACTTGACTGTTCATTTTGACTATGCCAAGAAACAAATTCAGCATATGTTTCACATGTAACACTTTCTTTGTTTTGGAGCTTCGGTAGAAGTACGAAAGTTGAGTAAACTTCCATTCTTGATTCTCAGGTTGACCGACTTGCAGGAGAAAACGCATCTCTCTTCAAACAGCTTTCTGATGCTGCTCAACAATACTCTGCTGCAAATACGAATAATCGAGTGCTTAAATCAGATGTTGAAGCTTTGAGGGCCAAGGTATACATCAAACGATTCTGTTCACTTTTTCTTTCCTAAATCTCCCATTTCAATCAGAATTATGATTTAGCTTCTCATGATTGAGATTCTTAATCAAGGTGGAAGCAGCTTATGCAATTACTTGAATGCTGATAAGAGTTGAAGTTTGTTTGTGTGAGGAATTTGTTTCACTGAATGTTAGAAGTAATTCACAGTTTATTATTTGATTTCAGGTGAAGTTGGCAGAAGACATGGTTACTCGAGGATCAGTAACTTGTAGCTTGAATCAGCTTGTCCAAAACCATCTAAGTTTACCACAACTTCTCAATAATCATGGGCTACGTCGGCCGGAAAATGTCTCACCAACCATCACTGTCCACGGAGACGATGCGCAATACACCGGACTGACTGCTTCTAGTCAGATTTTTGGACTCGGATTAGGAAATACCAACATCAATAATGCCCATGTCAATACTAGTGCTGTAACCAGTGAACCTGTGAGTTGTGTTTCAGAGATATGGCCTTAAAAATCTCCATCCCTACATGCTGTCCATTCATATGCAGATATGGTTACTAGCTTTCTTGTTTCTGGTTTCTCCGCACTAGTTAGTATCAATGTTTGGTTTAGTAATCTTGTTATTCATAAGTAAAGATTGAAGAACTTGATTGCTTAGTTCCTGCATAAGCTTTTATGTAATTGAATTTGAACTCTCAATCTCTTTTGGTGAGAATGATTATATACAATTGCATATGTTCTTAACCCATCATCAATTCAAACTCGTTAAAATCAACCTTGCCATCCAAATTCAAGTCTGCAACTCTCAACATGTTCTGAATCTCTTTAATATCCCAACCTTTGTCCAGTCCCAAGCACTGCAACACTCTTTGCAGCTCCACTGCATCTATGTATCCGTTTCCATCCTCATCAAATATCTTGAAGGCTTGACGCAACAGCTCATGGCGACCAGTACTGTCTTCCAAGCTGCTAAGCACCTCCTCCACTGGAACTCCGTCGTCTGCGGCGTTTCCAACATTCACATCAACAGAACCAGGCTTGCTCTTTTCTTCTTCTTCAACGTACATCAAACCCAGCTGCTCCACCACTCTTCGAGCTCTCTCCTTCTTTATATTCCCATTGTTTTCCATTCCAAAAACGGAGGTCAAAGCCCTGACCATGAAGTCATCAGCATCATGTTCATGATCATGATGATGATCTCGTGGCTTGCATGATGGATTTGGATCAGAGCCATATGAGCTCGACCTTGGAACAACTCCTAGTGCTTGCACTATATCTCCAACCAATCTAGAGCAAACTCCAGTTATCCCCATCATCTTAAAGAAAATCAGACAATCAAAAGCACAGAGATTGCTATTAGCATAGAGCACAAGAACTGAAGTGCTTCTTCTGCTTTTCTCCAGTGTCCACATATTATATAATGTGGATCTAATGAAAGAAACCCTCGATATAGAAACAAATAACCTGAATGCCACTGTATTCCATGATTTATTTTATTATTCACATTGGATCTTATAAATGAAATATCTGACATTGTGCAGCTGGCAAATTCTCTTATATAAAAAATGACTATTGGTCGGTTTGTGCACTTTCCATGCAATAACTTCTGCATTTGTTAAAATATAATAATACATTTGGTTGCTTCTAGTATTCAGAATGTACTACGTGCATGCGAGTGACCTAATACTTTGTATTTTTTTTTTACCCCGCTTGTTGCTTAAGAAAGCATTTGGCATTTGGAGAAAGATGTTAAAAGATCTCCAAATAGTCTCTCTACTACGATAAGATTGCATATTACTGAACTTCCTTAAATTCTGCGTTTCATAAAATTTTTACTTAATTGTTATTGTTGTTACAGTAGAAAGGTGTTGAGGATCTAAAACTAGTAGAAGAGATGACTAAGGCCATAATGTAAATACTCTTTGTTAGGGTTGACAAACCGATTCGCCGAACTCGAGCTAATAAGTAAAAGTTTCGAGTTGATCAGACTTCAAACTTAGAGGGTTGGCAACTTGTTCAACCAAAACACTAAAATAATATCATTTTGATTTTGAGATTACTTGACCTTTCGAATAAGGTCATAATAAAAAGATCGCATTGGACCTAATTTAGGACTTCTTTTAGGGGCATGATGTGGATACTCTATTCAAACTCTTCTTTTAATCAAGAGAACTAGTCAATTACATAAATTCTCATAAATAAGTGATAGGATGGACTCAAACTCAATAAGAAGTCGTTTGATAATTCATATTTGTATAAAAACTATGTATCCAAGGGCAAAAATAATTGCTTATCGTTAAGTCTGGTTTGCATATAAATGTAAAAAAGATTAATGAAAATGTCAAAATTTCATAGTATAATACAAACAACATTGTTCATTAATTGTAAAATTACTCTCTCTCTTGTATATTTGATGGTTTAACAGTAAAAATCTTGAACCGACTAGTTTGTTAGTTTAGTTTTTAACTTTTCGGTTGATTTAGTTTAATAATCTTTGTTGTCAAAAACTAATCAGTTTATTAATTAATCGAATATTTTTTATAATTAATCAATTTTTATAAACCAAAATAAACTGACTAATTTTTATTTAAGAATCTCCTTTTCTCAATTAAACTTTAAATTTTTATATGAGTAAGAATAATCTTCCTCAATTATTTTTTAAATTCTTTAATTTTATTTAATCTTTAACCAGTTTTATAATGGTTTAATAACAATTGAAGCTTTTCAACAATAATTTAGTTCGTTAACCTTCCTGGTACGCATTTCCAACCCACTCTTGAAGATGGATTGAAGGCTCATCTGCTTAAGCACGATATTTCCACTCAAGTTTCAACTTGTATGTCCGGTGACTTGGCCAAATAAGATTTGGACATAACATGAAATCCAACTCACAAGTCATCATATCATATTACAAATTCAGTAGCTCACTGCATCAAGATGCGATCCTAACTACTAAACATTTATATTATTTATGATTTTCCTTGAAGCCTGGAGGGAACAGGTTACTGATATAACTCACTGTCAGATGGTGCTCCAATATTATACACCTCCACCAAGAAATAAACATATAACCAATGTATCAGTAAGATGAAGCTTTTAATACAGATGTTGGAAATCTCAGAAAATGAACCGTAAATGATTCTGCTGCCGTGTGACAGGGCACATGAACCTGAAGAAACCGCGTTTTCCAGGTGTGTTAAGAATGTATATTTTATCAATTTCAAATGATACATTGGGACTCGATACATTCATACTCTAAACTGTATTCTTTAGGAAACTTCAGTGTCACTAAACATGGAAGTTTCGAGTCCGTGTTTGCAACTGTGTCAGGCTGTGTTCTTTATTGAGACTTCGACTCAGGCAGGAGCACAAGCCGAGATAGATCATGTCTGATATCGTGTTCAGATGGATTTTAAGTTTCCAAATCTTTTTTAACTCCAACCCTTACAACTGGTAGTTAAAACGATTTTTCTTGCGACAGCACCTAGAGGCATTTATTTACTGTCACAGAAAGAGCAAAACTGTTCCTGATATTGCAAAAACCAGTGGATCCTCTCATGCCCAAATGTCGAAATCCAGTAAATGGATCCATTGCTTGATCTAATCCTCTTAAACCCAAGTCCCAAATCACCATCTGGGATAACCAAATTTCCATACTCATCCACACCAATGAATGTTTCTTTAATTCTGAGGTCACTGAATATCCTAATCATGTTATCTCTGTGCATGTATAGTCCTCAGAACTGGAGGAATTCCTATGTATGGTTCACCATTGATTTTGAGGGGTTGAACAATTGCTTCTTAAAGGATTTCCAGAAATTTCTTCCCAGATACATTCTGTTTACAGCTGTATGGTTTAGCTTTAGCCCGTGATGAACCTGAAAACATAAGAACAAAGCTATGATTAGAGCAGGACTTCATATGGGTGACTAGAACAGGACTTTATTAGATCTTCTTCATTTGCTCCAATTCTGGTCATATTTTAGCAACACTTTCATTGAGCTAGAAGTTTTTCTTTGATCCAAGTTCTTAGGTTTCGTTTTTCTTATATTGTCCTTGATTTAAGCTAAAAAATTATCAGAAGTAACTTCAAATTCAGAGGAAGTGCTGACCTGAATGCCAGGCATTTAACCATCGTTTTTCAGCTCAACTAAAAGCCGCCTGAGTTTGGCCTCCACATCATAATCGACTCGATGAATCCATTTTGTATGTTTCTGGAGGATTGATGAGTTTCTACAATTCAACAAGAAAACAATAAAAGATGCCAAAATGTGAAAAACGGAACAATTAGGTCTAACTAGTTTTCTGTCAAAAGATACGTGGACATCTGTTAATTATAGAACTTCGGTTCTTCTAGTACAGGACTGGTCTAGTAAGTTAATTAACAAATAACTAAAAATAACACAAAGTTTTTGTGAATAACTTGAGCCTTCATCCAAAATTTGGAATGTATAAGAACGGAATAAAGTCTCTGTAGTTTTCTTTGGTATTCTGAAATGTTTCTTGCTGTAAGATCTTCAATTAATCAAAATGGTCTTGGTAATCGACTCTGTATCAGGTTTGTCTTCTTCAGTCATGGCTGTGTAATCCTCATGGAATGGGATATTTAGCTCTGAGCAAATGAGCTCAGTAATTTTTCTTGTAACACCTCCTAATGACAGTTTGTTTACTGTCACTGCAATGGCAAGCCTCTCTTTGGTGTAACAAAAACCAGTTGATCCTCCCATTCCCGTGTGTCCAAAACCAACAAAAGATCCATCCCTCAATCTCATCCTCTTAAAGCCTAATCCAAATGCTCCATCCACTATGGCCCAATTCCCATACTCACCCAAACCTAAGAATGCTTCGTGAATTCTTGGATTACTGAACATTCTCCTGATGGATTTGTTTTCTTTACCATCATCACCAGTTTCAGAGCTGTCAAGTCTGTCATTACGCTTCAAATCATTGGAACCTTCCACCTTGTGATCATGAAAGTTTGTGTTATTTTCATTAGTAACAACCTGATTCTCTTCTTCAGGAATATGAGGGTGGCTACCGAGGGGCGGCTTCGATAAATTGGAATGTGAAGGTGGAACCACACCTCCATCGACAAGCGCTGCATAGTATCGGGCAAGAGCACGGGCTGAGCAATGGCCATTAGTAGCAGGTAAAATGGCCTGACGAATTTGAAGCAAGTTAAATAAAGAAGGTACAGTGGTCATTATTTCAGCAATGATTTCAGGCTGAAAAGAGGAAGGGAGATCAGGACGTGTTTTGGATTGCGATATCTTGCTCACATCTTCTGTATCTGTTGACAGAACTGCTAGTCTAGATTCCACTCCTAGTCACGGAAGAGAAACATAAAAGCCAGGGTTAGATGATGGATATAATAACAACCAAAGCAGAAAATTTTCAAGAATTTGGGTCCAACCTGGAGGAATTCCAATATATAGTTCACCATCGATTTCCAGGGGGTGAACAATCGCTTCTTCAAGAATCTCTTGAAATTTCTTCCCTGATGCATGCTATTTTTTCCAATTACACATCAGCAACAAAGTTGAAGGTAAGATTTCTCTTCAGCAAAAGAAGAACACAAACATAATTTGGATTTCCAAAGGCATAACCAAAACTGCAAGTATCTGACAGATTTAACACACAAAGATACTGAGAGTAGGTCTGCTACGATTTGGCTTTAATCCTGAAACAAAAGAAAATGAGATGATACCTCAATTATTCCACCACATAACCAGCCAAAGGATTGGTAATGATACAACTGCTGCTTCCCAGGTTCAGTTTCAGGCACTGATTGAACAATTCGATTCAGGCATCCATCCCAATCAGCCATGAGCAAAGGATCTTCACCTTCTGCAAGGGCAAACCCATTGTGCAGCCCAGATGTGTGGTTTAGCACATGATGAACCTGAAAAACAAAGCAACCAATAGGGTAGCTACAATTTACTATAAGTCTTCAAATTTGTGATTATAAGAAGAGACATGACAAGATTCCATATACCCTTATGAGATCTTTTCCATTTTTTCCAAATTCTGGCCATATACTAGTAACATTTTGATCAAACCCAAGTTTTCTGTCAAACAAAGAAAACCAAAAACTCACACAATCATTCCATCAAAAAACGCTATTCTAAATAATTCCTTCATTATCATATTGACACTTTTTAAGTACCCCTTGTCAACAAGCCAGTGGATCATTCCTGCTGTGATGCCCTTTGTTACAGAAAAGACTGGAAAAAGGGTATCAGGCTGAACAGGGCGAGGATCATCTGGACCAAGCACACCAGCTGAAGTATCAATTATCACCTTTCCATCTTTGTAGGCACAAACCTTAGGACAAGCATTAAAAAAGAATTGAGAAACTTGGGAAATTAGAACTAAATAAAACATCAAAAACCACCCAGAAAAAGTGCAGACCTGAACACCAACTATTTTACCATCATTTCCCAGCTCAATTAAGAGCTGCCTGAGTTTTGCCTCCACATCAGAATGGACTGGCGTGTCATGAATCCAGTTTACATCTATCTTACTCATGTTTCTGCGCGCAATTCAAACAGAAAAAGAATAACTGAAGCAAGAGATACCCAAAACGTAAAACGTATGTTTGGTTCTTGGACGATGGCCGATGGAAGCTCGATAGTCGTTACTGGAGCTCCAATGTTGCTGGAAAGGACAAGATATAGCATAGTAGCTGTCTACCAATACTTACTTGCATAAATGACACAATTTAAGTACATTCCAAACACGAGAGAAAAATGGATAATGACAAAAAACTCAATTTGGATTGATTTCGTTTAAAAGTATTATAAAGCACATA
>JAOQMM010000003.1:20745618-20757284 GCA_027563515.1 Erythroxylum platyclados | reverse complement strand
TGCAACATTCCTGATGTGATTCCCTTTGTTACTGAAAACACTGGAAAAAGGGTATCAGGCTGAAAAGGACGAGGATCATCTGGATCAAATATCCCAGCTGAAGTATTAATGATCACCTCTCCATCTTTGTATGCATAAATCTTATGACAACAAAACTTCAGTCATTTTTATCCAAATTTTGGACCTATAGTTGTCTCACAGTTTGCGGGATTTAATCACAAGTGGTTTGGGAAATTCTAACTTTCAGGACAAAATTAACTTCATCTCAGAAAAAAAAATCGATTGCAGACATGAATACCAAGTATTTTATCGCAATTTCCCAGCTCAAGTAAAAGTTGCCTGAGTTTCGCCTCCACCTCAGAATGAATCGGGGAGTCATGGATTCATGTTGAATCTATCGGTGTTCGTGTGTTCATGTTTTTGAGGATCGAATTCACACAATTCAAAATGTCAACTTAACAGAAGATGCAAAAGAAATACAAAAGGAAAGGACTACTGTGGTTTTTGACCAAGATGCAGTATCCTATGTAGATGACGGAGGTTCCTGATGGACAGTCCAAAACAGGCTTACTCTATATGTTTTAACTGTTAGTAGGATTATTGGTCATTCCTTAATACACATAGTAAAAAAAATATTAATATAATTTTTATTTAATAATAATAGTCACTAACAATTACATTTAGAAATAGTACTTTATTTGTTAAGGGTAAAGTTGCGTACATTAAACTTTCCAGACTTCGCATTTAGCGAATTTTTTACTAGGTTGTTGTTATTGTTGTAGCCACCAATAATTATTAAAACAAATCATAATCATGTAATTAAGTCCTTTTCTTAATTTTATATCTAAAAATATTTAATCAAAATCGCACAAAGATGATTTTTGTAAGATTTGAAAAAAAAATTCTTATATTTCCCGGGGCTTTATAATTAATGTTGGATAGTGATTGAATTATTTTGTTTGAGAGGCTTCTTATTTATTTATTAAATTAACAAATTATTAGGATGATGTTAAATTGAATACTATTCAATATTTTAAACATAAATTGAAATTGAAATATTGACTTGATATCATTAAAAAATTTATGAAAAAAGAAAAAACTACATTTAATAAGAGATAGTCTTTGTTAATTTTATATCAAAAGAGTATTAATCAAATGACAAGTGGAAGATTTTTATAAAATTCAGAAATTTCTTTATTTTTTACATCACTTTATATTTTGTTAGGTTTTTTGTGATTGAATTATTTTTTTAGAGGCCTTTTATTTGGATGATGCCAGTAGTGATTAAATTGAACCTAAATTAGATGACTTGATAAATGGACATCTACTTTTGGTATGATGTTAAAAATTGAATATTATTCAATATTTTAAACATAGTTTTGAATATAAAGTTTGAGTTGAGATTATTAAAAAATTCATAAAAAGTTAAAATAAATAATTACATTTCATAAGAAATATTAGGAGATAATAATGAAGCCAAATAAGAGCATTTGGTGAAAGAAGCATGTGAATTTATTTTGTTATCACCATCAAACTTTATTCGATAACTGATAATTTTTGATAATAATATTATATTAAGATGATTTAAAAGATTATAGAAAGTTAAGAGAATTTTCTATAAAATTTTTATAAAGGTAAATAAGCTGATATTGGCTAACGAAATCCTAATTAAAGTTGTACATCGACTAGTAGAACTATGATCGAACGAGAGTGTAAGTTTTTATATGAAAGGGTTCGGTTATCCAAACTTTTTGACAACTAATTTTGAAAAATGATTATATCAATATTAGTTGATGAATGAGATGTACAAATTTGAAAAAGGAAGAAGTTATTTGAAAGCAAAGGCAATGAAAACACAAAGAAATCTTAAGAAGGGGGATTTTAGTGAGATTCAATAACAAAGGTAGTGGTTTGAGTATATCATCAAGTCATTTTCCACATCAAAGAAGGGATTTAAGGCCTGTTTTGTATGAATAACATGTAGTATATATCAAATTATCAATTCAACATTTTAGAGTACATGATTGATTTATATTATATTTTAAATTATTAATATATGTGATTTGTAAATATTTGCATATTTTGATTAATTGATATCGGGATAATTTTATTGAAAACCCTAATTATGTGTTGAGTTTGAAGAATCTAATCTTGTTTAATTAAGTGTAATTTTTACATGATCGTTGACATATATTTACTTTTAAAG
Source organism: Erythroxylum platyclados (assembly GCA_027563515.1). Lineage (NCBI taxonomy): Eukaryota > Viridiplantae > Streptophyta > Magnoliopsida > Malpighiales > Erythroxylaceae > Erythroxylum > Erythroxylum platyclados. Next base: position 20,755,078 of record JAOQMM010000003.1, on the reverse strand, counting down.
TGTCAAGGTGATATATCTTTAGTAAAAGTATGATATAGGCTTGGATTACTCAACAAAGCTCATTATATTTGACCGATATAAAGCCCAAAGGATCACTCATATGATGGCCATTATGAAGGTGAGTTGTATCAGTCTTATTTACAGATTTTAAGAATATTGAATTGATAATATTGATTAAGACATGACTTATCTATATATAAAATTAGGATCCTAATTAAGGAAATCTAAATTCTATTACGATAGTTAAAGTCTAACTATACTTATTATAAGATTGCCTATAAAAGGAAGATATCAAAAAGTAAGTCCTTATAACCACTGTCATTAAGATCAATTAGAGATTTCTTTTTATTAAAGTGGTAGCTGTTATTAACTTAAGTATTAGAGGGTCTTTTCTTGGAATACTTGATACTTTGATTAATTATTTTTGGAAGCTTACATGCTTGAAATCAACCTATAAACCTACTTCAAATTCAATCTATACCTTCTGAAACCATTTATAAGAACTATTTTGAAATCTTCTAATATTCCCAATTGAAAAATCTAAAATCATTTGAGTTATCACCACTCTAAGAGAGAACAATAGACACCCATGAAAATGATCCATCTATTAATCTTAATATAACAACCAAAACCTATTAAGCTCTTTGAGCCAATAAGCACCCTAAAAATCAAGTTGTTTGACTTCATATGCCTAAAAGATTGCATACTCACATACTACGATCATCGTTAGAAGGAGCTCCATTTATACTCAATATCCTAGCAGACAAATATCACTTAAGTTTAAGATGTCAACCATAGACACCTATAAGGTATACATAACATTGTTGATTATGATCATCGTTATAGGTAACTCATAGATCTGCATGATGTATGTGATGTTATAAAATGCAAAGCCTTCTCTGCAAAGTGCTTAAAGGACTACTAATTCTATGTGATCTAAACAATGGTGAAGATTAATTAGGCAAGTGCACCTATTGTTTTTATAGCATAGTTTAGTTAATACGAGTATCATTCCCATAAATACTACAAGTACTAGTAATAACTATCTTTCTATTATTTAACATAACAAAACGAATGATTGAATTAAAAAGAAAAGACTAACTAAACTAAAATTGCTAATATAAAATAATAAACCATAGCAACAAACAATAATGAAGCAATCAATTGGTAAATAAGATCCAGATGTAGGATTTCTCCAAAATTCTTTTTATATTTAAATTTACTCGATTCAATTACTAACCTTAATTTATTAGATTAGTAGAAATTCTAAAGTTATAATCCTATTATTTCTTAAGAAATACCATTCAAAATCCATAAGAATTACATAATTGATTGATTGAAATCTCTTTATAATCATAACTTCTAAGCATGCATTATTTTTTGTGTGGATCCCTTTGTTAGATTTAACTATAACCTAGAAGATATATGTGGTTATATCTCTAGAATTTCATATAACTCTTATTATACATCCTAATATTTATTCATACATATGGTTTCTCAATCCCTATATATGCAATCTAAAACTGAATCAAAATGCTAGCGAATTGTAATTCAAATACAAGAAGTAATCATGAATAGTTCATATGATAACTTAAGTCTTCTATGAAATTAAAGAATCAATCCGCATAAATAGTTCTAGGATTCATCCCATCTAGGTTTATCACAATTATTCCATACTAAGATAAAGAAAACCAACAACAATTAAGAAAGAATATCAAACAAAAAAGAATTCAGTCTCATAGAATTAAAATCTTGAAGTCTTGATTGAATCTCAATAGAAATTCATTTTTTTCTCTTTAAAATTGCTTCTTTCTTGTCTCAAAATGTTGTAGTTCATTTGTTTAATGACTATCCTCCATCTAATTACTGCCCCCACATCTTTTTATATCTATAAACCCTAAAATTTCAAAATAACATGGCTAACATAGGTTTAATATAGATCTGTGTTGGACTTATATTGCTCCTCTACAAAAAATATAGAATTTCGTAAAGTTCATTATAAATATAGTCCCCCAATAAAGATTCATATTGGACTTGTATTCCTTTAAAACCATTACAGATTGAATATGGATCTGTGTTGGAACTCATGTTTTAAATTCTTTCTCTAAAATTATGTTAAAACTTCTCCAACTTGACTCTAGCTTGCTCGATTTTGTTTCTTCTTCATTAGGGGCTGAAGCAAGGCTTGAAAATAAAAATAAGCCACTTGAAGTACCAACTCCTATTCAAACCATCTTAATACAAGCAAAACACTCTCAAAATCATGCGAAAAATATAGTTGAATTATCACCTATGAAACTTTTCCACACTTAGACATTTGCTTACTATCAACCAAATCAATTTCATCACTTTTAATTTAGATTGCAACTCTAAGAAAGAATTTAATAAATTAGTCAAATCAATCAAGACTATCCACAATCCATTCAGTTACAAAGTTTATCAATTTGTTAGACATTTAGCTACTTGCATCAAGTTATAAATCAATTAAATTTAACTTTACAATCTTTAAAACTTTAATGTAATTCATAAAATCCAACCTAATACATAAAGTGAACATACATGAGAAACATGCTTCAACTTTAAAATATTTTCATAAGAGCATTTAGAAGATTGTTTGAAAAGTCACCTAACCTTTTCATGTAAAAGTAAAGATCTTATCATGAATATTCTTGGTCACTCAATTAGGTCATTATTTCAAATGGCTACCAGTACTGTACTTTAATTTTAACCTCAACCTTTTTACTTGAATTGAAGCTAGCAGAGTAAATTTATTTTATTTTCACTTATTCATACAACTTTTTAAAAAAATTAGTGGGATATTGAAAATGTTTTTAAAAAAATCACTTCTAACTCACAAAAAAACTGTTATAATGCAAATCAAGTATCTACTTTTAAAATTAATGAGAAAAATTAAAATTAACTTAGTCATCAATGCTTGTGACTATTTTCCTAAACAATTCAAATAGCAAATAATCAAACTTATATAAATTATGTCAATCAATGTTTTTTCAAAGTTAAAAATTTTTCCAGAATTATTTTCTGTTAAACTAATCATAATCAAATCGATAAGTATAATGAATAGGGCCTATGAGTAATTAAGTCCTTCCCCTATTATGGAGTTGTACATTGCCCTCAATGTGGACAACATATAAGAACAATAAAAAATTAGAAAATAAGTGAAAAAGAAAGAAATTAGGATAATTGGTATTCCCATGACAATAAAAGATTGCAAGCCTTATGGAATGACATCCATAATCATTAATCTTTCATCAGGGACTAGTGGCTCCTCGCTCACTCTTTGGATACATGCATGTAGGGGTGTTCTATAATATAGGATAAGCACTGGTTTATTGTTGTCCAATAAATAAATTTTCACATAATGTTTTATATTATATTTTACTCACAGAATGGACTGGTGAGTAACGAATCCAGTTTGCATCTTTTTTACTCATGTTTCTGCATATTGAATTCACGCAAAAGAATCCTTGAAACAAATAAATATAATTACAAGATGCAGATAAGATGTTTAAGTGAGAAATGGAAACAAAATGGTTAATAGATAAGAATTTACAAATGATATTTTAAAATTACAATGGGTTTAGAGATATCAATTATTATATAATTAATGTTAGGATCCCCAAAGGTAAAGCTTTACAAACATTAAAAATATGTCAATTAATTAGTTAATTTTATTTCAGAAAACAGTATTGGTATGATGTTTATTATTGCACAATGAATACCAAAATCATAAAATATTAGGGTGTTATAACTTCTGAAATATACCAATTAATTGATGTGTTAATTATTAATCCCATCTGGTATTCGACAAGGAAAGAAGGTGTGCCATTTAGGTAAAATAATTAAGAAACAACTAAAAAAGGAAAAAGGAAAAACGATGTAAAAGGAAGTAAAATGTATTTAGAGAAAGCCGTAATGAAAAAAGAGTGAGCAAATATAAAAGGGAGATAATCTCAAATTAAGATTGGTAATTTTGTTTCGCATTAATATGAAATCAACAAATTAAGTTTGAATTGATAGAATCCGAGTTAAACTTTAATTTAAGGAGAGTTGATTACATTGATTTAAACAAACTAACATTATTTTATTTAATAATTAAAATATAAAATAATTAAAATAGTATTATTTTAATTTCAATTCAATCAAATTTTAGGTCGGACTCAAATCTAGAAAGTTCATTTAGGCCCAACTTGTTTTATCCGTATACACTATTATTATAAGATACTCTTCTTAATTTTAAAAATAAGAATGCATTTAATTTATTAATATTTATTTTTTACCACTATACTATTGTTGAGCCTTATATAGATTTAAAGATGATAATGAGCTGACTCATGAACTCAGATTTAAGTATTTTCAATAGGTTGACCCATAGGTCAGGCCTAGGTTCAAACTAATCCGAGGCTCAACTATTCTAAACAAAACGATACCGTTTTACTTAAAAGAGTTAGGCCTCGAGTAGTCCTGGGCCTGGACAGCCCAACCCGGATCTAATTAAAAAAATGTTATTTTACATTTTTAATTTTAAAAAATTATTTTTTAAAAAATTGACGGTGCTAGCCTATGGGTCGGCCCATTATTATCCCTATATGGATGCACAATATAACTTTAAATTGTTTGGAAAGAGGATCTACACCTCCCAGTAATATAATTGAATAATTGGAAAATCCAGTACTAAAGTCAAAAAAGAAACAGTTTTTATATGAGCTGAACAAGATCTTAAATTTCTGATTATGAATTATATTGAAATTTATATTAAAATTGTCATTGCAGATAATGCGTATATAATTATGAGAAATATGATTAATAGTTACAATAAATTATAATAACGGTTATAAGAGCACAATCACAATATTAAGGCCATAATTCAAAATTTTGGGTCTGAAAAAAGGTGACAAATGCCTGCTCATCTTGAAGGACTGACAAACGTATGTTATTTGGACAAAATTACAATAACTTGTTCACGTTATTTGCTTTACATCAGTACTATTGTTGTATACATTAAGGGATAATAGAAAAATGATTAGGAAACAAATTTTTAATGATTTTTTGAAAGTTAAGATTTTTAATTATATAACATAATTAATTCATAAATATAATAAAGTATGAAATATAATTTAATTTTTGGATCATTTTTTAAATTTATAAGTTATGTGAATATTACTTTAATTGTATAAGTATTCAACCTCTAACAATATCTACAAAAGTAAATTAAGAGAACTTTATAACAATATCCACAAAAGTAAATTAAGAGAACTTTACAAGCACTATAGAGAAAATTAAGCTAAAAGTATTAATTTCTATATAGCCCATTTTTATTTATAATAGGGTTTGAATATTTTAGTTATATAATTGAATGATTAATCTAATTATAATAAACTATAATAATGATTATAGTTATAATTAATTTTAATTAAAAATTAAGTCCAAATAAGATTTAATATTTAATAATGACCCTTACTTATCAATTATTTTCCATGATTTTAAAATTTTTCAAACTTTACAATAAAATTCAATTTAATTAAATTATCTTTTCTCTTACTAACAGATCATGATCACTCAAATATTAGGCATATTAAAGAGATTTTAACAAATCTTTTTGTGTATTACTTTTTCATATTATTCAGTTATTTCATTATATGATAATGAATGTCTACCGTGTTTGAATTCAATTATATCAATTCTTCAACATTAATAATTAATTATTCTAATAATTTTTTAATACTATTTTCGAAAGTTTAATTCTATTTTAGCTAAAGATTTCTTAAATTAATAGTAATAAAAAATAGCAAAATATTCTCATTATTTATTTTAGAATAACGAAATCAATATTGATCATTCAATTACCTTTATATAGTTCTTGTCATATCTAATGATTATCAAATGAATTATCCTTGATTAAAACAGGTCATAAACAGTATTAAAATATAAAACTCCCTATATAATATATATCAAAGATTGTCAAAAGATCATTTTTATAATTATCACAATAAACACAAAAGTAATATTTCATATGACATTTACATATTAGGTCATTTCAATGAATATATTCTTTAACAAGCACACATTAAATATTTTTATAAAAAAAATATAATGTATGCTATTCTTTTTTCTCTATTAATGTAGCGTTAATAGATAATGACTAAATAATAATTTAGAAATAATACTTAAATATAACATAAATATAATAATTTGATCTCATTATAATTTTATTTATAAAGTATGTTTATTCCATAGATTTTACTTTCTAAATTAATTAATTAAACAAATATGCAAAAGATTTATATTTAATTAATTATATGACAAACGTGCAACCAAACTGTAGCCAATAAGCCAACAGCCACGATAAAAAGAACATAAGAAGATAAACATCACATATGAAATTGGCACACGACGAAGAAAACAAGTGAAAAAGCATTGCTACTTTCAGTTAACCCGAATCCTAGCTATGTCTAAGTCTGCATCACCTCCCTTGTCATCAAAACCTGAGAATTCAGATGGTAATGGAATTTTGAGCTCGGAACAAACAAGCCGAATGATTTTTCTTGTTACAGTTCCAAGTGACATTTTATTCAAGGTCACCACAATTGCAAACCTACTTTTGATGTCACAAAAACCAGTGGATCCTCCCATGCCCGAGTTTCCAAAGCCAATATAAGATCCATCCTTTGATCTCATCCTCCCAAACCCTAGTCCAAATGACCCGTCAGGCATAGCCCAACTCCTATACTCGCCTACTCCCAAGAATGCTTCGTGAATCTTTGGGTTGTCGAACATCCTGATAGCACTGTTCATTGCAGTAGTAGACACGTGATTATGATCTTGTTCAGGAATGTGAGGGTGGCTTCCAAGACTTGGCTTGGAAAAGTTGGAATGTGGAGGTGGAACCCCGCCACCATCAACAAGGGCTGCGTAGTATCTAGCAAGAGCACGGGCTGAGCAATGACCATTTGATGCAGGTATGATGGCTCGACGAAGACGATTATTGCTCATTAGAGAAGGCATGGCAGCAATTAGTTTGGCGATGTCTTCCGGCTGGAAAGAGGAGGGAAAATCAGGAAGCCTTTTGACCTTTGACAGCTTTTGGAGATCTTCTATATCGAGTGACAGAGATGCTAACCTAGATTCTACTCCTGAAACCGAAACATAAAAGGCATATGAACTCAAGTCAAATCACCATAAGTACAAATCATGGAAGTAGACATCAAGTACGCATTGAGCATAGCTGAAAGAAAGTAAAAGACTTGCCAGTTTTTATGACACATTGCTATGATATAAGAATGTTACCATTTGATACAAACCTGGAGGAAGTCCGATGTACAGTTCACCATCGATTTTCAGGGGGCGAACAATAGCTTCTTCAAGAATCTCCTGAAATTTCTTCCCCGATGCATGCTGTTTTGTTTGATTATATTGTTGCAAAATCAAGAAAATAGTAAGATTTCCTTGAAGAAGGATTGGTTGTTTCAATTCCATCTTGGAGGAGAGGAACACAGTGAAGAATTGAATTCCACTAGATATAACTAGAAAAATTACAATGTATAGGTGACAAATTTAACACACCCATGTTAATCCATACAAGGACAAGGTCCTGAAATTATATTATACCACCCTGTAACACACGTTTATCGTAAGTAAATTAATAGAAATAGAATCGTACAAAATTTCAGCATTAATAGAAGATGATGTGATACCATTGATCCAGATGACTTACAGACTTCTCACTCAATTCAAACCTAAAATCTTTAAACTATGCATCTTACATTTACGACATGTTACCTCGATTATGCCCCCACATAACCAGCCAAAAGATAGGAAGTGATACAATTGTTGCTTGCCAGGTTCTGTCTCGGGTATTGAATGAGCAATTCGATTCAGGCATCCATTCCAGTCGGCCATTTGCGAAGGATCTTCTCCTTCTACAAGGGTATAGGCATTGTGCAATCCAGACGTGTGGTTTAGCACCTGATAAACCTGATTATTACAAAAACAGTAAATGCAGCACGACATTAGGACTTCAGGAAACTTGATTGGATCACAAGACATGATGAGAGTCAATACCTTAATGATATCTTTCCCATTTGTTCCAAACTCTGGCCATATATTAGCAACATTTTCATCCAACTGAAGTTTTCTGCCAAAAAAAAAAAAAGAACTCATACTTCGGATCTTTGACATATTTAGTACAGGATTATGTATTACCTCTTGTCAACTAGCCAATGCAACATTACTGATGTGATTCCCTTTGTTACGGAAAACACTGGGAAAAGGGTATCAGGCTGGACAGAACGAGAATCATCTGGACCAAACACTCCTGCTGAAGTATCAATGATCACCTCTCCATCTTTGTATGCACAAACCTTATGACAACAAAATGTCACTCTTCTTTATCCAAAATGATAACAAAAGTAACTTCATCTCAGAAAAAAAAAAAAATTGCAGACCTGAATACCAAGTATTTTATCGTCATTTCCCAGCTCAAGCAAAAGTTGCCTGAGTCTTGCCTCCACTTCAGAATGAACTGGGGAGTCATGAACCCATGTTGAATCTAGCGGTGTTCGTGTGTTCATGTTTGTGAGGATCGAATTCACAAACTTCAAAAAGTCAACTGGACAGAAGAAGCAAAACAAAGGCAAAATGAAAGGACTAGCGTGGCTCTTGACGAAGATGCAATATACAATGTAGATCAGAGTTTGCAAATTGTTTCAGAAACTTTTGGGAATGTGAAATTTAAATAGATGATGAGGTTCCAATCTTGTTGGACTAGACATTCAGAGCCATGCCTTGTTAATTTTTTATAAGAAAGAAATCAATCAAAACCACTCGCGGATGATTTTCATCACTTTTTCTAATGGGTAAAGATTATTTGTAGTCTTAGTTCCACAAATCTTGTCTTTGTTGATTCTGTTTCGGAAAGAAAGAATCAAAATTCATTCGGCAATGATTTCTTCACTTTTTCTAATAGGCAAATCTATGTTTATACAAGGGAAAATATGCTTGAACTCTTTTTTATCATAACTCAATTAACACGCTTTCCTTTATTTTATGCAAACTTATTTTTCAAAACATATAATTAAGATTAAATAAAATAAAATTTAATATGCAAAGATTACTCAATTTTTTAAAAATTAATATAATATCACTCGTGACATCTTTACTCTTTCTTATTATATATAAATTGTTAATATTTTAATACACAAAGACTATATTCACGTCTTGATATAAAACAAAAAATGGAAAATTATAATACCTAACTCTAAGGAGACTTCTTATTTTATACACATGCTAACAGGCAAAGATTATTTTATGTAGTCTTATTTCCACGTCTTGTCTTTGCTAATTCCGTTTCAGAAAGAAAGAAAGAAATCAAGATTCACTCAGAAATGATTTTTTGTACTTATTCAAATGGGCAGAACTATCTAAATATGAAAGAATATATACT
>JAOQMM010000003.1:20716542-20729772 GCA_027563515.1 Erythroxylum platyclados | reverse complement strand
TCCAATCTAATCTGACATTGAAGCGCATTGTCAAAAGTAGATTAGACCTTGACTATTGCGGACTTAATTAAGAATAGATACATAAACCCCATGCACATTAGGAGAAAATTCAATAGTGTTAAATCCAAAGTCTTGGCACGTTTTAGGGTCATTTTTTAAGGAAATGTGACCGTGTTGACTTCTCGCCTGCTGGACCATCTACGAGGATGATATTTTTGGCCTGATCTACATTTGACCTATCCGGGCCATAAGTTGAGATTGTCCTGACCCGTTCGGAATATAAAAAACGATATCATTTTATCAAATTTTTTTAAAAAATAATGTCGACAGGTCGGACTACAATTCGAATTGGCTCATTGTCATCCTTGCCATCTACCAAGAACAAAAATTAACTTATTTGGGACCAAAGTGACTGAGATAACGATAATATCAATATATCATACATATAATATATATAACCCATTTCTTGAAATATGTTGGGTTGCTAATTCTGGTCGGGCTCGGCTGCCTGAATCTGATAAATTAGGGTTTGTGTTATTGTGAGGACAAGTGGGGAAGCGGCGGAGAGTAAAATGAAAGTGAGTAATGACGTGAAAAGCAAAGAACAGAAACAAGGAAATCTCGTACATAAGATTGTGGTTGCTTTAAGAAAGAGTAACATAAGGTGCTGTCAGCTTTCTCATCATGGATGCCTTTGTCTACCATGCGTTTCATTTCTTCTCCTGACAGCTATGCCCACCGTTTGCAAGTTGTGCTCATTATAGCCTTTTGCAAATACGTTAAAATAATCACACAACTTCAACAAAACTGCCGAAATTATTGACCTTCTTTGAATTCCTATGGACGCAAATTCTTCTAAGCCTCGCAAATTCGTCTAAGCCTAGTCTAGTTTAACTCAAGTTAAATAAAAATTTAACACAATCCCAAACTAGTGTAATCCTTACACTTAGAAATAACTATTATGCATGTTACATTACTATATTGAACTATCAATCATATGCTTGTGGGGTATGCATGGTGATTCCAGGCAATTCTGCAGAGTCATATATTCGCCAAAAGATCAGATTCCCATATTGGACACTTCTTAGACCCTCCATTCCCACACCCTTTCTTTGACTTCTTTTGAAAGAAGAATAGCCAAAGGAATATAGTTATGGAGATTAAGATGTTGGGTGTATGCCTAAGAGGTCCACTAATTCATTTTGACTCCAAATATACATATTACTAATAAATAAAGTTAATATAATCTATAATTATAAAATATATAATAATACAAATATAATCCTATTAAAATATAATAACATTTTGTACTAATCACAATCTCAATTGTTCATAATTTTTAATCCATGTCTGAATTTTGTCGCCAACTCTTCTGCTTATCAACTTTTTTAGTGCGACACCAAACATCTAGCGGCAAATGGGATCCACCCTGCTTACTATTTTGAGCAAGGGTTTGGATGGATTTGGCAAGTTGCGATGCTTTTCGGAGTAGTACTCTTTTTGGCCCACGACCACGAGGCCATGAATGGACCTGTGTGATCGTATGCTTTTTTCAGGATAATATGCCTTGCTAGAAATGCTCTTATACTTATCAACTTGCAATTCTCTGCAAGCTTTTACCTATAAATACAAATCGACGATAAGGCAATACAGAGCATGCATGTAAACTACAAGTGAATGGGGCTGGCGGCCTTGCATGACGAGGCAGAGAGTGTAATTCAGCCAAGGATGACTTGCCGGCTGGCGGAAACTCATCAACCTTAACAAAATGATCACCACCGTGATGATGTATGAGCCCGGCAAGTTGTTCTTGGCTACATTCTACTCTCTTCTTCTCAAGTGAGGCCTACTAAGCCTTGTCAAAAGAATTTCTCAAGCAAAGCAAGCAGAAAACCGAAAATGCAGATATATCTCAGGTAAGGTTGCAGAATGTGCTTTGTTTTACTTTATCCACTCAACCATAGGCTTAAATGCATGTTTTCTCTGTCAATAGTGGAGGGTATTACCCATTCATGGCCACGAACCAGTTATGGGAGCCAGAGTTGTGCAACTCTGATGGTTTTCTTACGTCAAAACAATATCAGAAACCAAACCAATTATCTTATAGCTAGAAGGGAAAGAGAAAGGATTATTAATGAATGATTTGAACTGGTTTACCTTACCTTCCTATTCCTTTCAACTTTCTTATCTCCAGATTCATGGCGATTTGGCTGTTCACAGCCAGCAAAAGCCACGAAACAGGCATGTAGGACAAGAGCAAATTGAAAAAGTCGCTAGCTGTAACCTGTTTATCATGCAAAAAAAAATTAAAAATTAAAAAATTATTACGTATACTTTAACTTCTATCATGTGCTTGTCACTTTCTGTGTTCATATCACATGTGGGGTTCTTAGGTGAGCCCCCCCAAGTGTACTGAATGTTCATTGCAAAGGGTCACAAGAAGATAGAATGACCATATCCAAAATGATGAAGAACGCTAGTTGAGGATTCAGAAGCATTGAAGTCATTGTTTTAATCATGATGAAGTTGTAATATTATAATTATATTCTTGACTATTATTATAACCAGGTCTGCATTATTCGCAAGTATACATGCGAGTCCCTGTAACATCATCAGATTTTGTCCTCCTGTCAGGTTTTCTCATGGTCTCGGAGATTGTTTATTTTCAGATTCTCGAGAGCTTTGATTTCAATATTTCTTCTACTTCTTATTATATATGTTTAGGGATGATGAATTAGGATCTGCTTTAATTTGATTTTATTTGACTTAACAACAAAAATTTAAATTGACCGAGTTCAAAATTTTAAAAAAAAACTACTTTTACTAATCTAAATAATAAGAATTAATTCAAGTTAAATATCAAAATGATATTATTTTAATAAGTAATATTAAAATAAAAATAGAACTTATTTAAATTTTAAACGATATTATTTTTAAAAAATAATATTAAAATAGCATAGATTTAATTTAAAATTTAATCAAATTTTAATTGAAACTAAAATAAAATATAAAAAAAAATCAGCCCAAGTCTAATTCAAACCATTGACAATCTACAATCATGGTTGATCAGTCAAGTGGCACCCAACCGATTGCAAATAGCACTTCGGAGACATGTCTATCTAAAGCATATCTACATATGCAAATAGCTTTCTAATAAATGGGAAGGCCAATTCAATTAGTGACAGCCCAGATAAAAATAAAACTACTGTTTTGAAATAGTAAATAAGAAAACCCAATTTTCCTATTTGTAATTACATTATATTTTCCTGATGTGCATTTCTCACGATAATTGAAAAAGATTGTGTTTTTATTTTTTTGGTATATCTTTATTTGAAAAAAAGGAAGAAGTGTGTTAGAAATTCACAAGTGGAGTAATCCATCAAAAAGAGACATATGGATGAAGTGAATTATATAAAGATAGGACTCATAACCCATTACTTTAAAGTTTTAGGTTAAGATATGATGTTTTGGTTGTATACTGGCTCATTTGGATCTACCTTAATTTCTCCCAAGGCCTCTTCAAATTCCGTCATTAGTATTAGAATTCGGTTGACGAATTTCGATAAAAAAGACATAATAATGAAGTGAGTTATATATAAAGATAATGTATAAAAGAATACCATATTCTCATCTAAAACTTTAAGATATTTAGCTATAGAAAGTCCAATATCAAATTAGCGAGACTCTTATACCACATTAAATTTTTGTTGATCTTTATTTAAGATAATGAATAGTTCATATACATAAGAAACATACATTTAAAAACTTTAAAATATCAAATTATGAGTAACTCTTGTATATAAACCTTCATTAATGTAAAATTTTATATTTATTAAATAAAAAAAGTAAACTAAATAACGTGCACTAGTAAAAAAAGATTGACTTTCATTTTTCCAAACCAAGTTGACAACATATTTTTAAGGCATATTGTAATGTATATATTCATGGACGCTAGAATTATTGTTTAGTGGGAACAAATTATATTATAAAGTGTCTATTTAATAAATTATTATAAGGACATTATAAAAATAATTTAAAAAATTATTATTTTTAGTAATCATCTTCTTGATTATTCGATGTGAGTTCTCATGGTGAGGCCATCTAGTTTAGAAACAACACAAATACCACCGCTCCAAAAGTCCAAATACAAACTATCTGCTTTTTCTGGGCCCAATTTGCCGTGTGGTGGCCCAATTCCAATCCCTTCCTTTCGTCTTATATTCGGACACTACCAAAGTTGCCAAATTAATTTTTGATCCATTAATACTAGGCTTAAAAAGTTTATTAAAAACAATATTATTTTAAAAAGCTAATATAATCACGAATTTTAATATTTTAATATTATTTTTAAAAATTAATATAAAATAATATTATTTTTAAAAAGTTTGAACAGTTTAAAGTTGTTTAATCTAAATTTCAAATTAATCACTCAATTTTAAATCTAACCTAGACCGATCGGGTTAACCAAATCAAATCAATATAACGTGAAAACTTGAAATAGTTATTTGATGGTGCATTCCTTTTGAGAAGTTATCATATTTCCCTTGTTATTGTTTTAATACTCTTTTCTTATATATAGAGTTATCTTGTATACTTTGGCTTAAACCAAAATATACCAACTTATAATCCCACATATTTAAGAAACTTTATTCAATAAATTAATAATTTTAAATTCAAGAGAAGTTTTTAATTAAATAAATAATAAATAATCGATTAAAGATTTAAATCACTACTTAATATTTTTATACCAAGATATTAATAACACCTAAATTTTAATAAAATTAAATTTGCATGAGTTTTTATTAACTTAGGCAAAAGTGTCATTTTTACTCTAATTTTTTCACTAATCGACAAGTCTGACCCTAACATCTTAGAGTGAACAATTATAATCTAATATTTAGAAAATGTTAAAGTATAACCCACTATAACAGAAAATTCAAATAATTCTGTTAAGTGTCATGTCAGCGTTGACCTAGCACTCGAAAAATAAATTTTAAATGCTTACGTAATTTCTAATAATAATTAATATTTTTTATTTATTTTAAATAGTTTATTTAAAAAATATTAAAACAATATAATATTTTGAAATAAATTTAGAAATCAAAATAATCATAAATCTTCAAGCCCACTTAGGGATGGCAACAAACCGGGCTCGTGCTTGGTCCAGCACGGCTTGCTTACGGGCTGACCTACCCATAGCCCGCCGGAGCACAGGGTAGCCCTGGCTGGCCGACCCCTTGATATTATTTTTTTTTAAATTGTTAAAACGACACCATTTTACACATTAAGGGCGAGCTTAGCAGGCCCATCCTTAACCCGTGGCCCGCGTGAGCTAACACTCAGCCAACTGCATGGCCAACTTGGGTCAAACACAGGCCAAACATAACTGAGCCGGTCTAAACTTGTCAGACCGAGATTGCCATCCCTAAGCCCATGGCGATCCATCCCTAGCCTCGCCTCTCTTCCAACCCTTTAAACCCTTAACCAGAAGATGCTCAAGACAGTACTATCGAGGTGCTAAGATGAGCTGTCTCTCTTTCTTTACAGCTTTTGGTTCTTAGGCTAATCGACTTCGTGACTTCTAGTGATGTACAACTGTACATGCTCATGTTCTTAATATACAAAAACCAAATAATTTTACTATAAAGTATCAATCAATAATATCACCATGCCCTTGCCCTTAAGTTAGATTAGGTTAAACTAATATTTTCAAAAACTGAAAGTTAAATAAGTAAGATATAATATTTAAAGTTTAAAAAGTTTTAACCGATATTGAAATATTATAAAACTTTTAAAATTAAAAAAAATTGGAGAATTTGAAAAATGATTAAAAAATTGTCCTTATTTATTTAAAAATCTAAATTTTAATTAAAATGTGATTGTTAAATAAAAATTAATTTGTTTATTTTGTTTTATAAAAACTGAATAGTTTATAAAAATTGTCTAATTAATTAATAAATTGATCAATTTTTAATAACAAAAATTATTAAACTAAATAAAAAAATAAAAACAAAACAAAAAAGTTAGAAGGTTTAAAATTTTCAGTGTGAATTGAATCGGTTTGGTTTTTAGAATAATGAATTAACACACTTATTGTTAACAATTAAAATTTAATTGTATTTGATACAATAAAAAATTAATTAATTAAATTTAATTTGATTGAAATTTAAAATTAAATTCAAATTTAAATAACTAATTCAAATTTCAGTTCAATGACATATATTTTTTTAAAATAATATTATTTAGACCACAAATAATAAATAACCAGGGTAATAACAGTTTTTTTCTTTGAAATTTTTTATATAGATATACCAACTTTCTTTTTTGTTAACTTGTTGAATGAATATAACTTATTGATGTTAAAAAAAAAAAAGTATAAGGCTTTAGTCAATTTTAAACATTATAAAGAAAGTCATCACATAAAAAGTATGCATAATTGTCAATTCACTACAAAATGTCTTTATTCCGTAAAGTGTCCGCGACTACGACTAAAATCATCGACACGTGTCAACATCCCGCTAGCTCTCGAGAAGGAGAATATTTAGAATGTTGGACGGCTTGAACCTTTCGGAGAACCTTACGAATTACTTTAACATTGCACACATCTGACTACGGTCTCTCTCTTTCTATTTGTCTTCTCCGGGAGCTTCGGTAGTTTGGTTCCATGAAGCTCGCGGTTTTCCCTCTGTTTGTTGCCCTACTTTTAACTGCTGTACGAGCCGACGATGCTCTGCAAGTCGACGTGACGGACGGCGCTGATTCGTCGGCTTTGAAGATCGAGCTTGAGCGACTAAAGTCTAGGATCCTCACCCTTGGTTAGTTTTCTCAAATTTAGTCCTCTCCTTTTCAAGCGTTTACTTGGTTAGTTATTAATTTTGTAATGTGTACTGGACTGTTTATTTGATGAAGAATCCAAAGTTGTTGAGAAAGCCAAAGAACTGAAAAGCAAAGATGACGAAATAGCACAAAAGGAGAAGATCATTCAAGAGAAGTTAGAGAGCATTGCATCGTTGCAGCATGAGGTCTCATCACTTCAGGTCTCGTATTGTAATTTCGTGTAGCTCAGTTCGGTTCACTTGCTTGCTTAATTTGAAGTGAAGTTAATTTCTGTTGTGGATCAGGAAAAAGACAAGCTTGATGCTGCAGAGCAGGTTGGGAAAGCGGATGCTAGAGCTGGTAAATTAGAGAAGCAGGTTGTGAAAGATCTATTTAACTCAAATTTGAAGAAATGTGCGTCCTTTGTAATTGTTCAACTTTTCTCAGCAGATTGATAAGCTTAAAAAGGAAGTGGAAACTCAGGTAAAGCAGAAGGAAGTTTTGGAATCTCGGGCTCGCAAAGCAGAGGAAAAAGGGGATGTGTTGCTCTTAAAAATTGATAATGTGAGCCCTAGAGCGTACTAGAACTTATAAAGTTCCTGGCTTTGATAAGTATATATGTCATAAGCTGATGAATTCGAGGACAGGATTTTTCATGGAGTGAAAATTGAATGAAAATTTGTTATTCCTTTTCATTGGCTATTTGGAAACATTCAGAAAATATATCTTCCTTCTGTCAGTATTAATTTAGGTGAACTTAACCTGTTCTGAAGGGAACGAAAATGCATGTAATTGATGACTCTAAAGCAGAACCGAAGGACCTTCTATCTTTGGGTTGTGTTCTGTGCTTGTCTTCCCTTATATGTTTTAATTTTATAGAGTACAGTGATTATTAGTTTATTTCTTTCCTATTGTTGTCTTTGTACTAAACAATATGCACAAGCTTGTTCCTATGGATTTCTGTTCTCTTATTTGCACTGACTGAACAATTTTTGGCCATATCAATATACATTTATACAGCTGCAAAAGACAAATCAAGAACAAAAGAGCAAACTTCGTAACGCCGAGCGTGCTCTTAAGGATGTTGAGGTGTTTTCTAACTTGCAAGTTGTTTTAAACTTACTGTGAGATTATGGTTCTCACTTGCAGTATCTTTTCCTTCATTGTCTGTTTATTAGGAAGAAATAGTGAAGGCAAAGTTTGAGGCAGCTTCAAAAACTAAAGACCTAATGGAGGTAATGACTTACATGTTTTCCACCTGGTGCTATTGCATTTTATGTCCTTATATCATTTTCAGCTACATGATCTAGCATGTTGAAAGATCTAGGTAATATATGATGGTGTCAAGGAAGTTTACAAATCACACATAGAGTAGGCATAATACTCGCAATTGTATATAGTTTGCTCTTGGTTGTGCCTTTTCTTATTTATATAAATCCAGCAACACATGAGATGGGATTCATTCGCCAGAATGAGATATCATGAGCATATTGTTATCGTTTTTGTAATTACTTGCGGTAGAGATTGAGGTAATGGCTCATTTTAGAAGTGAATTTGTTACTATCTATATATTGTCAGGTTCATGGTGCATGGCTTCCGCCTTGGCTTGCTATCAGACTGCTTCAGTTGCAGGTAATATCATGCAGAAAATTGGTATCTTTTATCCAAAGTCTTGTTGGATGCTTTATGATATTTCACCGTGCAGTCTTTGGCACAGGCACATTGGCATGAGCATGGAAAGCCTGCCATGGAGCTGATGATACAAAAGGTATTTTATTTTTGTTCTGAGTCAGGGCCTCTGCATAGAGACTCCTTTACTTTTCAAATACAGATGTGTGGTGATAGTGAATACTAGATGATACAAAACAATAGCTTTCTTGTAGTCATAGAAGTTATTTAATATTAATATTATGGTGTTGGAATTTGTTTTAGGGTCTGGAAAAAACAACCCAAGCTCAAAAGTGGGTTGAACCTCATGTAGAAACAATCAAAAGTGTAAGTTTCTTTCTCCTTTCTCTAATTCACATTCCATTGTTTTAGTTACTTTATGAGAAGTTAAGACCAATTTATTTTGTATGACCATTTACATAATCTTTTTTCATGCAACTGGGAGACCTTTAAGCCCATGGTATTGAAGGAGGACATAGTTAACTGGTTCCTTGGGTGGATTAGTAGTTCTAGACTGTTCTGAACCGAGTGAAGCATGCTTTTTATGCACTCGTGCTAGATTCAAATTGATCACTGTCCTGTTGCTTAATGCTTCTGAAATTTCTGAAAAGCTGCTGGTATCTATTCTGTCTTTTCTCTGAAGAAATGGATCCCTGCTGCCAAGGAGCGATCTCTGGTGATAGCAACTCATGTTGAACCGCAAGTGCGATCACTTACAACAAAAACAGTTGAAGTATACAAGGCCTCCAAAACTGCTATAAGTCCTCATGTCATTAGAGCACATGAAGCGGTTGATCCTTACTTTCAGGTAATTCATCTGCCATGGCATATCAGACCTGTGTCAGGTTGCAACTGTTGTTGTCCTAATATTCTTCTGAGTTGCCTGTGTTATTACAGGAAGCTAAAAGGTTCAGTAAGCCATACATTGATCAGGTTGCGACTGTCACGAAACCTCATGTCAATAAGGTTAGGTCAGCATTGAAGCCGTACACAAAAGAGGTAGTTCGTGCTTATGGAAAGTTTCTAGAATCTGCAGGCACATACCATCTTCAGGTATCAGTATTTGTTTCTTACACTGTTGTTCTGCAATGATCATTATTAGCATATTAATGACATGGATTTGGTTACGCTGTTTCGTGACTTGTCACAAATGATCTGAATTTCATACTAAAATATTTTCCTTTATATACTGAAAATTGACTTTTTCTTTTATAATTTTGCTATAAGGTGCAAGGTACTGTTGAAGAAACATTAAAAAAGCATGAGCTCACCAGACCACTTGCATCTAAAGAGTTGGTTTGGTTTGCGGTAGGTTCCTTTGTTTTGTATTTTGCCTATCAGTTACGGACGAAGCTAATATATCTGTTGTACGATGTTAACATCTTGGTTTCTGAATTTTACAGGCCTCTGCTCTCTTAGCCTTCCCTGTTATCGTTTTGTTTAGAATTTGTTCAGCTCTTTTCTGGTCAGTATTCTTATGAATTATCATTTTGTGAGAAATGGCTTCCATATTTTATTAAATGTTTACTTCCACAAACATGTTTTACCTTTTACTTTTTGGCAAAGTTTATTAAAAGTTGTGTTTTATGATTTTCTTCTGATCTGTTCAGCAAAAAAGCAAAGAAATCCACACAAAATCCCAACAGCCACTCACGTCGTAGGGCAAAACGAAGGCATCCAGACAGAGAAAATGACGAGGCTGTTTACTGATACATTTCTTATAGGAAAAGCTTTGAGGTATGCTTCATAAACATGGAGATTTAATTGTTTATCTTGAAACATCACCTTTGTCAAGCAAATTGATACCTTCTGCCTTTAACCTATTGATTTAAGTATTAACCCTCATTGCTGAACCAGACTTACTAGTTTTTTTATAAAAGTTGGTGAACCTGAAGAATGAATTGACATGGATTTCTTCTTTCCTGGTGTGTGTGTGTGTGTGTGCGTGTGTGTGTTTGCAAAAAAGAAAATAACATATTAAGGAAGAAGAAAGATTTGAAATCACTACCAAAGGGCTTGAAAAAATTTTGTTACTTTTCTCCTTCCCATTAGTATATGAACAACACTGCCAAGTTTTTTACCTATATGTGGTCCTACTGCCTAACGGATTGCTGATGGAGTCCTTTTACAGGTTAGGTTCTGTTATTTATATTTCGTGCAGACGGGACTAGTGCCTTTTGCATGGGTTGTTGCACCTCAGAAGTCCATTTAGATCCTGATTTCTTCGATGTTACTCTTCAGGTTTCTGCACATTATTCCTTTTCTTAATTTCGCTAAGGGGTTGTGCTTTGGTCTTTGTGAAATAGAAGAACCTTATTTTCATGCCACTATATCAAACACCCTTAGAGATTATAGATGTACTGTAGGGGCAATATCAGTTAAATGTATCTCGCACCCATCCTTTCGGGGGCAGAGGAATCATATCTTTTGCTATACAAGCTGAGATTGAGTATGGAGTTGATTTATTTCAGTGAGTATGTTTACTTAAAGACTGTAACTTTTAACAAGCAAATTACGTTGGAAACAAGGCAAACTAACATCTATCGGTCTTAGCTTTATTGAAAACTTTTCATGAACATTTTTGACATAGTAGAGCGACCCTTCATACATTCCCTGGTGGAGAGCGACCAAGTGATGTAGAGAAAGTTCCTATGTAGATCATCTCATTCACATTTGTGGGAATTCTACTGTTTAAGACCATATCCGAATTATGACCTTATGGGTATGTTTTATCGGATACTGAACATGCACTTCTCGGATTTTCATAATTAACTTTTCAACATCAGTTCCTAAAGATCAGTCCATTTTCTTTGCAGTTTGTTTTAATTTCTACAATAAAAAGTGGAGAATCCCGCAAGCGTAATAATTTCATTATATCAGCATGTTGTCAATGAAACAAAAAATAAATGAATAGACTAATAAGACGGAAGTAGCATAAAATCTGAGGTCCAAACCAAGAACTGAATGATCAAAGTTAGTACACAAGTCGCATGTACCAGCAATATTTGATTTCTGCCATATCTAGCAGGCGTTAGAACTGCAATTTTCAAAGGGTATATACCTCCATCTGATTGTGGATACAGCAACTTCACATTCTGGGGTTTATGTATGCCCCATTGTAAGAAATGATTCAGTAATGCCACTCGAGAAGAAAATGTCAAAAGTAAATAATAGAACTGATGTGAGAATTGGAAATTAAGAACACCCTACTCACAAAACTTGATTATAGACTGCTCCTACATATGTATCAAACAGATGGCTGGATACGTCTATAAACTGCTCGAAATGTCTGACCGCCATTCCTGGCAACCTTTTGTCCTTCCTCAGTTGCTGTACTTAACAACTTCACAACAGGATCTGCTTCTAGCTCCTCTTCTGTGAGGGTTTCAAACAAAGGGTGGTTCTCCAAACAAGATTTCATCCATTCTCCAAGTTCTTCCACGTCTGTAATAGTGTAGATAATTCCACCGACTTCAAGAACGTAAGCATACTCATCGAGCAAATGCGGACTGATGACTCGCCTGCGATGATTCTTCTCTTTGAAATGAGGATCAGGGAACAGGAAGAACATCTTTGTCAGCTGTCCTTTCTCAAAGTAATTGGGAATGAATTTCATTGAGTTAGTCCGAACCACAGAGACATTCTGATATTGGCCCGGATTCGTACCCCTGAGTGCACAAATCCGCTCCTTCACGTATTCAGTTACCTTATCACGAAGCTCCATCCCAATCATGAGGGTTTCAGGGAAAAGAGTTGAGAGACTAATCAGCAGTCCTCCAAAACCACAACCAACATCTGCAAACTGAACCCCTTTGGGATTACCCATTTGATCAGAGGAGGGAAAGAATTGAGGGTAATGAAGGGAGTAATCAACATGACGAGGAGAGAGTGGAACAGGAAAGTGAGAATCACTTAGAGGATTGCTATGTGCCCGTGCTCTGTAGAATCGTTTCCTAGGCAAGCCAGTTGACTTGCTTAAGGTTGTTGGATTAGCCTCACTTTCCAGCATATTTTCCTCTGCTAATTGTCCAAATGCCACAAAATCTCTAATCACCGCAGATCGTCACATAAAACAGTATCAGAATCCATATCAGACCAACTTCTTAAGGAACTTCACTAATGTCTGTCGACAAACACAGAAGCATATTCGAACATATTTGACAAAGTAAAGCACCAAAACCGAGAGTTTCAGGTTTCATGGAACAGAACAAGGGACAAGAGCGAAGCAGTCTAGACAACAACAAAAGAAACAAAAACATGAAATGAAAAGCAAAACATACATGGCAACTTGGAATCTCAACATAACCAAGAATAAGTAGAGTCTCACCTAATCGATAAAGTAGAAAAATCCAAAGCTGTTTTCAAGAGCGCCGCCGTGAAGATCTCCTAACCCCTAAATCCTGAAATTCAACTTTGTGCTTCTTTTCGGGACTTAAACGCCGTCGTTCAACGTGTTAATCAACTGCACTAGACAGTTAAGCTTCGCATTTATCCTCTACCACTATTGAGTCTGCTTCCACTAATCTTGCATACGACCCAGCACATAAAACGACAGCGCCGTATCTTCAAGGCCAGTCCCAATGGCCCAAATCTTCAAGGCTGATTACGAAAAAGATCAAGAGTCCTTAGTAACTATAAAAAATTTATTTAATAGAGTCATTTTAATAAAAATTGTCATTAAATAAATTAATTGTTAATTTATCATATATATATATATATATAATATAAATATGATAATATATGATA
>JAOQMM010000003.1:20660546-20697667 GCA_027563515.1 Erythroxylum platyclados | reverse complement strand
TGGGATGATCATACTGATGGAAGATCATGTACAGCTGTTACCGTGAGAAATTTTCTACGTCTGCGGGAAACAATTTTGGGATTCATTATAGGATTTTCTTTGATCTACACAACAAAGCTCTGGTCAATCAGATGTTGTAACTACAATGCTCTTTTATGTTTCTTGAGTTCTAACTTGAATGTGAAATTCTTTTTTCTCATTAATACTAATGTTGTATACCCTTTTATAAATAACTGCATAAACTGGAGTGTAATTACATGTATGTTAAGCTGTTTTGTATATTAATGAACTATGTATAAAAAGTTATATAACAATAAACTTGAAATACATGTACTAAATGAGATTCAATGTAATGTTATACCATAGGATGTATAATATAATAAACTCATAGTTTAGATTAATAAATAAATAGTTAAAAGTATTAATTGATAAGAAACTATAATTATTCTTTTGTGATTAATGGCAAATTCAAATCGGCTATGAATAAAAAATTAAACTGATTCGGACGATTCAATCGTGAAAATTATAAATCAGTCAATTTTTCAGCTTGATTTTTAACTTTTTAGTTTGATTTAAATAAATAAATAAATTTTTATTTAACAGTATTCCTTTTTAATTAAACCTTAAATCTAGAACAGCTTCTTTCAATTTTATTTTAAATTCTTTAATTTTATTTAATCTTTAACTAGTTTTATGACTGTCTAATACTGGTTGAAGCTTTTAAATCTTAAAATTTGTTTTCTATTTTTAGTTTTAAAGTTTTAGATTTATTTTTAAATTCAATAAAATTTTTGTTTAATTGAGTTTTTAGTTTTTGTTTTGTTTTCTCAAAATTTTTTGGTTCTATTTCTATTTTTAATTTTTAATTTTTATCTCTAAATTCAATACAAATTTTTTAATTAAATTGCTTTTTATTTTCATAATTTATAATATCATAAATTTATTTAGTTGATTTTCATAATTTATAAAAATCATAAAAAATTAGTACGGTAAAATATGCGCTCCTATTTCGTTTTCAGGCTAAACGGGCCGGGTCGGTTAGTTTAATGTTTAAACGGGCCGTGCTCGATAAATATTATATCGAACCAACCGACTTTCTCTGCAATTATATTCTTTTTCAACTTTTTACTTGCCCCATCTTCCTCCGAGCACCGGGGTGAGTTCGTGTACGTTGCAATTGAATATTACTTCTTATTGGTCTGTGGAATTAGGGTTTCTAAGGGCTGTATCTCGAAGCTGTTTTTGGACTGCTTGTGAATTAGTTGAAATGGAGGTTTGTCTCTGATTCACATGACTGTATTAATGCGTATGTGTAGTTTAGAGATGGTTATTGATTATTTTTGTTTACGTATTCCAGCGAGGAGGTGAAAGCGGCGTTATTGATATAGACAAGACCATGGTGATTATGGAGCCCGAGCAGAGCGATGGAGGGTTGTGTGTGCCTGTGAAGGAGAAAATTGAATTTAAGGCTCCTGGAAAAAAGTCCATTTTAGGTATGTTTAAGCATTAGTTTTACTTTCTTCTTCATCTTTTCGTATAATGGTGGTTAAGTTTAGAACCTGTTTTTGGATTCTCTTACGATACCTGTATAACTGATTATGCGTTGAGTAGCCTATGAAACTATCCCATTTAGTTCTTTTCTGACTTGGAGTATTTTCCATGTTCCCCCCTACGTATATAATGATTTATTGTGTTCTTCCTTTCTCTTTGTGTATGTATTTTTGCTTGTAAATATGCAAGTGGCATTTTATTTACTTGATAATATAAAACTATTGTCAGGATTAGATGTCCTTGCAAATGCCAAGAGGGGAGGATCTGCTGATGCGTTTAAGGCTCCAAGAGAAAGAGTGACTTCAGTTATAGCTTCTATTGATGAGGAGGAAGAGTCGGTCTCTTCGGAAATAGATGTCCCAGGTGACCGTAAAACCAATAATGCACGCACTAATGTGAATAGGCGATATCGTGAAACATCTACTACCGGGACAACACGTACTGGTATGTTTTAACTTTTCTTTCTAAAGTCCCTTGAGCTTAATGTGTATTTTTATTTTCTTGTACTGGTTTTTTGTGTGACAAGTATTCATGTTGGATGTAGTTGTGATATAATTTATTTCAATGCCAACTCTTATCCAATTTTTTGTGGAACATTCTCTTTTAACAATTTGTTTGGAAAAATATTTCATATGAGAAATTTCTTCCTAAATGAAATATCATCATCTTGCCACCAATACTGATTAAGAGATTGAGTTCTTAAGAATACCGTCAATTCTTTTCTGTTTTATGGGTCATGGGGGACCATTTCTTGCAATTGAATAACGGATATAATGGGTACTCAAACTATTAAGAGATGATTGTATCTTTGTAGCTTTTTCTGATATCATTATACTGATATTCTGCAAGCTTTCTGTTAGTTATTTCTATCGTCAACTTTCTATATGTTTTCCTCTTTTCAGTTTAGAGCTTCAGTCTATTTCTCTCATATATTGCAGAAAGTGTTGTGACTCAAGAAGAATCAGTTGGTGATAAATTTCGGATGCACCGATCAAGAGAGGATAGATCTTCATACGTAAGTTACTCCTTATTGATGCTAGTTTTTGTCTTATTATGACCAAAGCTGCGTAAATATATAAATATAGATAACCCTTACAAAATTATCTCTTTTTGGGAATCTAAGGTTGACAATTTTGGACGTTCTACAAGCTTTCTATCAGTATGAAAATTGTCTAATTAATGCTTACTATGGTGTTTTGGTTCTACAAAGTGCCTTGTTTCTATATGGTTGATTTGGTCAGTGTTTGCTTGAAACAGAATCTAGGCTAAAAGAAGGGATTAGAATCAAAATAAGCGAATGATATCACCATTATGGTTATATGTTTATTGTGATACTGTTGTCTGTTTTATTTATAAGCTTACTTTCATTTGGAAAATTTTCAATCTCAATAAAATATGGTATGGATTGAAGGATCAAGCTGCTTCTGCTGGAAGTTCTCGGAGTGGAAGGTCTAGGACTCCTACTGGTGAGAGGGATACCTACAGAAATGATAGAAGAGACTTAAAGGATGACACTTTGAGTGAGAATTGGAGAGGTAAACAGAGGCACAACAATGATCGTGAAGATCGTTATCGTGGAAGGGAAGCCTATGATAAGTATGAGCGAAATAGTGGTGGAGATTATGGGAGGAAGCGAAGCAGATATGGAAGTTCAAGGACACCAGGTATCTTCTATTCTCTTGTTCTAGGATTTTTGTTCAGTTAGATTCTGAACTTTCTAGGGATTTTTAAGTACTTCTTTTAGAATGCATTTATGAACTACTCAGTAAAGAGGAAGCATGGACCAACTCCATGCAGCAAGGGAAGGAAGGGTGACATAGAAAAGTGGACTGGGGGAAATAACCAGACTTTTCTGACCTCTTGTTTACTCTGATCGCAAGATGTTGATTTTGCAGGCAGATCTGATTGGGATGATGGAAGATGGGAATGGGAAGAAACACCTCGCAGGGATAATTACTCTAACAGCAGTAGACGCCATCAACCTTCACCATCCCCAATGCTAGTTGGAGCGTCACCTGATGCACGATTAGTTTCCCCATGGTTGGGTGGCCAAACACCTCGTTCTTCCGGTATTTCAATAATCTTTTATCTTTCTTATCAGTTCATGTTTTAGGTTATGCATCGGTCCCACGTTTCCAACTTTTACATTTAAAATATATAGGTTATGCTGCTTCTCCTTGGGATCATGTTGCTCCATCTCCTGTTCCTATTCGTGCATCTGGATCTTCTGCAAAGTCTTCTAGTTCTGGAGTGGGTCAGAGGTCCAATCGTCTTTCCTTTTCTACAGCAAGTTCCCAAACAGTGGAGGTAAATTTTGGTTGACTAAAACCAATTTCTTTGTTCTTTAATTATGCTCTCAGAAAATGAACTTTGAATCCTGTCTTGATTGTTGCCCCCAATCCCTGATCGATGGTGTTTGCAATATGATAAACCAGGATGAAGAAGCTGAGAAAACTCATTCATCTGAGCAACATAATCATGAAATTAGTGAAAGCATGCGGATTCAAATGGAATATGATTCTGATCGAGCCTGGTAATTTTTCCACCGAAGACTCATCTGACATTTGACTTTTTATGTCGGCTGCCTTCATGATCATTGATCCTTGTGAGAACACATGCCATATCTTAACACTAAATTTCTTGATTGAATTCCATTTAATAGGTATGACAGAGAAGAAAGCAATACTTTATTTGATGCTGATAGCTCGTCATTTTTTCTGGGTGATGAGGCTTCATTCCAAAAAAAAGAGGCAGAGTTGGCCAAAAGATTGGTATGTTAAATACTTGGACTAATCTTTTCCCTGTCTCATTTTGTGTCAGATTTTAGTTGTTGTATCCATATCTTGATTTGTAGGATATAATAGTAGCAATGATTTACAACTCCTTTGCACTTAGAGCTTGTTAGTTGTATCCAATACAATGGATCCCAATAGCTTCCATTTTCATGCTAATCTTTACTGATACTAGTAATGAACTGATATAACGCGGTTGGCATTAGGAATTGAGAAGTCATGATTTTGCCTCATGTATTTTGGAAATATCCAATCCAGTGGAGAAAGTTTAGGATATAATAGGAAATACTTTGCAAGTTCATTATTGCATATAAACTACACAAGTGCTGCTTGTGTAAATTGTTTTATTTTTCATTGTCTCCAGTACTTTCATTGGACATATTTGCTAATTTTAGAATTCATAACACAGGTTCGAAGAGACGGCACCAGAATGTCACTTGCTCAAAGCAAAAAGTTGTCTCAGCTTACTGCTGATAATGCCCAATGGGAAGATAGGCAACTTCTGAGATCTGGAGCTGTTAGAGGTACTGAGGTGCAGACTGAGTTTGATGATGAAGATGAGCGAAAAGTTATTCTTCTCGTACATGGTAAGAGAACCTTATGATAAGCCTTGTATTTTAATTTATTAATGGAGGAAAAATCATTTTACTCTTTGCGTGAACCATTCACATTTCTCCTTTGGTAGATACGAAACCCCCTTTCCTTGATGGAAGAGTTGTGTTCACCAAACAAGCTGAGCCAGTAATGCCTATAAAAGATCCCACGTCAGACATGGCTATTATTTCACGCAAAGGATCAGCTCTGGTCAGGGAAGTTCATGAAAAGCAAAGTATGAATAAGTCCCGCCAGCGTTTTTGGGAGCTTGCTGGCTCAAAACTTGGTGATATTCTTGGTGTTGAGAAAACAGCTGATCAGGTATAATACTTAAATATCCAATCAAACAATAAATTTGCAAATTTGTTTGTGGATATAACTAAAGTATCTTTTTTCTTTTTTCTTTACATTATGATCCTAGATTGATGCAGATACTGCAGTAGTAGGTGATGAAGGTGAAGTAGATTTCAAGCAAGATGCAAAATTTGCACAGCATATGAAGAAAGGAGAAGCTGTTAGTGATTTTGCAATGTCAAAATCCCTAGCAGAGCAACGGCAATATCTGCCCATATTTTCAGTACGAGATGAATTACTACAGGTTTGAGAAAGCCCTTTTCTTGTATTGATTCTTTGTTCTCTATTTTTATAGCTTTTCTTACTAGTGAAATTTGCTTCTTTTGACTGGTTCTTCAACTTTTTCTGATTCTGGGAAACGGAATTTCATATAATTGGCCCATTAGCCATTTCTTACAGTTTGGTTTTTTTCTTTCTTTTTTTAGTTGCCAACTGTTATTTTCACTTTGTAGTGTATACACCTTTTGGCTAACTATCTTATTGTCTTTTCTGAATGTGCATTGGATAGATAATTCGTGAAAACCAGGTAGTTGTCGTGGTTGGAGAAACTGGTTCTGGGAAGACAACCCAACTGACACAGGTTCCTACAGTTTCTATTTCCTTTTAGAATTCTATTGTTGCTTTGGAGAACTAAGAGTGTATGTGTTATTACCAACTGAAATACTGAATCTAAAGTGCAATCTTGTTTACAGTATCTTCATGAAGATGGGTATACAAAAACGGGTACAGTGGGTTGCACCCAACCAAGGCGTGTGGCAGCGATGAGTGTTGCAAAAAGAGTTAGTGAAGAGATGGATACTGAATTGGGGGATAAGGTTGGCTATGCCATTCGTTTTGAAGATGTGACTGGACCAAATACCATAATTAAGGTATGGTAAATTGTTGGCCTCTGATAGTGAACATATTAAACTTGATTATGATGTTGCTAGTTGGATACTGAAATAATCTCTCTTACCAGAAATAAGTTTCAGTTTGTGTTGAAGGGAAAGAAGTTCTATATTATACCCTAAAAGAAGGGGGAAAGGCACTTTATGTTATTTTAGGTTCAGTCAACCTTTGGTTCTTAAAATATTTTGCATTCTCAAAATTTGCATGCATGGCGGGGAAGCAAATTATGTTATTATAGGGTTCATTGAACCTTTGGTTCTGAAAATGTTAAGCTGCTGCTTTCTCAAATTCTGCATGCATGGTGTTGCAGCACTGATGGAGTTATTATAGTGAAAAGATATTTATTTTTTCCTTAACAAAGGGCGGTGTGAAATTGATGTTGTTGTAGGTTCATTTAGCCCTTGTTTCTGAAAATATTACAATGTTGCATTCTCAAATTTCTCATGCATAATTTTTGCAGTACATGACTGAAGGAGTGCTTTTGCGTGAAACACTCAAGGATTCTGAACTTGAAAAGTATCGGTATGTGGTCATATGACTCTCCATTATTGTTCTGTATTTTTATAGAGAAAGATCACTAAATATCATTATTGTGGTTGTAGTGTGGTTGTAATGGATGAAGCACATGAGAGGTCCTTAAGCACTGATGTGCTGTTTGGGATCCTTAAAAAGGTGGTTGCAGCACGTCGAGACTTCAAACTCATTGTGACATCTGCAACTTTAAATGCCCAGAAATTTTCAAATTTTTTTGGGAGGTAAACTGATTTTTCATTGACCATCACAATTTAAAAGGATCATTTGATATTATCTGCTTAATGATTTTTCAAATGTGTTGCAGCGTACCTATTTTTCAAATTCCTGGGAGAACTTTCCCTGTGAACACTTTGTACAGTAAAACTCCTTGTGAGGATTATGTTGAAGCTGCAGTGAAGCAGGCGATGACTATTCACATTACCAGTCCTCCAGGTGACATCCTAATATTCATGACCGGTCAAGATGAGATTGAGGCAGCCTGTCATGCCCTTGCAGAGCGCATGGAACAACTTGTATCCTCAACCAAGAAAACAGTTCCTAAACTCTTGATACTTCCCATATATTCCCAACTTCCAGCTGATTTGCAGGCAAAGATATTCCAAAAAGCTGAAGAAGGGGCCCGGAAATGCATAGTTGCAACTAATATTGCCGAGACGTCTTTGACTGTGGATGGAATTTTTTACGTCATTGACACAGGATATGGTAAAATGAAGGTGTACAACCCTAGGATGGGTATGGATGCTCTCCAAGTTTTCCCAGTTAGCCGTGCTGCTGCAGATCAACGTGCTGGACGTGCTGGAAGAACTGGCCCAGGTACCTGCTATAGGCTTTATACAGAAAGTGCATACCTTAATGAGATGCTACCCAGTCAAGTGCCAGAAATCCAACGGACAAACCTTGCCAATGTCGTGTTGCTGCTCAAGTCTCTTAAAATTGACAACCTGCTGGATTTTGACTTTATGGATCCACCTCCACAGGATAACATCCTCAATTCCATGTACCAGTTATGGATCTTGGGTGCACTTAACAATGTAGGAGACCTGACTGATATAGGCTGGAAAATGGTTGAGTTCCCGTTGGACCCCCCACTTGCTAAGATGCTTTTGATGGGTGAACAACTAGGGTGTTTAAATGAGGTTTTGACAATTGTTTCAATGCTTTCAGTGCCATCAGTATTCTTCCGACCAAAGGATAGGGCAGAGGAGAGTGATGCCGCAAGGGAGAAATTTTTTGTTCCCGAGTCTGACCATCTGACCTTGCTTAATGTCTACTTGCAATGGAAAGAACACCAATATCGGGGGGATTGGTGTAATGATCACTTTTTGCATGTTAAGGGATTACGCAAAGCTAGGGAGGTCAGATCCCAGCTCTTGGATATCCTGAAGACATTGAAAATACCATTAACATCTTGTGGATATGAATGGGACGTTATACGGAAGGCCATTTGTTCTGCATATTTTCATAATTCAGCCAGACTAAAAGGTGTTGGCGAGTATGTTAATTGTAGAAGTGGGATGCCATGCCACTTGCATCCAAGCAGTGCTCTATATGGATTGGGTTATACACCAGATTATGTTGTGTATCATGAATTGATTTTGACAACAAAGGAATACATGCAGTGTGCCACCGCAGTGGAGCCCCAGTGGTTGGCCGAGCTCGGACCGATGTTCTTTTCAGTGAAAGATTCAGACACATCGATGCTGGAGCACAAGAAAAAACAGAAGGAAGAGAAAACAGCAATGGAGGAGGA
This sequence comes from Erythroxylum platyclados, assembly GCA_027563515.1. Taxonomy (NCBI): domain Eukaryota; kingdom Viridiplantae; phylum Streptophyta; class Magnoliopsida; order Malpighiales; family Erythroxylaceae; genus Erythroxylum; species Erythroxylum platyclados. Next base: position 20,689,204 of record JAOQMM010000003.1, on the reverse strand, counting down.
AATGGAAAATCTGCGAAAAGTTCAGGCAGAGGCAGAAATAGAGAACAAGAAAAAAGAGAGAGAGAAAAGAACGAAACAACAGCAACAAGTTGCGACGCCCGGCCTACGGCAAGGCTCATCCACGTATTTGAGACCAAAGAAGTTTGGTTTGTAAATTTAAACACCTGTTCATACTATGATGTAAACTATAAGTCTGGTGAGAGAAAGTTCCGATAAAAATTAACATTCAGACTTCGGTAATTACATTGAATTCTTGATTTATATGCTTAGAAAAGGCTCCTACAAGCAGGGGTTTCCTCAGCTATCAATAGCCTAGACCATACATTTGCCGCCTTGACATCCAGATTTGTGCTTTGATAATTCTGATCATGGAAGGTCTGTGTTTTAACATATACTTCTGTATACATAACAATCATTCAAGTTTTAGAAAGCAGTTATAAATAAGCACGCAAGATCAATGGGTTCTTTTGGTCTATTTGCCTATGGTTTGACATCAATGGAAGAAGCAGAAACAGGAGGGAACACGTAGGAATTAAATCTGATATTCCTGAAGATGAAAATTTTTCAATGCAAGCACCAAGGTACGACTCAAAAAGTGTTTGTTCTCAGCTCTAATGTATACATTACATAGAAGGAACTTACAGTTGGCTGATATTAGCGCCTTTGAAAAACAAATAAAGAACCTCTCGAGCCTTTCCCCAATCTAATCTTCTCATCAATATATGATATCTGCAGCTTAACTTCACTTTCACCTCCATATTGGAACTCCAAAGCTCCCACCTTAAGTTGTGGTGGTTCAAATATGACCTGAATCCAGCTATCGTCCAAAGCCTTCAATTTACCTGTATGTGGGTGTATAAAAGAAGCGCAATTGAAGATTAGATCTTGTCATTGATAACACAGGTTTATGTTGAAGATAAGGTCTAAAGACATAAAAGTTGCCATCTTTATATCACAGAAAGGCCATAATAATGCCCTGAAAAAGGAGTTTTACTCATATTATTATATACTGGATGGGGATGTGAATCAAGGTGGATAACTAAATTCATTCACTTCCTATTTTACTCCTAATTGGTGGCACCAAGGAAGTACCTTTTAAAGAGACTTCTCCATTCAGGAACCCCATAGCAGAAAAAGCAACCTTGTTTCTCACTGTGTCAGGAGCTTCAACAACCTGAATCATTTCTTTTGTTCTGAAAAAGAGGCGTCCCAATGCACTCCTATACCCACCACCAGGCGAAGTTGGCCTTGAACAGTATGCCACATCCCACTCTGAATTAGACCAGTTAAGGTCACAAATCAATGAATTGCTACTTCAAGATAAAAGGGTAACCAGTAATGGACCCAAAGCTTGAAAGAAATGGTGAAGACAAATACAGGGTTGAGTTTTGCGAATAGTCAGAACTTCACCTCCAAAGATAAGTGGGCATTTCACGGGTTCAGGAACACAATACTTCTGCAATTCTTGAGCAACATCAGCCACTTCTTGGTGCTGTTCTTCACTCAGTGAAACGCCACCATCTGTTCCTGCAACCTAAGGTGCATTTTTATATTCAGATTTCATGAAAACAACTCAAAATATGAACTTCAAACACCTGCTTTATGCATTATCTTCAGCAATCAATAATTGGTAATAAAAATGTTCACTAAGATGACAACTCAAAAAAATGCACGGCCAAATCCACAAAAAGTCATTTTCACAATTAACATGCGGATACAAGGCTTTCATCCAACTGGGTCTTACCTTTGACAAAATGGAAGCAACCAGATCATCGGGTCGTCCGGTTTTCACTTCCGGGTTTGAGACCGAAACCGAGCACACGATTCGAGGGGTCGTATTCAATCGATTAGTGAAGGTTAAAGAACCAATTAAAGACAAGTTGGAACGTGAAGAGAGGACCAGAGAAGTTCTTTGTCTGTATAATTCAGGTCCTCTGAACGACGATGACAGGGCTAGAGAAGAAGAAGTTGCCATGGCAGTCGGACCGGAGAGCTCAAGCTTGGAGCAGACAAGACCACAGTTCTGTTCTGATTATCCTAGATTTTGACATCGTAGCATGCAAATCTATGGCGGCCGCCACGTGGTTCTTTTAATTGGTTTATGTGCTGACACGTCGGCTGGCCTTAATTCCCTGTTTTATCCATTTTAATGGAACGAGTTAATATTACTATTTACTTGTTCTTTAGGTAAAATATATTAATTTATTCTTAAAACCTTTTATAAAATTTTAATAATAAATCCTTTAAATTTATTTTGTTATTATACTAATATTAACGTTATTTTTAAATTATGTTTAAATAAGAACTATTTTATAAAATATCAATTTTAAAAGTTAAAGTCAACCTATCAAATAGTTCCTTATTTTACGAAAATTTAGGGAAGGTTAATGTATACAGTCTTTTTCTTGTATTTTTATAAAAAGGTTATTTCCGTTATTCAAATTTGTGATTGTTTGGTCCCAAAAGAGTAATTTGTCTGTTACTTCAAAGCTCTCTCTCATTAATATTAAGGATTAACGCATAAATATTAATAATTAATTTAAAATTTTGTAAACACTTTTGTTAAAAGATAATTTGTATCTTTAAATCATATAATTATTTAATTACTAATTGTTAAGTTAAATAACTTTAACTCGACCTGCGCCTTTGAAGGATTAGATCCAACTTAATCCAAACCATTACCATCTATAATCGTATCCTTGTACAGAGTATGTGCTTGTACTGAGTAGATGAGTGCAGACTCAGGATTTGTACCTTACTGAAAAAGACAAGAAGAAAAGCAAGAAGAAAGGAATTATGTATATATATATACTTTTCGTTTGATCACAAAACCGCCAATGTATGCACTTTTGGTGTTAGTCAAAATACAAACTTTAATTATGGACCCACGAATAATCATGAACTTATATTAACGGAAAAAATTGCAAAAAAATACCTATTTTGTTATTTAATGAAAGATGAATAATAAGCTCTTTAACGTATGAATAAGTTTTTTAAACTTTCAATGAACATTTATAAAAGTTGTATATTCTTATGTTATTAACATTATTCTGTCTTTTTTAATATATAAATCTCTTAACCGATCATAGAAATTAAATATTCACGAACTTACTTAAAGAGTCGGCAGAAGAATTTAATAGCTATTTATAATCACCTTATTTTGGCAATGTATGCACTTTTGGTTCTAACACCAAGCCAAATTCTCTAATCGTAACACATTTAGATTTTTCAGGCTTTTTGCTCAACTGTTAAAACTTATGGAGCTTAGAATTTGACAATATCTAGGCTGATATCAGACACAAATGAGTAAGAGAACAGCAAAACACCTAGAGGAAATGGTTTTGGATGGATCTTTATTAAAGAGAAATATCAGCAGCCAAAGAAGCATATTAAACTGAAAGTCGAAGCTTTTGTTTATGCAGTAAAAGTACCTGACTTTGTCAGATAAAGCCATCAAGATCTAACAAGAATGATATATCTTCTAAGAACTATTTTCTTATTTGGACTGGAAATGCATGATACAAGGTGGAAAAAATTTCTGCTAATGTTACAAGGATGAAAGGAAATGCAACAGCCTTCCTCTGTTTCAAAAATTGGATTACTTTCCATCTGTACGTAAATATGAGGTTGTGCCATCTTGCATGAGTTTGGAACTAAACCAGCCTACGGTATCTTCAAATTTCCCTGTATCTGTTCTATGTATACCATTGTTGGATGTCCTTTTTGATGTCGGTTTTCATTCTGATATCTTGACATACATAGGCATGAGAACCAGGCCTCACCATGGCGGGTGGTCGTCTTTTGGAGTTTGAGGTGGCATTGGTTTCCAGCCGGGTTTCTCATCCCAGTACATGTCGTAATATACATGTCCAGGAGTGTGACTTGCCACACAACACCATATACCAACGTACTGCTTCACACGTCTCCTAAACTTTTCTTCCCTTTCCTGAGTATATTTAACACGGAATTATTAAAGAGTGAAGCTCATACATCTTTAAACTTAAACCAAGCCGAACCAGGAAAAAGAGAGAATTGCCTTGTTAGTGAAACCCGCAAAAGCATCTTGCATTGAAGAGAATTGAATGACTTTGATGTGTTTGAATGCTGAGAATATCGTCTTGAACTGCAAATTGGAAACAAAGTTCAGGTTGGTGAGACAGGGCTGGCGTTGAGAGGGAGTCTTAGAATCCATTCGACTAGTTAGTTTTCAACAAAAGAATACCTCATAACTGAACTAAACCACACTCTACTTCCAGCTCCTAGATTAACTAATCCAAATTTAGCACATGTTCAACATGCTTATATCCATCAATTCTGTTTTCTGAAGAGACCTTACCGGTTTTCGTGTCTATGAAGTATGAACACTTACTACACAAAACAATAATGATTTGACTGCATTAACATAATATTCCTCATAATAATCGAACCAAATGCACATTAAGCAGGTAGCTTCAAAATCTTGAAAAAAAAATTCAATTACCGTTTCTTCATTGCTGCGTTTTGGAAATTTAAGTACTCCTGACGAACTTATATTGTTTGATGCATGACAGTCTTGGCTTCCATCTTGACAAAGCTGAACACTAAGCCATGATTGTTTCACCTACAAAAACCCAAAGTATCGCTAATTTGGAAGCACTGACATCATAGTTCTTTTAGCAGAGATGTAAGTTCAGTTCTTTACATGGAGAGGCAGTAATGGATTGTCGAGAAAGGAATACTCTCTAATGCCAATTCCAGGGCCAAACTCCTCCAATGGCAGGTCTTTCAACATTACATTTACCTGCAGGCCGGTAGATATTCCTTTCAATAAGACAGTCGTGTGGCAAAGTTCAGGAGAAAACATTTTCCGATTTTTTCTATCAGAAAGCAAAATTAGACATAATATCTAATGCAACTGCATTCAAAGGCACAACTCAAATCCATATGGCATTCATGAGGAAATAAATAAAGCACCAGAATGAACATGAAAGGCAAAAAGGTGAGAATTAATAGACATAACTCTAAAGCTAATAATAAAGATCAAGCTGATACAGCTGATCCAGAAATTAAGTAGAGAATAGGGTTAGTATGAATTCCAAAAAGAAACAAATTAAGCAACTGAAAACCAACAACTTCAGCTACTTGCAAACTATTGGTTATGGAGAAATAAATTGAAAAGTAGTTAGACTAGAACAACAAACTCATCCTATAACAAACTACAACTAGTAGCTTAGGTTCAATTAGTTTATAACTTCAACATGAGCACATAGAATGGGACCAAAAACACAACCAAAAAAAAAAAAACTAAAAAATACTTCATAATGAATATCTGAACAACTATAGGAGCTAAGGTATAATCTACCCCCTCCCAAAAACCAAAAGTTCATATTTAAGCATGTGCGTGTTTTAATCCTAGTTTCTTTTTATATTCACTGTCATAAGGAAAAGATTGAACTCTAAGAATTTTAGGCCAAGGCCCAACTAACAAGAGGCACAATCCGGGTTAATATTAGCAACTACTTTAAACAAGAAAAATTATGTTGGATTGATTTTTTTGGTAACTGAAAAAGAAAAATTTTGAGTACACCAACATAAAGGGAAACTTTAAAACTAATGCAGTATGCAGATATCTAAATATGCTTTAATTGATGCTGGGCAATTAGGATACAAGTTGTAGCGCCTGGAACTTGATCCCATGTCAACCTGGTCATATTCCACTGCAAATTGAACTATGTATAAATGCAATGCACATCAGAATGGCATGAGAAACTACTTCACATTGCACGAATTGAAGTCTTCTACAAAACATGAAAGCCAATGGCCAATGGCCATATGAGTAGGAAATCTTGTGATCCGCTTTCATTTTGCACCATAAATGGACATCACTGGCAGCTGAAAACATAATTGAAGAAAGTTTTGTTTCACAGATTCTGGAAGCTGAGAAATACCACACATGTACATTTCCCAAGTACATAACAAACAAACATTTCTCAAGCAGAAAGTAGTTCACACGTTAAGTGATAGGGAGAAAATAGTAGTTCCCACAATAATCTTCAAGATAAAAGAAAGCACCTCAAATACGTGGTCCAAAGGGCAGAGAAAAGGTTGTCTAGTCATTGACCCCTCCAGAACTCCAGGATGGGGAAACCATAGCCTATCCAATCTGCACCATAATGGAGGCATGATCTGAAATGTACACATAGAAGACATCAACAAACAAACCTTTAGTGCATTTTAAACTAACTCATCACTGCTATTTCTGTTATTGCTTCCATTGAAACCACTTTATGTATGAAAATGAGAAAGCAATAACCAACATAAATCAATTTAAGTAAAGTTGTTTATGGCAAGTAGATTCAGACAACAGTTTCCCCATCAACTTACTTGATGTCACTCCTTTACAAAGAACATTTTCTTGCCTAGTGTCGACGGTAGTTAAGATTTTAGAGGTTTCTTGAGTTCATAGCAAGCTACAGGTTTTAGTTTTTTCTCCAGATAAAAAATAAAGGAAGCGAAGCCAAGAGACAATAATTTAAATTGTGACAGGGAAATAAATCAATAGACATATGACTACCAAAACATAAGAGGGAAAGCAGGTTCAGGGAAGGAATTATTCTCACCAGGGTGCGATTTAACAATGATGCAATTGCCAGTGCCGTCCTTATTTGTTTCATCTGAAGACAGTGAAGGAAGGATGAGAAACAAGATGATATTAGACAAGCTGCAGAACTCAAACTATGTCAGTTGGTGCATACCTGATAATTAATTACGGCAAAGTGTGACTCAAGATTATGCTCCCCCTCAAGTAACAAACTCTTTGGAATAGATGGCTTAAATGACAAAAAGCCTCCTGCATAAATTTAAGGTGATGGTCAAGAGCAGCAATTATCTTAAACAAAGACAAAGTTCAACCATTAACTAAAAGCAGATGCAATGACCCAAGCAAGAAGTGTAAAGTGTTGAATACAAAATTAATACAAATTTCAGTTGTTGAAGAAGCTGAGACAGTTAAAGGCCCCATTTCATTTCTTAAACTTCGGCTGATCAGAGGGGAACTTTTGGATTAAAGAAAAGCAAAGAAAATAATTGAAGATAACCAAAGGACAAATGTAAGCTGTTGAATCCATTGCCATTGAAGTGTCGAGTTTAGATATTCAGTTCAGAAAGAACTCATAGATTCTAAATAAATTGAAATAACTAGGGGATCACAAAACATCCATTGACAGTGTTGATACAAAATAGCATTTCCAATAAATTGAAGTTTTACAAAACCTAAAAAACTGTTGAGAAGTGAGGCATGGTATTACCTGGTGCATCATAGTACTCTGGAGGATCATAGAAAACCATGGCTTCTCGCAACCGATGGCGCTTCCCTGGAGTACCTGCATACTGAAATGTTGTATGCACCGCATACGGCTCCAATCTGAGTTGCTGATACATAGACTGCAAATATATCCACAAGGATCACGACATTAATCTTTTGATCACATTTTCATGGTCCAAGCAAGAAATATGAAGTTTTTAACAAACTCTTTATGTCAAGACAAGATGAAGCATATCAATCTATTGTAAAAGCTAAATCAAAACATAGAAAAAGCCACCTGCACAAAATAAGTGTGTCCACTGCAAAATATACTTGCTGGCAAAATTCCAAGCTTCAGAGTTCCATCAAACGCATAGACAAGACCACTCTCCCCCTCAACAGAAGGTCCTAATTGTTTCCGCACAATATCATTGAACCCATTCTGATCCCATATCTTGTCATCAGCCAAAAGCATTTCTTTCCATTCTTTTGCCAACTTTTTTGAAGACTCTGTTGGGCGCCAATGGAATATTCCTATGTTATAGGCAGCACCAACTATGCAAGTGAAGAAACAAACCTATTAGTTGAGTGATCATCAATAGTCATAAAATAATCTCAATTAGCATAGTAGTGAAAGATACAATAGAACCCAAAAGTATTAAAGCAAAGGACTGAGAACTTTCCAGACACTGCTGTTAATATACTACACAAATCAGGCGAGCTTGCATGGACCAAATGCTACAAATGAAGTTTATTTAAGGAGAATAAATCCAAGTGTACCATTCTTCATGAATATGCTGTACGTTGTTGGAAGATCTAAGTACAATGCAAAGTTACAAGTACAATTATTGAATTCACGCCTCCTACTGCATGCAGATAGAGAAATATTCAGGCATTATAAGAGCTCTTCCATCAATTTGTTTCCTTTTGCCAGTAGGCAGGAAAGGATCATCCTACCCCCACCCTCACCTGTATTTAAAACAAAGTGAAGGAAGAGGAAGCTAATTATCTGCCGTTAGACCAGCCAATTTTTATATGATAATTATCAACTAGACGAATTCACTCCATAATGCCTAGTCAGTTGTCTGGAAAAGGTAGATAATTGTTGTCATTCTTTAAAGTTCTTGACATTCCAACCAATCAAAATGGGGAAGTGTGGAAAAATGTCGTGGATGATGTAGAAGCCTCCAGTTTAACAGCCATAAAGCTACACAAGGGACAACAAAGTGCAAGAAGTATCAATCTAGGGCAAACCACCTTGTTGCCAAACTTCCAAACTGTCATCAACCACTGTTGGTACAACTTGATCACTTGAAGTTAAAACATCTGCATCTGGATATCGAGCAAGATATGGGAGTGGATTCTGTTCAAGGATAATGGACGATACTATTAAGTTTATACTGAAAATGATGGTGCTAAATAAAATAAAATAAAATTTCTGAAGAAGTTTGTTGTAAAAATGACCACAAAACATTTGATTGTATACACATGATGATCACAACAATATCAGAATTGAAGCAGGAGAAATATGAAATTACATATGAATTTCCTATCTTCACAAATTTTTGTTTGTTGTGCCACACCAAATTTAATCAGTTGGGAAGAGAAAATTATATAATTGGAATAATAGGAACAGGGCACAAAGAAATTTTATCTCTTAGATAAGATAGGCACCATACCACCAAATGAAATGTAAAGGCTTGCAAAGGCAAGATTGTAGGTTGAGGCTCCTGATAAATCTCTTCATGCAAAAGAGCACTGAATTACACGATTTCAACTTTCTTTTTACTTTTTTCAGAATTTTCTACCCAAGACCTTGCCTACATGGGATAACCATGAAATGATACTCTCAATCTTTTGCATTTAATTTCAAACGTAGCAACCATTGCCACAACAACCAAATAGGCTCACTAAGAATATAAAATACTTCCAAATGAAAAAAGGAAAAAAGATGAAATATCTGAAACGATTCTGGCATGGGGAAAATTCAGGAGTATGGAGTCTAAAAGATGAAACCATATAGATAGACCAGTACCTTTAACCAAACCATGTCAGTGTCACACATTAATACTTCATATCCAAAAGGGAGGATTGCATCTATCAGAATAACCTTTTCTCTCCCCATTTTATGAAAGGTTGCTGAGCCCCAGCCAACATCTGACGTGCTCATGTGACTTCCCATGTCAAAAACAGGAATCCCTTTCCAGTACAGAGCCTCCAAGAGCTTAGTGTCCATAGCACCTATTTTAGAGGACGTTTTAAGTAACAACTTTCAGGAACTGAAGTCCCACTGAACAAATCTTAAGCAATGAGATTGTCTACATGACTTACCGACAAGAAGATTAGAAAGCCCCATATCCGTCAAGTGTTTAACCCATGTAAGGATAAAATCCATGAATGCATAATTACCAAATGTAACAATTATGACATTATCTTTGACCCTCTCCTCAACCAGTTGTTTGGTGAGTCTAAAATTCTTTAGAGGAGGAATCTTGGAATTGCGTGGAGGAGCATCCCAAATTGGTTTTGTTTCTCTGTTTGGAAGTTTTGATGTTGGCATCAAAGGAGCAAACGTTGACAATTGAGAATAATTTGATGATCGATCCAAGTAAGGAGCATCCACATCTGAGAAGAATAGAGTTTGTTAAGGTAGCAAACAAATGGTGAACGACTAATTGTAATGATGAGTGGATTGATTGGACAAGTATGTCACAAAGATGAAACTGCACTGATAAGACTACACAAAGGGCAGGGGCAAACCACGATAAGGAAGGAAACATAACCAAAAAAATTTAGCTAGCAAGACCTATAGTAGCACATTAATGACGCTGGAAGCATTTCCGTTAAGCTCCAATATCACCAGCATAAAGTGCAGATCCGAATCCAAGTGTTCTATGCTATGAAGAGAATGAGAACGAATAAAAGCAGCATTTGCTATGAACAAGTATAAAAGGGATACGGTTGAACTTTTGAAAAAGGTGAGCTTCCATGATTTTCCAGAATAGTATATGGGACAAAAATTCCAGCTTTATGGCAAAAAGAATCCTTTGTTGACCAAAACTGTTAAGAAAGATAACACTTTCAACATCCCAAAAGCTCCATAGTAATTAAACCAGAGATGGATAGAATTAAATGGTCAGTATCTCAAACTGAAAGCAGAAATTGTTGCATAGTCAATTCCTGGTCCAAAAAAGAAAAAGTCATACTTGAGCTACGGGAGGACGAAAGACAAACCCAAAAACCCAAGAACAACATGATGATCAACATTACTCTCTAATCTCTCGTCCACTACCAGTAAAAACTGGTTTCATTTACAAAACCACAAACAAATAAAAGGAGAACATACGAGAGGTGATTGAAGGAGGAGAAGAGAGCCATGAAGTAGAAGAGTTGTTGTTGGAGTAGACGGCAGAGAAGACGTAGAACGACGAGACCACGATCCCCACCACCACTGTTGCGTAGATTGTTACGAACAACGGCTTCGAACTTGTCACTTCCTGGTACGCATTTCTCCATATACCCATTTCTCTCAAAATTCACAACATCCAACACAACTTACCAAAATCAACCAACCCTTTTCGAATTGTGACAAATACTTACTCCTAGTCCTACTCTCTTCATCAACTCCATTACAAATCATGGATGAAGAAACCCTATTTAGGCCCTCGAAAATGGGTCAACTTTCACCACTGTTTTTTTATTGTTGTTTTAAGTGGAAATTTTATTTAAATATAGAAACCGATCTGTTCTTTTCATTGTAAATAAATAAACTTGGAAGTAATTAGATCTATTCGAATGCGTTCTTCTATATGTTCTCATTGGACTGGCATCTCCTGATCTACTTCTTACATTAATCAGTTAACTTTTCTTTATTACTTGTGTATGTCAGATGATTGATCCTGAGAAGATTGTACTCATGGCTTCTTCCAAAAGCATATAGGACTCTGGAGAGATTGATATATTTAATAATCCATACAATTTCCATGTTCCATGTGATACATGTTATTAACTTGGTTATACTCATATCTTGATCTATTACTCCATTGACAAGACCTTGGCCTTGCATGTTACGGCTTGATTCTGTGCATTTGCTCAAGGCATTAGCGTGCAGATACAGAGGTTTTCGCTCTTATCAATCACCCTCTTATTGTGTGTCTAAGAATGTAAAAAGCTTTCTTAATACTTAATATTGATTTATTTCCATATCTTCCATGTTTTTAGACAGCCCTTCATCGAATTGACATTTTAATTTAGACTTAATACGAAATAAATAAATGAAATTGGGTTGATCGAATTTTCAGTTAAATTTTAATTAAAAATTAATTTTACAGTATATTAAATATTTGAATTAATTATATTTTATTATGTTTAGAATTTTATTTTTTGAATTAAATTAGATCTACACCAAATTATTATGTATAAGTTAAACTTGAAAAATGAAAGGGTTTTACACTTTTAGTTTTAGAAAAATAATTTTATGAATTTAACTCAACTTAAATTTTTAATTCTGAAAATGTAAAGATCAAATTTTAATTATATAAGAAGATTGAAAAAATAGTCCAAACAAATTTTAATAAGTAATTTACAATTAATTGTAATCAAATATTTTTTACAATAATGTTCATAATTATTTTATATATTATCTAGTTATCCAATTTATTAATTATTACATTCATTTGTTTAATTTAGTTTTATCATCAATTATTATTATGATTTTGTATATTATTATAAAAATTATACATTTAATTTATAAACAACTTCCCATATTTTTTAGCAAATGATAGAATACTTATATAATTATTATACAATTTAAAAAGATAGGACTTATATGTTAAATTTAAAATTTTAATTTTAATTTGGTAAATCTAAATTAGAAAATGAAATCTATTTCATAGGCTAACTTACAAATTTAAAGTGTTTAAAAAATTTTGACCTTAACTTTAATTAAAATTGACAAAGATCTAATTGTATTACCACTAAAATTATACTATAGGCTATAAAATTACTCAATATAAGTATATATATATTGCAATAGGTAAATAATTTGAAATAGTTGTAAGGATAATACTGTTAAAAGTGTATGCACTTGGCATTGCAGCTATAAATCTCTCTTAGTGTGGATAGTGCAACCAAGGGTTGCTTCTTTGAGTTCCAAGAATTGGCTACTGAACTCATAAAGTAAACATGACCAATTGTGCTTTTTCCTATCCTCTAAATCACCTGAATGATTACCATCTTTGAATCCCACTGATAATGCATATGAAACTTTTTGATAAAAGACCATATTTTAGAGTGCCTCTTAAGCCACTTAGTACCTGCTTGGCTGCCTGATAATGAAACCTAATTTGGTGTTGCTATAAATTTGTTCAAAAGACTGATTACATACATCATATATGGTTGAGTTGAAGATAAATACATAAGGCTACCAATGATCTGCTTATAAATGGTATTTTCAACGGCTTTGCTTCCATATTTTTTAGTAACTTGAAGTCATGGAGAATTGGATTCTTCACAGAGTTACAACCAGACATATTAAACCATTCTAAAATTTCTTGAACAAATTTTGTTTTACTTATATAAAAATTTCAATTGATAGCTGCTCTACTTCCATGCCAAAAAGTAAGTTATCCAATTAAGATTGGTCATGTCAAATTCTCTCATCATGAAAATTTTGAATTTGACAATCATGGTTTCATCATTCCCTATCAAAATTAGGTGATTAACATATAAACAATCAATCAAAGTCTCATCTCTATTGTTTGATTTCACAGATAAAGTATGCTCATAAGGGCATTTATGAAATATGGCCTTTAAGAAATATGCATCAATTCGCGTATACCAAACTCATGGCATTTGCCTTAGGCCATAGTGGGCTTTCTTTAACTTATAGACTTCATGCTCACTCCCTTGTTGCACGTACCCTAGATATTGATCAACAAAAACTTGCTCAATAAGCTCACCATGTAAAAACGCATATTTAACATCAAGTTGATTGATTGTCCAAGATTGTTGAGCAACAAGTGCAAGTGCAAGGTGTATGGTGTCATCTATGGCCACCAGAGCATACACCTCATCATAGTATACCATATATTATTGCATAAACCCTTTGACCATTAGGTGTGCTTTATATTTATCAACCTCCCCTTTTTGATTCAGTTTAGTTTAATATATCCAATTAACTCCAGTTGTCCTTTCTTTATCTAAAAGATCTATAAGCTCCTAAATGGTATTTTTTTCTATGGCAGCAATCTCAACATCCATTATGCTCTTTCCATTTTAAGAATTACCCAACCTCATCATATGTAAGAGGTCACTTTCTACGAAGAGAACAAGGTGAGAAGTAAGGTCATCATCAGTGACTTGATCCCCACTTACATAATCTTTTATCCATCTAGGTCTCCGCTTAATTCGAGTGGATCTGGAGCTTGAGGTGACTCAAATAAAGAACTAGAAGCAGATTCAAATTGACATGGGTTACAATCTTCTCCCAATGATAACATGTTGGATGATAACTATTCAAGATTGCTCCAGCTTTAGTTGCTCTCTTCATCGAAGATCACATCCTGATTGATAATGACTTTCTTAGTGATAATAGTGTACAGTTTGTAAGTTTTAGATTCTTCATTGACATTAAAGAAGACATACTTGACGCCTTTATCATCTAGCTTGGTTCTCATGTCATCAGACTGATGTGCATAGGCTTAGCATTTAAAGATCTTACAATGATCTACAGAAGGTGTGTGCCTAATCCATGCCTCTTTAGATGTGTAATTCTTGACTGCAAAGGTCGGATTGTGATTCAAAATGTGGACACACCTCAGAATAACTTCTGGCCAAAAAGCTTTTGTTGGAAGCTATATAAGAAGAAGAAAAGCAAGGGTTAACTAACAAAAATTTTATTTTTATTTTTTCACTTCTTATCTCCATCACATAACAACTAATTACAAGTCTTTTTATAAGCTAAATATCAGCTACTAATCAAAAGAAATGTACAAAACAGAATTCTAAACAACAGACTTTATAGTTGAGCAACTTTTAATAAAATAGTTATAACTTTCTTTAGAAAACTCCAATGAACTTAAAACCATATGCTATTAAGCTTTAAATCCATATTTAGTTCATTAACAAAAACATCTATTTGCCTTCTCATAATGTCTCTTTCATTCATCACTACTAAAGACAAGAACTCATGTTAACAAATTGAAGAAATCTCAACACCCCCCTGCGGGTAAACTTGACGTCTCACAACTCCATCCATCTCTCTAAGCTACTAAAATTTATCTTTCTTGAGGGGTTTTGTAAAAAATCAGCTATTTGATAAAGAGTTTTGATGTATTCTACCTTAACCTCCTTGTTGGTAATGCAATCCTGAATAAAATGAAACCTTGTATTTATATGCTTACTTGATCATAAAACACCTGATTTTTTATAAGAGCAATGGTTGATTTATTGTCCACCCTAATTTTAGTCACTTCTTTTTTAGCAAAATGAAGTTCACCTAGCAATCTCCTTAGCCATATCGCATGACATGCACCGACAGTTGTAATAACATACTATGATTCACATATTGAGAGTGTTACAACTAATTGTTTCTTTGAACACTATGAAATTGCATTTTCTCCAAAGAAAAATATAAACCCGGTAGTACTCTTTTGGTCATCAATGTCACTGACATAATCACTATCATAATATACTTTTAAGTGTGCCTAATTCGAAGAAGTATAAAAAAAAAAGTCATAATCAAGAGTACCTTTCAAATATCGAAACATTCTCTTTGTGGTTCGCATGTGTTCTTTAATTAGATTCTCCATAAACTGACTCACTAATCCCACAACAAATAATATAATACATGTCAAGTACCTTAGGCTTCCCACAAGGCTTCGAAATGTGGTTGGATTGATTTTCCTTACTCCATCCTCCTTGGAGAGTCTTACTCTACACTCCATCGAAGTATTCACGGGATTGCAATATATCATCTTAAACTTTTTTATAATCTCTCTTACATACGACTCTTGAGAGATAAATATCTTGTCACTCCATTGTTTTACTTCTATCCCCAAATAGTGTGACATAAGCCCCATATCACTCATCTCAAGTTCTCGTGCCATCGTTTTTTTTAAATCATCATACACCTGTGAATTATTTCCTATAAGAATGAGGTCATCCACCTAAATGCACACAAACAAAATATCATCTTTCTCTTTTTTAACATAAAATGCATAGTCATAAACACACATCTTGAAAAATCATTCTGATGAATACATTTGTCAAGGTGACTATACCAAGCTCGCGACATTTGTTTAAGGTCGTACAATACCTTCTTTAACCTTAGCACCTTATCTTGATGACCTTCAACTATAAATCCTTTTGATTGTTCCACATATACTTCTTCTTAAAATCACCATTTAGAAAGACTAACTTCATATCATTTGATGAAATTTCCACCAATTTTGGTCCGCAAGAGGAACCAATAACCATATTGTCTCTTAGCGAGCAATATAAGCAAATACTTCTTCATAATCCACACCATACTTTTGTTTATACCCCTTTGCTACTAATCTCGTCTTATTCCTTTCAATTTCTCCTTTCGCATTTTTATTTAGCTTATAAATCCATTTAACCTCAATTGTTTGATGTCCACTTAGTAATGTGTCAAACTCCCAAGTGTCATTTTCTTAATGGAATGAATTTCTTCCTCTATAGCTTGCACCCATTTCTTGTCTTTAACAACCTCTTCAAAACTCAAAGATTAATCATGTACAAATAGACAAAAAAAATTCTCACCGTCTATTCTTTCGGTAACATCATAAAAATTTCCTATGCTTTGAAATCTTTGAGGTTATTTGCTTGAGCTTATTAAGGAAGGTGTGGAAGGATTTGAACTCTCACCTTTATTCTTGTCTTCTCAAAATATGGAAGAAAACAATATTTCTCTTCTTCTTGAACACTTTAATCCCATGATGCATCTTCCTCAAGCTCCACATCTCTACTAATCACAACTTTCTTATAAACGTGTTGAAATATTTGTACCCTTTAGAGTTCTCGACATAGCTAATAAACTCCATCTTCTTGCTCCTATCATCAAGTTTTGTCTTTTCTTGTTTGGATATATGAACATAACCAGTAGATCTAAAAAATCTTAAGTGCCTTACACTTGACTTCCATCCAGTTTATGCTTCATGAGGGGTTATTGTCTTCAAACTCCTCGTAGGTGAACGACTCAAGAGATAAACTACATATGCAACTGCCTTAGTCTAAAACTCCTCAAGCATATTCTTATTTTTTAGCATCGTCCTCGCCATGTTAAGAATTATCTTATTCTTTTTCTCCGCAACCTTATTTTCATATGGTGCTATTGGGACCGTCATAGGACGTCGAATACTATTTTCTTCACCAAAAACCAAGAATTCATTAGAAGTAAACTCTCCACCTCTGTTGGTTCTTAGAGCTTTAATTTTGTATCTACTTTCTTTTTCAACAAGAAGCTTGAATTTTTTAAATTTCTCAGAAACTTCGAACTTATTCTTAAAAAATTAAGTAATCATCGATGAAAAGCACAAAATATGAGCACTTATCAAAAGAATGTGGCTTGATAGGACCACACACATCTGAATGCACAAGTTGTATAGGCTTGGTTGCTTGCAAAAGTGAAGCATTTGGAAAGATCTTTCTTGCATATTTTTTTAGTAGACATACCTCACACAACTAATTTGGATGGTTGATTTTAGGAACTCCTTTCACCATATTTTTTGCCCCTAGCATTTTAAGCTCTTTAAAGTTGAAGTGCTCGAATCTCATATGCCAAATCCATGAAGGATCCTTGACACAAGCTTGTAAAAACTTTGCTTCTGTCATTTCTGCATTTAACATGAACATTCAGTTCTTTGTCATGATAAATTTAACAACAAGTCTATTATCTTGATTTCAAAGCCACAAATAATTGTTCTCCATTTTCACTTTGTGCCCACTCTCTAAAAGTTGGCAGATGCTTAAAATATTGCTCTTCATTTTGAGATGTAGTAGACATTGTGGAGAAGTTTATGATCTCCATCTTTTGTTGCCGAAATTACCAAGCCTCTACCCTTAATCTCTACCTTTGTGTCATCTACAAAACGAAAATTCCCATTAAATTTTGTATCCAACTCCATAAATTTGCTTCTCTCTCATGTCATGTGGTTGCTTGCATCGTTGTTGAAATACCATGTAACGTCTTTTTCTATGAAGCCTTCTTTTTGAGAAAACAAAAGAATATTACCTTCCACTTCCTTATGCTCGATAAAGTTCGTTTCCTTATCACAACTCTCAGTTTGACATTCCCAAAACCATTCTTCCCATATACATAACACTTGACTTGACTTTTTTTCCCTTCTCTAATTATTATTTCTTCCTTGTCAACAACCTCTTTGATAACTCCTATTTTCACCAACATGAAATGTATTTTGCTCATCTTTTTCTTGATCGCGACCATAGCTTCTTACACAACCTAGCCTCTATCACAACCGTGACCTCTTCCTCTTCTGTCATTTTCCTTATAATTAAAGGAAAAGTTTGTTTGTAAAACTTGCTCCACCGGTTCTTGTTAGGTCCTCTTCATTCTTTCTTCATGAGCTAACAACAATCCATTTAACTTATTGATATTATAGACTTTATGTCCTTCGATTCTTTAATCGACACCACCACATGATTGAACTTCAAGTTAAGAGAACATAAAATCTTCTCTGCAACTTGTACATCTTCCATCTTTTCATCGGTCCACTTTATTTGATTCACTATTGCTAATACTCGAGTAAAATAATTTGCTATGGACTTATTCTCCTTCATCAAAATCAACTCAAACTCAACCCTTAGAGTTTGGAGCTGCACCTTCTTTACCCTATCAACTCCGAGAATGAAAGTTTTTAGAATTTCCCATGCATTCTTGGCTCTTATGTCATTGGATATCTTCTTAAACATGTCATCATCTATCCGTTGATGAGTAACTGAGAGTGAAGTTTACTCTTTCTTCTTTGCTTACTACCAAGCTTCTAGTTCAGCCATTGTTGTGATATCCTCGTCTGTAGGATCGTCATATCCCTTCTTGACAAGGTCTCATAAGCCATAAGACCTAATTATGGCCTTCATGCATAGCACCTATTGATCATAGTTTGTTTTGGTGAGTTGTGGATATTGAAAGGAGATATTAGTTTTGATTATCATTTGAACAAAGCTTTGATACCATTTTGTTGGAAGCTATAGAGGAAGAAGAAAAGAAAGGGTTAATTGAAAAACTTTTATTTTTATATTTTCACTTCTTATCTCCATCACATAATAGCTGATTACAAGTCTTTTTATAGGCTAAATATTAACTGCTAATCAAAAGAAACATACAAAATAGAATTATAAACAACAAACTTTATAGTTGAGCAGCCTTTAATAAAATAGCTATAACTTTTTTAGGAAACTCTGATAAATCTGAAACTTGCGCTATTTAAAACTATACTTAATAAGCTTTAAATCCATATTTAGTTTAGTATCAAAAACATCCATTTGCCTTCTCAAAATGTCTCTTACATTCATTACTACTGAAGAGTTATGTTTAATTACTTGTAGAACTCTCAACAGTTTTTAAGACATTCTTTGCCTTTAACATGCATTGTATAATATCCATAATCATGTGATTCTTTTTCTCAATAATGCCATTTTGTTAAGGCATATAAAGGTGATGTAAGTTGCCTACAGATACCATTAAAATCACACAAATTAGCAAAGTCAACAAAGGTGAACTCACCATTATGATTAGTGTGAAAAACCTTTATCATTTTTCCTTACTCATTTTCAACTAGAGCATGCCATTTGTTGAAACCACAAATTGTCTCTAATTTTTTATCAAGAAAGTACACCTATGTTTTGCAAAAAATAAAATAAATCATCTATTAGATGCAAGAGTAATTGAACCGCAAAGATCAAAATGTACTAGCTGAGTAGATCAGTGGCTCTCCATAAGCTTTCATGTGGGAAGCTTGCACGATGTTGTTTGCTAATAATGTCTTCATAGACCCTTATGGGAAGCACTATCTCTGACAATCCTCTTACCATGCACTTTTGTTGTAGAGTTCTTAAACCATTGAAATTTAGATGCCCATAATGTTGCTGCCATAACCAAAACATGTCAGATATAAGGTTGGTGATAGTGTATAAAATTTGAGCAATTTCATGTTACGTGGGTACATGTAGTGTAAACATATGGTTGGTTGTCATTGGAACCTAAACCATAAATCCATTTTTTAGATATTGAATTTGACAAAGTCCATTTTGAAAATAAACTTCAAACTTTGCATCTTGTAACTTTCGAGAATGATGAGATTATTTTTTAAATCTGGAGCATAGAAAACTCCTGGAATGACTTATATGTCACCATTCATTTGTAACTTGACAGTTCCTGTACCTATAATCCATAGGCTAGTATTGTCTACAAGTTTGACTTATTTATGAAAACTATTATCCAAATTATAAAAGAAGGACTTCTTACCACTTATGTAATTGCTGCAACCTGAGTTGAGGTATTAAGTTTCTACTACTATTTGTGTCTCACTCTCCCATGAATTTATAATAGCCATTAGTAACAAAGAATCTTCCTATTCAATGCTAGCAAAATTCATCTTGATCTCACAAATGTAGAGAGTTTTACTCTGTAAGCAAATGTGGGGACTATGCACTGATCGCAAAACACTATGGATTTAATGGATGCATGAGTATCATTTGAAAGATAAGAGTTTTCGGCAACTAGATAATTCTAGATATCATTCATGGATATTCAACCATATTCTTAGTCTGAGACGGGTGATTTATCCTCAGATCAAGCATCAATTGGGAGATGGTGAGGACATATAGTTCTGGTTTGATAACTTGACCAGTTTTAGTCCACTCTTCCATAGAGAAGCAATTGCTCACCTCAGAAACAGAATCCCTATTACTGCTAGAGTCTCATCATTAATCCACAATGGTGGTTGGGTTGGAAACTTTAGTGGTTTCTCCCTACTTGCAGAGTATTTGCCAAGTCTCCCTGAAAGGCTAAGGTTGGATAACATTATTTGGAGTTTACATTCCAAAGGTATGTTTAATATCAAATCTTGTCATCTTATGCTTGCAAACAATGTGGAAACTGTTTATTGTTTTGAATTGTTTTGGAAGTAATCTTTAAATCCTAAAGCTACAATTGTCACCTGGCTAGTGATTAAAAACAGGCTCAGAACTAAAGATAGATGGTTTCAGAGATATAATCCTATTTGTGTCTTATGTAAGCATATTAATGAGAGCATAAGTCATTTATAATTTGAATGTAGCTACACCAAAGTAATTTGGAGCATAATTATGGATATGTTGCAACTGGCTAATTACACATTTGAGTGGAGGGAAACTTTGGATATGATCATAAGGTGTACCAAGCAGGGTAAAGTGAACGATTTGCTCATCAAGACATCATTTAATACAGTCATCTATTCTATATGGAGGGAAGGAACTAAAGAATCTATAAAGGAGTTGAAGAAGGCAAACATCAGCTAGCAGACCAGATTGTGAATTAGATTCCAGCAGTATTAATTGCCAATCAAAAATAAGATTCAATTAGTTAATGAATGAGAAGGCGCTGGTTGCTATAATTTTTTTTCTGCTGTAATTATTTTCTCTTATAACAGTTCCCCATGAGTTTTCTTCTTTGTAGATGGTTAACAGGACTCATTGTAATGGTGTGAAGTAGCTTTTGCTAGATTAATATAATTTTCATTCATATTTAAAAAAAAATCATCTTAATGACCCTCTTTTTAATTAGACATTCATAGTTATCATAGCCTTGTTGGTGACAAATTGTAGCATTTAATTTGTGATTTGTCGTATGATCCTTTATTACCAACCTATCGTGTCCCCTACCACAAAATTCACCATGAAAACCACTGCAACTATGCACCGTTCAAGTAAATGGGCTCCCAGTAGTGGTAACTTATAAAGCTTATTCATTAACAAGAGTATAAACACGTTGTTAATGTATAAGTAGGGCACTCCGAAGTTCATTAATAAAGAGCTCATCAATGTTGTTGGATTCCTCAATAACACACACAACGTAGTTAAACTTGGGGTCCATTGAGTGTAGTATTTTTTCAACAATTGTAACATCTGCAATTGCTCTCCTTGTAAGTGCATCTTATTAACAATAGTTAGGGTTCTAGCAAAATAATCATTGACTGATTCTCCCACAGTCATATACAAAACCTCAAAGTCTTTGTGAAGACATTGGAGTTATTGACGCTTTATCTCATATAAACTTTTATATTTCTTCTTCAACGAGTCCTAAATATCCTTTGTTGTGTCTTTCTTAAGAATGGTCAAAAAAAATAGTTCAATTAATAGTTTGGAATAGATAATTTTTGGCTTTCATATCCTTCAATTTACAATCTTAAAAACTTTTGGCTTAAGTTACGAGAGTAACATCTTCCGCAGGTAGTGGAATGTCGTGCCTGACAATACCCTAGTACTTTTTGGATCGTAAAAAGTTGTTGACTAGTAAACTCTAATGCTCATAATGACGAGAGTAGTAGGTTGAACAAAACTATTATTCTTAGAAGCCATTAATGCTTGTTATGATAAGAGTTAGTTTTCTTTTTACATTATCTTTCTAACTACATGCACACTTTAGACATTTGGCATCAAATTTGCAGTAATTAACAACTAATTTGGCCTTTTACAGCCTTACATTATAAATGAATAAGAGATAAAGTATTCCATGAAAGACCAATTACCAACAAAATAAAACAAATCACAAAAACAAGACCAACAACAAAACAAATTAAGAAAGAACATGACTTCTCCTTATTGAATGGGAGTTATCTGACTCATTTATATTAACAAATATAATGATTTAGATGTCTTTTCTTGATTATTTGAGTTTTTAGTATATGTGTGGGATCCTAAACCTAGATGACTTTTTGTGAACTAATAATTTTTATAGTTGATCAACTAAAATTTTAATTATTTTCTATTTAAATTAGTTTAGTTAATATCAATTTAGATGTTAAAACAAATATCTAGGACTAATTTTAGACAGAGATAGCAATGAGCCGGTCCATGAGCCTGTCCCGTCAATTTTTAAAAAATTAAAAGTGTAAAACAATATTTTTTTAATTAAGTTTGGATAATCTATGAGTTGACTTATTAAAAACACCTAAATCTGGACTTATAGGTCAGTTCATTATCATCCCTAATTTTAGAATAATTTCAATAACATTATCATATTTTGTAATTGATAGAATATATATGTTAGAATAATTGCAAGATATTTATTTCTCTCATTGCGGTGGGAATAGACCGTGTGTTTATTTATTCTATTCCCATTTTCTTCTAAGCCCCTTTATACATCCATTTCTTATTTATTTATTGCCATGGATGAAAGGAATTAGAAACAGAGTGGAACAGAATATGCGGATCAGACGATAAAACTTTGCAAGAGAACTACTAATCCCAGTAATCCTGGAGCCACCCTAGGGCTACCCAATATAGGGACATAACCACATATATAGCCCAGCTGGGGATTGTTACACGTGGCTCCTCCTCAACCTGCCAATTTCCCACTCACGTCCTTTCACACATCAGCAATCAAGGTAAAAACCCCCCAAACTCCATCCCTACCGTCCGTTCAAAATGCGCGGGAAGATGAAAAGATCATCTGTCACGCGAACGTCGCGTAAAAGAGAAGCAGCGTCACCGATGCACTCTCACATAACCGCGACCGAGATACGCAGAGCGAGAGAGGACAAAGTATAGAGCTATAATATCTGTACGGAACATCTCTCTCCCTCAATGGCGCCGAGGAAGCGAAAGGCCGAGGTCGAGGCCGAGGTGGACGCCGGAAAGTCAAGCACTGTGGCGCCGGTAACACGGCGGTCTAATCGGCTGGCGAAGTCAGCTTCGGAGCCGGCGGTGGAGTTGCCGAAGAAGAAGAAGGGAAAAGCTACTGAGAAAAAGGGGAAAGAGAAGAAGAGGAAGACTGTCGAGGAAAAGCAAACTGAGACAGAGGAAGCGAAGGAGAAAGATGAAGAAGAGGCTAATGAGGTGACTGATGCTGACAAGTCGAAGAAGACTGTTGTTATCGAGCACTGGTAAGATTTGATTTATTTCATCTATTTTCTTTTTAACATTCACTGTTTGGTTGATGAGAATATGTCGAGAAAATTCGTAAAAAAGTTAATATTCGAGTGTTTCTGGTTCTTGTTGTTGGGACGTAGGTATAGAGCTTAGAGCGTAAAATCTTCTTGCTTTTAAGCTTCATGTAGCTACACGTTTTCTTTACTTTGAAGATAAAGAAGATTAAAGGGAAATCAAGCTTTAGACCCTAGCAACGTATAGGTGTTGGCGTTAATTTAGTAGTTACGATTTCCTAGGGCTGAGGCTATATGAGCAGTGCCTTGTTATAGTGCTAGGGAGTTGTGTGAGTAAATAGTATCTGGTTGCATGTTGCTAATACATGCAAGCATTTGGGTTTTAGGGTTTTCAATTTTGGTACTCTTTGGTTTTTGACTGTCGTGGTGTTAGGTCTCCAATAGGGGGTTTTCTTAATCTTGTATTGCTTATCCTGAAGAACTTGAGGAAATGATGCAAGAAGCTTTAGTTGACCTTTTTTCTCGTAAACCTCTGGTTATAACTCATGAGTTTATTTGCTGGACTATTCTATACTTGGGAATATTTCTAACCAATTTCTCGGTGCTTGTAGCAAGCAATGCAACTCATTTAAGACAAGGGCTGTGCAAGTCAAAACTGGAATAGAGAAAGCTGTTCCTGGTGTCTCTGTAGTACTCAACCCGGAAAAGGTATTACCAGTTAATACTTGTAAAGCTTTACTGAATCATTTAGTAATTTAATTGTTGCGTTTTCCGTGACCTTTATTTGGCCACTGCTCTGCACTTCAAATTTTCAATGACATATGCTTGGTTATTCACCTGCTTAGGTAAAAAGAAAATGACTCTTTTCTTTATAAGATATGGCTTGAAAACTTGCATATGGCTAAACTTCCCAAAGTCTTTTAATCAGCATTGGTTATACTTCTTCCTTAAAATTTGACTAGGAGGTTAAGGATCGGTTTTGATCATACATAGGTTTTTTCTTCAATCAACATGAACTATAGTTGTGATACCTTATTCTTTTTAAGTTATATGCTCTTAAGCTGGTTTTACTCCAAATTGAATTGTTTTCTTCTCTCCTGACAGCCTCGGAGGGGTTGCTTTGAGATCAGGGAGGAAGGTGGAGAAAAGTTTATCAGTCTTCTGGTAACAGTTAACCTGACTTTATATGTGAACTGCCAATCGCTTGTGTCTCTTTTTATTCATGATATTTGATACAAGATAAAGATGCACAATTTATATGTATTATATATATGTTTGCATTATCATCATTATCAACACCCAGTTTAAATCCTGATAAGTTGTGGGGTTTGGGGATTATATTGTATGCTAATTGAAAGCAAAGAGTACTAGTGGTCATAGATAGTAATTTCCATAAACAGAAACAACCACCTCTGCTACCTTTACAAACTGATCTGTAGCACCATTTTCAGTCTTGAAACCTTATAAGATACATCTTATTGTTTGATCAGGATTTGAATACCATTATTTTCCACATGGAAACTTAAGAAAAATACACCACTCTGATATTAACTTTATAGTTGATGAAATTTCTTGTGCCACATTCATAAAGAGTGGATGGTTTAACTTGTCATCATTGTGGATAATTGGGCGTCGACTCAATTATAGGTTAGGCGCACATATACTCTGTGGATATAAGTCAGCAGACAACATTAGAATTGATTTAGTACTAGACATTAAATTGTTAAAAACTTCATGCTGATTTAATGTTCTTGTAAACTTGTTGATTCCTGATATTGTGATCTACAATTATACTTTTTGGCCTTTCAGCCGGATTTCCCATTTGTTCTGTTGGACATTAGACATAATTGGTCTCTTTCATAAACTTCAGGATTGTTTTTCCACGGGCTAGTTATATCTTTGATATTCAGTTTTTTTCTTCCGTGTGACCATTTTGGTTATAGGATCTTCTGAAGTCTTGAGCTTTATCTATTTGTTGATACAAGTTCTTACAGTGTCGATGATCTTGACTATTTTACATGACCTCTAACGTATGCAGGACATGGAACGGCCATTTAAACCTATGAAAGCCCTTAACATGGATCAAGTCATTGCGGATATAATTGACAAGATTAAATGACATTAGTGTTTGATTAAAGACTGAACCAGTGCATGCAAGACATAGGTTGAAGTACCTCCCTCGTAGCATTCGAGTTTACCAAACTCGATTTGTTTTGTGTATTCCTGCTAGTTTTAGCTGTTTCTTGTAAGTCAACTATTATTGGTAATTTGAAAGATCTTTTTTCTTAAACGTCAGTACTTATACATATATCATATCATAGATCACAAATATAAACAAAGTCCTAATATAAAAAGGTACGATCAGTAAAATGCCTGCCTAATTTTTTTCTTTCATAAGACAGCATAACTGTGAATTGAATGTCTTTGTTTTACATTATCTTTTCCAAATATAATGTGTAAATAAAATTGTATTATCTGATAACTATTAACTTAAGCCTTATGTCACTTATTTTCATGTTATATAATTTATTATATTTGTCTGCATGTGGATATGTGTTTTAGTACATCTGTATTTTATATGGTGTCTTTTTTCAAAAAATTCTGTTATACTAACAAATTCCTGTATTTATCTGGGCTTTGTAAAAACATGTATTAACATATAATTGTGTATCCAATTGTGTTCACTTAAAGGGCTTGCAAAACTGTTCATATTATGGGTTATAAACTTATTGAACTTCTCACAGCATACTGTAGAGATCTTCTATTTTATGATAACTTGTAAGGAACTATTTATTAGAAATATCTTTTCTCAAAGCATATACAATAAAATTTGGAGGAATACTTCCAAGTTATAGTTTCTAATTTTATTGGCATGTTACGTTCTTATATTTTCCTGACAAAATGAACAGTTTTCAACTATTAACTTCAACATTGATGAATTTGAAGATTTCTTGTTCAAGGCTTGGTATAATCTGTATACTCCTCCCATTGTCCACTCACTCTCCTTCTATTCCCCTTCTAATACCCTTTTTTGAGAGTAAATCTCTCCAAATATAGCTTGGTTTGCTTCTCAATTTTGCATCTGAGAAAGTAGCATTTGGATTAGAAAACTAAGGAATTCAAAATTTTGATTAATCTCCATCCTTCCTTTTCCGATAAAGCTATATTAAAATCATGATAACTTTGAAGCCCATCTCACCTTACTTACTTTTTCCTTGAACCAATCTTGCCCCAGCTTAGCTAATTAATAGATTTTTTTGCATGTCGAGTTAGATCCCCATCCGAAGGAGTTAAATCATTCTTTCGACATTGCTTGGCCATCATTTTTAGTAGTATGTCTCTCTTTATCAGCATGACACACCCGTCTCTTACATAGCCAAAGATTTCTTTCTTATTTCTGCCTACGAGTGCTAACAGGCTCAGAATATGGTTCTAGTTTTAGAAACAAAATTTTTTATGACATAAAATTAAAATTACAAATTATAATTTTAGGATCATAAATAAACAATTGTCACAAATAATTAGAACATAATATTGCATATTTGATGCGGAAGGTATCATTATCCTAGAGAGATCAAGAAAATCTACTATGTTCACTCCCTTTTTATTACAGAAAAATTTGATGAAAAATTTTATGCAACTTTAATAAGTAAAGAGAGGATTAATTTATATGTGTGTGTATTTATATTTTTAACTTATAATCTAATATGTCTATTAAGTGATCGAATGAATAATTTATTATTTTTTATATATAGAATAGGATCACTAATTGGGTCACATTTTAACATGAGTCTCTCCATTTCTTTTCTAACTCTCAAATTGCATACTTCTTTCATCTATACCTCCAAAATATTTTCACTAAAACTAGTTATGGATTGCTGGTTATCAACAAGTTGGCCTGATTTTGCTTCCTAGACTCTTAATACTTCTCTAATTTGCTTCGCTTTTGATAGGCTATTATTTCATGCATTAATTTGAGTCTATTGTGTAGTGTTTTTGGGATAGATATCGTACTAAATTGTTGTTTTTTATATTATATTCGGATGTTAGGAGCTGTTTTGGAAAAAAGGAACAAAAAGATATCAATATGGAAGAAACAATACGACAACAGAAGAAGAGTGAAACGCCAGCAGCCACAACTCCAAAATGACAACACAGCAGAAGACAAACGCAGAAGAAGAGTACAGCATGACATCGTCACAAGACCAGAGGAAAATGACGTAGCAGAGAAATATGAGGAGCAAAACACCATCAGCAATAGCATAAAACCCAGCAAGACCAACCCATCAACAGACCAAAGAAATGACACAGTCCAAGCAAACCCATCAGGAGAGAAAATGCAAGACCAAAATGCATAGTACAGAGGAGAAATAAAAACGTTGCAGTAGAGAGCAAAACGCAAGAAATAAAAAACGTTTTGAAGACTTCATATGTTTTTAACATAAAAGGGTTTTAATTTCAAAACAGAGGGGAATAGGTTCTTGGGGGAGAAAGAAAATACGTAGCGGTTGAGGGAGGCAATAGGTGGGCGACTCTTTAAGGGGCAACAAGCGGCAGATGCAGGTGGCTGGAGAGGGACGTACGCTGGGTGCATTTTCAGTCTACCTTTGGTTCACCAACGTTATTATTCGTAACTGCATATTTACAATACAGACGAGGTGATAAGCTGGACTTTTGATTAATGATTAATTAACGCCTTTTTTTTTTTTTTTACCTCCTCTCTTCTTTAATCCGTAGGAGGTCAGATTAAAATTGTTGTTCCATTTTTTCCGTATAATTTTCGACTTAACAAAATACGAACATAATCATGCTCTGTAAGATTTGAACCTACGACATTGGGTTTTAGAGACCCACGTTCTACTGAACTGAGCTAAGAACGCCTTCTTATCACAAAAAAGAAGACTGTAAGGAAAAAGATTCTTTGTTTACTATATCTTGAATGCTTCTACTATCATACAGAGCATGATAAAAATTCAAGATTAGATATGTCCTGTTTTAATTGATCTCAGTTGATCCCTTGTTATTGCTCAGAGGTAAAGTCAGTAATAGGTAGGGATGACATGATTTGAACCCGTGACATTTTGTACCCAAAACAAACGGGCTACCAAGCTACGCTACATCCCTTTCAATTGATTTACAATGTCATTGTAGAGAATTTCTGTCTTGTTTTTCCACATACTTATTTCATTTTCTCTATTGATATACGCAGCTTATCTTGCCATTTCTTTTTTTTGATCTCATATCCATAT
>JAOQMM010000003.1:20650444-20660446 GCA_027563515.1 Erythroxylum platyclados | reverse complement strand
AATAAAAAGTTAATTTTAAATTATTCATTTTAATAAAATAAAATAATTTATTAATAAATATTACATAAGAGATTAAAATAAATTCATTTAATTAAAAATAATTTATTTTTAAGTTTTATCAAATATTTATTTATTATCAGTGATAAAAATATAACTATATTGACATTAATAACTAAACAAGCTTATGTCTTTATTTAAAAGGAAAACAGAAAATTAAAATTAAAAATCACAAGTGGAACCAAAAGGCTCTACAAAAATAATTAAGTTGTAAAAATATAAGGTAGGTTCTGTTTCAGACAATTAAGACTTAAATGTTTTTTTTTATGACATTATGTTGATTTCTTGTTTTGAGTGGTTTATAGTGCTGTAATTAAATAGGTGAATCAACACACCTTTATCACCTATTCGATGCCATTAATTATACATATTATTTGTCTCATCCTACGACCTTTTCATAAATCACTTTAAAAATCAATCTTCTTGGAAGATAAAGATCCATCATCAATTAGAAGAGCGATATGATAACAATCTTTATAATTTGTAAGAAGCTAAAAAGCAAGCACTATCCTCGTTGAATTTGCTGTCATTATTCCTTTTAAGTATTAACCTTTTGTGTAATATTCTCTTAATCAAGATTTGTTACTATAATATTATATGTTATATCTAATCTAGCTACCTAAGTGCCTTTTATTCCCTAGCTAGCCAGAACCTGCTTCGCGTGGGGTTTTTTTTAATCTTTCCAAATTCCAATTACTTCTGCTTAGTATAAAAATGGCAATAAACATTATCGGGTATATATACTGCAAAGACAATATAATGATCATTGTTTTCTTGACTTTAATTGCCGATATTTTAAAAGCCGAATCGTAAGTTAAATCAGTAAGACTAGAAGTTTAAGGTTTAAAATGTTCAAATAGTAATAAATCGTTATAAAATCGGGTAAAGATTGAATAATATAATTTTCCTTACCTATTGAAGAATTTGAAGTTTAATTCAAAAATAGATTTTTAAACAAAAGTTAGTTAATTTATAAATACTTATTAATTTACAAAAATTATTCGATTAATTAATAAAATAATCAATTTTTAACAACAAAAGTTATTAAAGTAATTCAAATAAAAAATTTGATAACCAAATGGAAAAATTAGACGATTCAAAGTTTTTACAATTGAACTAATCAAACTGGTTGAGTTTTTTAATTATTGCTATACTTTGCCAAATTAATGACATTACTACATTATATGCCACCAAGTTTATCAAGAATACCCAAAAAGAAGGGAAGGGAAAAAAAAAAAAGGCACTTGGAGTTATTGATTCATAGCCAAAAATGACTTAACCGAAGAGTCAGGAGGGTGTAGCAATTCAAGCAATGGAGGAAAAGGCTTGCCCTTAAAGTGGAAGGACCCATCTTCTTTGATTTCGGTGTAATTCTTTTTATATGTTCACCAATGACTGTGAAGTTAGGCATATATTCGCCATTCTATCTTTCTTGAACTGCAATTGATAATTGGTATTAGTTCTCTTGCTTTGTACTAAATTTCCATTCGAAGGTTTGAGCAAGAATGGTGCCTTCCACATTATATATGTTTTGGACTGATGCTAGATGCACTTAAAATTATATGCTATTGATTGACATGACAACATAGTTAAATTTATCACAATATGAATTAAGATGGATATTTATATTCTTCCCTTTTTAAAGAAATGCCTCCTTCGATTGTTCTATTATTAATATTATTACTAGAAGTTCATCAATACTAGAGTAAAAAAATGTATACCTCTCTTGTTGTTTAAGAAAACTTAGAAAAATACTAGATATTTAAAAAAATCCCAAATTTTTTAATTTTCAGTTTTTTTAAATTGTTTCTCTTAGATTTTGATTAAAAAATAACAACGAAACACATACAATATAAATGTCAAATATGGACTAATCAAATGTTATTTACAGGAGAATTGAACTTTAGCTCTTAAACTCAAATTGAACTATTTAAGTTTGACTCAAACTAATAATTTATTATAATTATCTTAAATTATTAATTTAAGATAAATTTAATTAGTTTGGATCAGGTTTAAAAATTAAGCTAAGTTATTATATTGTTGGAAAATCGGGATGAGATCCAATCTAGCGCACAGTGTAGCAGAATGATTACAAAAATTTTTCATTTTGAATTTTCAAAAGCCAAAATAACTTAAATTCTATAAAATGATTAACACATAAATAATAATAACGCAATAATCATAATTCGTATCTTATTCCGAAACTAGATAATTTTCTTATTGTTTCCCTTGAACTGTTTTTGAAATCAGCTCATCTGAACCACCATAATCACACATGTGTCTAACCTTTAATGGAACTTACATAACATGTTAAAAGAACTTTGTCACTATTGCAGAGAAGGTTAGAGAAGGAGTGTTAGCTTTCTGCCAAAGCTTATTTATAATAGGACTTGGACCTTTTAGTAATTTAATTGAAATAAAATTTTAATTTCAATTAAACTTTAATTAGAATTACACTAATTCTTATTAAATACCAATTAGGCATAAAAAAGATTCAATATCTCATATTAATTCTTATTTATTAAATATTTAATCATAAAATTTCTCTAAATTTATAATCAAATCCAACTTGATTAAAATATATTTTCTCTCTTCAATCTGTTTTTTGTGTGTGACCCATTAGATTATCAAATATGTTAGTAATAAATATAAATTATAACCCTAAATCATATTTATGATTAGATAAATTAAACTCATTTAATTTATCTTTAATTCTTTAATTAAACAATTTATATTCTTAGATTAAGATTGACATCTGGCAATGCATCATAACCATCCATATATTTAGGAATGTCAAATTGGTTTTGACTAATCTTTTCATGTATAATTCTGTACAATTCAGTCATTTCATCATACAATATTTCGATTAGACATAAAGCATGAAATTAAAATCTATTCATGAAAATAATGACATTTGAAAATTATTTATGGCAAAGATTTTTCGAATCAATACTAATGGAGAGTAATAATTTTTTCTCTCTCATCACTTTAGGATAATGAATCGTGTATTGATCACTCAACTATTTCCATATAGTTTATGTTATATTCAATGACTACCGACTAAGCTATCATTGACTGGAATAGTTCATAAGTAGTATCGAAATATAACAATCATTGTATGAGATAATATTAAAAATCTCAAGTCAAATGATCAATTATACAATTATCACAATGAGAATTTTCATAGACATACAAGTAATATTTTAAATAGATTTCTCATATAAATTCAGTTAAGTGAACTTGTTCTCTAGCAAGTCCCTACATGTTTGTTTAAATATCTTTATATTTTCGTTTTTGAGATCGACTACTTTCTTCATAAAGATGAAATATAATGTGTGTTAGTCTTTTTAAACTCCATTAATGTTTCAATCTTAATAGAATAATGACTAAGAACAATTTATGGATAATAAATAAATGTAATATAAATATCATAATTATAATCTCATTATAATTTTATTTGTAGTATATATTATTATATTTATCCTATGAGCTTTGTCATATACATCTAAATATATGTAAAATAAAGATTGTCTTTAAATTATTTTTATCACTAAAATACAACCAACTGATTAGCTATAGAGCATAAACCAACACATATTGGTGATATTTAATTAGTTCACTTATGATATTCATATTGTGTATGTTTCGTTGTTACTTTTTAACTGAAATTTAAGATAAAGAGTTTTTTTTAATAAATAAAAATTATGAGTTTTTTAAATTTTTTTAAAGATTATGAAATTTTTCCAATTTTTTTAATATTTTTTATGAACAGAAAAAGGACAAAAAGAAAAGGTGTATTTGATAAGGTTTGATGTCTCTCCGCGTACGAGGGAATTAAAGAATTGTCCCCACTATATTCCTTCTGCCACTTTTGAAAAGACTCTGGAATAAAAGAAGGCTTGAACAGCGGACATAGAAAATGTTGGAAGTTCTGTCAGAGCTTGTTTTGTTCTCCAAAAACCGAACAATTGCAAAACCCTAAATCTTTACTCAAATCATTTGCATCTTTTCAAATTGTGTCATGATCTACTGATAACGTTTTCATGTTCAAGACACTTTATATTGATTTCATTTAACTAGAGTGTCTAGCTCAAAGTATTGATACGGTTCGAAGCTGTGGAAAAAAAAAAACTTAGTTCTATAAGAAGATGACATAAGATCATATAAATTTAATTTTTAAATAATAAGATTTATTGTTGTTAAATTATAAAACATAAATTAATTTACACTAGATCGACAAGTAATTATAATAAATACGAAATGAATATAGTTATAATAAATTACAATAATAAAAAGAATGCTATTACAAGATGGTAAGTATAGTTGTAATTTGCAATTTAAAATTTTGATTAGTATGCCAATTAATCGAAAATGTTTAATTAAATGATATTTATTACTCGGACGGATGTCTAAGTCCTAAATTAACATCCAATCATAATATCTTAGGAGGGTTAAGGATATGGTCAGGGGACTTTAGCTCTCCTAATAGATCCTAAGTCTAACAAGTTCGTGACCAAAAACTAAAAAATTTAGGGTCTAAAACTAATTAAGATTTTCTTCTCTAATCAGTCGCAAGAGCCAAGAAGATAGAAAAACGCAATAGTGTAAGACTAAGCCAGATATAACTTTAGCTAAAAAGATATTATGGTGCACTCATTCCATCTATTCGTTAATAGTACAAGATTTTTAAACATGGGATTTAAAGCAAATCCCTTGACTTGACAAGTCACGTCATATAGTTCTTTTGGAGGATTTAATGATGTTTGATTACTGATTAATGGTTCTTGTAATGAGTTAATAGTAGAAGATTTTCATACATGGGATTTAAAGCAAATCCTTGATTTGACAAGTCATGTCGTATAGTCTTTTGGAGGGTTTAATGATGTTTGATTACTGGTTAATGGTTCTTGTAATGAATATTTAGCAGAAGTGACAGGAATCAGATGGTTCAGATTTTTCTAGTTATTTTATGCATATTTTATTTTATAAATATCTATCTATTTAATTTTTGTGCAGATGTAATGATCCGAAATAAAGGTGATTTTGGTATTGATACGGTTATAGTATTCGAAGTAGGTATCCATAGAACTACACACACGTTCCTTTTGAGCTGAACTCGACGTCTTTATCAAATTAAAAGTCAATGGTGAAAAGAAATGGGAAACAGTAACAAAACTTGTCATCGTTATCTTGGATAAACACCAAGAAATTCCAAGACCAGTGGAATATTTTAAATGGATAGAATGAAAAGCTAATACACATTGGATCTCTGGTACCACAAAGGATTCACTGATGGGTCTAATGTCTTCAGTACCTTGTGGCAAGTATGGCTAAAGAGGAACAGTTAGTTGGAAAGTTAGAAATAGCAGCCATAAAGCCTTTGCAATTCTTTAAGATCTAAAAGTTTTATGAGGACCACAGATACCCATTTTCACTAAGATATATCTCCAAGTATAATAAGTTTTGATTTCAAGAAATTTGATTCAATTTAAGAAATTAATTGGATTCATATTGTTATAAGTTTTCGGGATTATGGTAATCAACTATGAAGCTTCTCCAAATGTGAATTTGATATGAAAATGATTGAAAGATCATTTTCTAAAACTAATTTATCTACCAATTCCTTTCATATATATATATATATATATATACATACGTAAAACGACATCAAATCCTTTGTCTCAAATACTCTGTTCTAACCATGTTTTTGTTCCAAAATAATGTCAATTTATGTATAAACAGACATAAAAAGATATTATTTGGGGCAAAAATAAGATTGGAACGGAGTAATTGAGATAAAAGATCTTAACTCATATAAAACTAATGGAAATTCAATAATTAGGTAATTAATGATCTTTGCTGGCATGTAATAAATTGCCGACAAGTTTTGACAAAACACCTTTCAAATAATGCAAAAGTAGAACTTGTCCCTTACCCAATGAGAAGACACTTATATCCATGGAGTCCAAATGTTATGCAAATATGCAGTGACCACGTCCATGGTAATGATAGATTTGACATTGCTATTAATTGAGGTCCTACCCGTGGACCATTTAAGCCCATGTGATCTCATGTGAGCAACTTTGCAATTGCAGCAACTGTAACCTTGGAAGCTTGATAGCTAGGATGAGACTTTGAGACCTATAGGGTGTAATAGTGGTGGTCCATTGAAGAGGAGCATAATGCTTGAATTGTTCTTGAATCGACCTTGATATGAGAGGCTAAGCATGTTTAATTGATGTTGCAAATTCTTGTGAAAGCTCTCTCCTAAAAAGCAATGATATAGATATTATAAATTGTATTAAGTGTAAATTCAAGTTAATTAAGCTTTGGATCGAATGTAAATTTAATTAATTTTAGTAAAATAAAATTATTTAAAAATATATTAGACCTAATCATAATTTATTCTTGATTCATTATCATTCCTAATTAAAACTGTCATTAAAATTTAGAATTTCTAATGATGTTAGAATCACGATAAAGTGGATGATATACATTAATTTGATACATTAAAAACATTTTATAAATAATTATAAACCTGACACAAGATCAAGGATTTAACTTACAGATCATAACTAGTCATTATCTTTGAAATAGTTACAATTATGTTCACATTATTATTTATAGTTACTTGACTAATTTACAACTATAATGTAACTTACAATTCGAAATTGATAATCTTGGTTACGCTTAAGCCTCCAAAAAGAAAATTCAAAATCCCACATACTACTACTTAAGCGTATTAGATTCTTCATTGACTTGTATTAAACAAAACAAGACTGAAGTAAGGACAAGATCATCAAGAAAGTAAATTTAACCCCCGCCCACAATGTTCAGGTAATATGTTCGACAGACATAAAAACGTTTGTGTGTGTGTGTTGACTATTGCTCGTAGGATTCAGAGATCTGTCGTAAGTTGTCTAAATAGCTGGCGTACAAAGAAGTTTTCATATTTGGAAGGTAATGATGCCTTAACTTATGTGGTCGTCTTTGTTTTACATTCTAGCTAAGCCCTGAAACGAAGCAGTAACAAGGATAAGGAACGAACACTCCTCAAGCTATTAGTGTTCTATAATTTAAAACCATAAGTTAGGTTATACTATTCAAAGAATGTAATATGATACTACTTGATCATATTGGATAAGCATGCAACTAGAGACAATACTGAACTTTTGAACCCATCAATATCCATGCAAGCTAATAAGTAAGCATTGCAAGACCACTGCCAGAACTTAATGTTTTTTTCTGAAGAATTTTCCAAGCACCATTGTCGAAGGACCAAACAGTGCATGTAGGAACCACATGGTGTAAGCAAAGCAAGCACAAAAAATGGGGAATTTTAAGGATTCAACCTTCTTTTCCTCCACCAATGACGAGGACCCAACAACAGAAAGGAAAGCTCCCAGTCGGAGTTGGCTAACCCACCAACATAAAGAGCATAGAACAAATATCTCCAAATTTATTACCACTCTCTTCACGTGGACTTCCCGTGATGTCGGGTGTGGGACATGAACATTCAATCTAACCATTCAGACATCTTTTGTCGATTGACTTTGGAGACCAAAATGTTTTACGGAAGACCTTCACAATCAGTGTTCCAAAGATTCTCCTAAACTACTACATTTACAACCACACAAAGATTCCCTTAAACCCACACTCATTTTTAAACCCATTAGGTCCCACAATATCTAGATTCTATACCAAAACCCTAATTTAAACCCCCCACTTCACTCCACCCTTTTGATTTATTATTTGCCTTTTGTTTTTTCTACCCCACGGCGCAAATATAAATACCCCCTACTTGCCTTCAATCCTTCATCACTTCACTTGTCAACCCTCTTCATTCCATTTCTTTGCATACCCACAAGCTAAAATACTCATATCAAACCAAACTGTATCACTAAGTGGATCAAAGAAACTGAAAAGAAAATGTCCGGTGTTTGGGTTTTCAAGGACAATGGCGTGATATGTCAGACGGAGAACCCTGCAGCAGAATCATCACAGGGACGGAGAAAGGTACTGGTGCACTTGCCATCAGGCAAAGTAGTGGCTTCTTACTCTTTTCTTGAGCAAATACTTACCGAGTTGGGTTGGGAAAGGTACTATGGCGGTGACCCTGACTTCTTCCAATTCCACAAGCATTCTTCTATTGACCTTATCTCCCTTCCCAAAGACTTCTCCAAGTTCAACTCGGTTTACATGTATGACATTGTCGTTAAGAACCCTAATCTCTTCCACGTTCGAGATGTGTAACCTTTCTGTGTGCATGCTTGTGTGGTCGCTCAGCTGCTTCTCCGAATCTTAATGCTTTCCGGGTCTCCTTTAATATTAGGGCATGTTTGATGTTAGTTTCTTCTTGTTTGTTTGTTATCGTTCTTCTCTTCTTATTGTTTGTGTACTTTATGGAAACGATATATCCTAGTTTATGTCACTTCCTTTGTTTACTATAAAATAAAATAACTACAAGGAGGGATCCGGCATTTGTGGTTTTCTAATTAAAACGCTTGGCTTTGGTTAGATTCCACTTTAAGTGGCTAGTTTCATATAGCAAGATGATTTCGATCGGTTCAAGTATAACCTAATCTAGTTAGTGTCCATCACTTGAAGAATGCATGTTTTAATATCCGCAACATCGTAATTATGATCCTAATTAAACTCGATTCAAATTTATAAACTTGTTCAAGATATACAAATTAATTAGACTATTGAAGTAAAATTCTTTTAATTTTTTCAAAAATATAAGTATTAGCAAGGTGTAGTTTAGTTATTATATATTATGTTTCTAGTGAAGAGACAGATGAGAATCTCATGAATAGGATTGGTGTGTGTGACATGATTCGTTTATGAAAGAAAAGAAACTTTAGCATACACGATAATAGCTTTTCTACATCTTTTCGCACTAAACTCCAATTCTATATAGATGAGTTAACAAGAAGGGTTCACAGGGATAACCTTCAAAGCAGCTTTCTTAAATAAGCCAAAATTAAACATATATGTGAGAAGCGCCCCTTGTTTCAAAGAGAGGAGGACGGGTTATTCACATTTCAGTTGATGATCAGAGGCGAATTGAAAGTTAAGCAGTGAGAATTCTAAAGATTCCCCCGGGAAAAAATAAATCAACATTCTAATAAAAATACTTGTATGCATCAAAAACCCGTATTCTTATCAAACTAATTAAATTGAAGAAATAATTACAACATTTTTCATGTTTTAGCCAATGAACTTTATTAAAAGTAACCGGTGATTAACTAAGAGATTAGAGTATTATCATTTTTATCAATGATTAAAAAACCTAATCAATTTGACTGGTTCAATTGTAAAAATATTGAATCATCTAAATTTTTAATTCAGTTTTCAATTTTTCAGTTTGATTTATTTTAATAACTTTTGTTGTTAAAAATTAATCAATTTATTAATTAATTTGTCAATTTTTATTAATTAAGTTCTTATAATCTAAAATAAATCAATTAATTTTTATTTAACAATCATTTTTTTCAATTAAACTTTAAATTTTTTGATAGGTAAGGACAATCTCTTTCAATCATATTTTAAATTCCTTAATTTTATTCAATTTTTAGTAGGTTTTATGATGGTCTAATACTGATTAAACCTTTTAAACCTTAAATCTTAACTTCAATTGAGGGCTAATAAATTGCAGCACTAATTCATTAATTAAATACATAAGGAACTTATTCATCCAACAATGAGAGAAATCAGAAACAAACAATATGTCGTTTTCTTGAGTGACGTTTCATTGGATCAATTTCAATTAAGAGTTGGTTACAGTCTAATGATCACCATATGATTAATTGTAATTATGAAATCTCTTATTCAATCATAGGGGGAGAGATAAAAAGGTTGAAAAGTTCATCATCCAATCAAAATATGTGTTGTGTAAGAGAGAGAGAGAGAGAGAGAGAGTTCAGAAGTTTCTTGGAGAATCTG
>JAOQMM010000003.1:20619588-20629884 GCA_027563515.1 Erythroxylum platyclados | reverse complement strand
AGCATAGATTACATTTTGATTGTTAATAAATTAATTAAGGAAAAAATTATTAGAAATAATTATTTGTCACAATAGACTAAAATATTATATCATAAAAACAAAAATTACACAATTTCTTTAAATACTAGTTTTCACGTGTTTGAAAATAGTTTTTAAAATTGAATTGTCTAACCATTTTTAAATCTTAATTAAACTTTTTAAAATGATTAAACACTGAAATAAAAATTAAAAAAGTGTTACTTTTTTATGTATATATTAATACGGATGACAATAGGCTGGCCCAGCTTGATCCATGGGTTGGCCGACCCATGACCCGATGGGCCTAGGATTACCCAATCCGTGGCTTGATCCCCAATCTAATAGGCCACGGGTTGGCTTGGTTGGCCCTACCCGATTTATTAATTTTTTAAAAAAAAATTAAAAAAATAACATCATTTTGTTACTCTCGATCGGGCCCGAGGCCCATTGACCGAATTGCCATCCCTATATATTAAGCTGTTATTCTTTATAACGTGGAACGATATTCGTTTAGAGCCACTTTGTAATTATTTATTTTTTCCAATTGAAAAAAAATCGGCATTTTTTAAATTTTTTTAGGACTTAAGTATTAGGAATAATAAGAATTCTTACTAGGAATAACAAAAATTGAAACAATTTTATTTTAGTTCGTATGGGAATTTAGGTATATTGGGAATAAATAGAATTGTTATTAGGATATGATTGAATTTCTATTTCTGCAGTAAGATCAGAATTAGTTGATAAGATGACTATATAAACAAGGCTGCATGTTCTAAAGGAGAGCTCTTTGCCTACTTCAAAACTGGATGTTCGCTGATAACCGAGACGATAGATTCACTCAGCTGAATCTTGCAATTGAAAGTCTGATATTTGCTGTTACTCATATGTTCTAAGGAGTGTTAAGGTAACAAAATTAACCTGATTTGCTGCTGTAGATTGGCCATTTTGATTCTGGGAAGTCGATGCTTTCAGGCAGACCAATACATCATTTGGGACGATTATCAGAGAAGCAAATGTGCTCAAATATGAAAAAGAGGCAACAGGTTTCATGTGCATGAGGTCATAAAGACCTTGTTCCAAACATGATTTCAGGGTCAACACAAGCTGATGTTGCTGCACTTCTGATAAAGGTGTGTCTTGGCGCTTTTGAGGCTGTTACGGATAGCACTAGGGGGCAAACAAGAGAGCATGCACAGCTTGTCAGGAGTTTTGGTGTTGAAAAGATCATTGTAGCAGATAACAAACAAGGATCGGTTTGAACTGATCAAAAGTCAACTTGGGGCTTTTCTTCATGCTTGTAATTTCAAGGATTCCTCTGTGGCATGGATTCCAAATAGTGTTATGCAAAATCAGAAAACTCGAGACCTCTTCTTATGCCCATACGTGATGTTGTTAAAACAACTTCTCAAGCTCAGGTCAGGTGTCAGTCGCTGGTAAATTGGAGGCTGGAGCTCTCCGGAGTGGTTCAAACGTGTGGAACAATGTTGTTGCAATGAAAACAAAGTTCATATTCCTTTTAACTCTTATCTTAAACTCCCCTCTATTTCCTTCTTTACGTGCCAAATGTATTCATTTTCATCGATCCTCTCCTTGCATAGCATATACCAAATACAGAGTTCTCATTATAACTAGAACTTCTTGATGAATCTAGATGGGTATAGGCTTCATGGATGTGAATCTTCTTGGTTTAATCTTATTTGTTGAATGATGCTCTTTTCTGGTATGGATTGCTTGGTTTAGGTTAGAGTTATGCCATCAGGAAACTTAGAAACAGTACGGTTTGTGGTATACAATTCAAAAGGTTGTCGCTATTGCTAGAGCTGGAGACAAAGCCATTGTGGGTCTCTCAGGCATTTGACGGTTGCTATGTGATGGATGGATACGATCTATGCCACCATGACTTTTCCCAGCTCGAGTTTCGAAACGTTAAGGTTGCTCGTCTTTGTTAGAGTGCCTCGTATTGATTAAGAATGAAAATGTTAAAGGGTTTATAAATGGTAAGGGTCAATTATTATCCTAACACTTCCTCTCAAGTGCAACTGAGACTGGAAATCCAGTTGTCACTTGAAACAAATACAGCGATAACCGGACCGGGCCGCTGAGACTAGACATCTAGACGGACAATCGGGAAATTAATAATCCAGACCAAACTTGCTTTAATACCATATTAGAATTTTTAATATAGGTAGAGTGTAGAGTTCATTAACAAGAATTGGACTTGGGTCAACCATTATCAAAATGACTAGAACTAGTCATTTGGATAGTTGACCCTTACCACTTATAAACCCTTTAACATTTTCATTCTTAATCAATTTGGGACACTGTAATAATCTTAGAGATTCCAACCCCAATTGTGCAAGGCACAAGGTACATATACAAATCTGAAAATCTTGGTTTCGTTGTTCAGTGTTCTCTTTAATCTAACCTTATAAAATATTCTGAAATATGAGCAGTTGGAGATTCATATATACCATGCAAATACTGGCCAAGCAGAACGCTGTAATTGATGCTCTTTTTCTGTTATTTTGCTCAGTGAATATTGAGTGAAAAGTTTCCAGTTTGATCACTATTTCAGGTGGTTCTGAATCAAACAGCGTGTGTGGAAAATTTCCAAGTTTGCAAAGATCCTGGAAAGCGTTCCTGAGGTCAACAGGGATGACTATTGGTATGGGGATTGTAACCAGAATAATTGTTAATTCATGTGGGAATGGCCTACAAGTTTCAATCAATTCATTGGTTCTTTGATGTATATTTCCGTGATCTAGTCAAAATTCAACTATCTTTTAACCATAATGTCAATGGTAGACTTTTATTTTGCTTCTTCTCGGTTCATTTTATTTTATTTTATGATAAATTTTCATCTAACATACTCAACTTTATTTATTCTTTATGATATAAAATTTAAACGCCGGCGTGCTTGTGTGTGTGTGAGGGCTAGTCTCGAAAAAATAGTAAGATTATTTATTTGTGACCGGAAGATTACGCTTCGAGTTATAGAAACAATTTCTTTGTAAATTATAAAGGGAAGACATCGTTCCTCTAATCTTTACAAAACAGAGAGCTTTGTGAACTGAAATTTATCCTATATATATATATATATATATATATATCACTTTTTTCAATTCCCTTTTTGTGCGTTCTACTTGATAAATTTTTTAATTTGGACCGATTGAACAATAATTTAAAAATTATTTATTTTGAATAAGTTATTAAATGATTATTAAATAAAATTTCGACCATATATAATAATTTATAAATTTTGTGTTATGAAAAATACTTGAAAATTAGTAATTCAAAATGTGATAATTTCGATTTAAATAGTTGATAATAAATTTTTAATATAAAATAAATGTATACCTTTTCAACACAAATTTCTTAAAAAATTAAAAATATAAACTCAAAATTTCAAATACAGGAGTTAAAAAAAAAATCTCCACTTGAATCTCCTTAGGAGACTTTTCACTTGATATCATTGAAAGTTTGGATAACAATTCTATGGGGGCCTATGGGTTGATGATGACTATGTACCCTTAATAGGTCACATCTAACTGCAACTGATGTCAAAGCTTACCAATTACCATCAACTAACAATTATGTATTGAATACTATACTTACTTTTGACTTTCAAAATTTTACCACGTCAAAAAGTTAAATACGCGTTAATGTTTTAAAAATTGAGTTTTAATGATTAAAAGTTCACTTAATATTATACCATCCTAAAATTAGAATGGAGTAAAAAAATGAAAAATGAAAAATTTTAAAATTGAATTAAAAAAGATACTATTTTAATTTAATTAAAAATATTTTTAAATAAAAAATAACTGATTTATTTCAATTTATAAAATTAATAGTTAATGAATTAGTTAATTTTTAATAATAAAAGTTATTAAAATAAATCAGTAGGAAAAATTTACCAATGTTTTAAAAATCGATTTAAGTTTGAAAGGTTCAACAGACTACTATAATACAAACCAAAGATTAAATAAAATTAAATAATTTAAAATATTATTAAAAATATTGTCCTTATCTATCGGAGAATTTGAAATTTAATTGAAAAATAGATTATTTAATGAAAACTAATTAATTTATTTTAGTTTATAAAAAACTTATTAATTTACTAAAATTGACTGATTAATTAATAAATTGATCGATTTTTAAAGTTATTAAAATAAACAAATCAAAAATTTGAGAATCGAACCGAAAAGTTAGATAGTTTAAAATTTTTATGGTTAAATTAACCGAATTAATTAAAATTTTTAATTATTAAAATTTAAAGATTTAAAATTTTTAAGGAAGACTTATAAAGCTGATTTGGTTATTTAATCTTTGATAAATGCAACTATTAAAATAAGATACCAAATTCACATGTTCTGTTTGAGAGAATATACCCAATCAATGATCAGATTTCGTATCTCTTGACCACAAAAAAAGGAAAAGCATTTCAAATCTGGTGTCAGTCAACCGTGGAAAGAGGTTAATTCTGTCATTTAACTTTTAAAAAAATATTACTTTATTGGAAATTCTTTAAATTTTGAATATTTGATTTATGTACGAAAGTAAAGACCCTACCGAATTTCTAAAACTTGTTTTCCCAATCACTCAAACTCAATACTTCCGAGTCTCGTAGGTACAGCGAACTCTTTCCTCATTCTCTACCACTCTCTGGTCTTCTTCGTCTCGTCTCCTTCTGGGTTGATTTGGATTCCAAATTTACTATCGTACCAGGTATTATGGCTGCTTTGGTTTTCTTTCTTCGTTTTGTTTTCCAGTGACCCTTTCCTATCTGTGTAAAATTTCGTGCTTGGGGTGTTGGTTCTTTTCAAGTTAAGTTTCTGGGTTTTCTGTTGAATTTTGATCAGACTCTTTTCTATGGGTTTATCGATTTGTTTTGG
Organism: Erythroxylum platyclados; assembly: GCA_027563515.1. Lineage (NCBI taxonomy): Eukaryota > Viridiplantae > Streptophyta > Magnoliopsida > Malpighiales > Erythroxylaceae > Erythroxylum > Erythroxylum platyclados. The sequence continues at coordinate 20,624,974 of JAOQMM010000003.1, read as the reverse complement.
CGTCGGTCAATCTTCGCCCATTACGTATGTTTGCTATTGATTCTATGGTTGACCCTTGATTTTGGAGTTGTCAATCTTGGCACTTACTCGTTAACTTCGACGTTTTGCTTAGAAACTCGTATGTAAATCTAGTCAGTGTTTTTGTTCTTCAGTCATAAGTGTTTAATGATGATTGTTTATTCTGTTGGTTGATTTTGGCGGCTGTTGGGGCATATCCTTGTAGGCATGGTTTTGGGCTGTTGATATCTGTTGGTGGGCGTTGTACATTCGATGCTATTCAAAACATTCGTGTAACTTAGTTTCCATTTGCCTAATATTAAACTTTATGTCCTTTCCTTTTCAGAAAGGTTAATAAGAGTAGTGCTTTTATTGTAGTTTGATGTTGTATAATTACAATTATGTTCATCTGATTCTGTATATGTTCCTATTTGGGATAAAATTGTAGTTCCTTTATAACAGAGCTTTCTGAATGCTGAATGATATGAAATGAAAGATGCATTTCTTGGTGATTATTTCCAAAGAAGGAGCATGTGATTAACATGGCCAAAGATTGCACCTATGATTGCAAAGAGCTTTTAATTCCTCTGGTTCCTCTCTGCTAATTTCATCTGTATCAGGATGTACTCCTTCTGTAGATACCTTCATTTCCATGCTTACTTGTTCAAGCCTTGCTTTGTTTGGTTTTGGTGTAGGGGATTCGTCTCTGGGAATACTGTTGTTCTCTTTGTTTATTACTTACATTCCTAAGCCGAGAAGGGGAACTTGTGTGATACTTTTAAGTTTTAAATCGGGGAGTTTATTTATGGCATTTGAACCTTATTATCGGCAACAGCTCCTGGCTAAGAGTTTCAATGTGGAGGAACTCCAATTGGATGTCAATTGGGAAGATGTGACTTGTCCGATATGCTTGGATTTCCCTCACAATGGTGTACTCCTCCAGTGCTCTTCTTACAACAAAGGATGCAGGCCTTTTGTGTGTGATACAGACCATTTACACTCGAATTGTTTAGACCGTTTCAAAAGTGCATCTGGTATGTCATATTCCTCAACACCTGATGCAGCTTCTGCACAAAATACTCGGCAGACAGTTGCAGAAGGCAGCTGTAAACTGGCTTGTCCCCTCTGTAGAGGTGAAGTTACTGGGTGGGTTGTTGTGGATAGGGCACGTGCACACTTGGATGAGAAGAAGCGCTGCTGTGAGGAAGAACAATGTGCATTTGCAGGAAATTACTTGGAACTTCGTGAACATGCTCAAATAGAGCATCCTCATGCCCGTCCTTCTAAGGTTGACCCTGCTCGTCAGCTTGACTGGGAGAATTTCCAACAATCGTCTGAGATCATTGATGTTTTGAGCACTATACATTCAGAAGTTCCACGTGGTGTGGTTTTAGGGGATTATGTGATTGAATATGGAGATGATGAGACTGCAGATGAGTTTGAGGACTTTCCTGGGGATGATGGAAATTGGTGGACTTCATGTATCTTGTATCAGGTATTTGATAACTTGAGAAATTCGAGAAATAGAAGAAGATCAAGAGTAGCTGATGCTAGAAGGGGAAGTCGTCGTTCAAGTTATGACAATTCAAATTCAGATGAGGGTTCAGTAACATCTGTAGACTTTGCAGAGTATAGATTAGATGATACTGATGATGAGTTTGCAAATGTTTCATCCCGGGGTAGCTCTGGTCATCGCAGGTCAAAATGAGATATTATACTCTTTCAAATATTTAATTGCTCACTTGTTACCCTTAGTTTAGTTTTCCATTTGAATTTTTGTGAGTAAAGCTTTTCAGGAACCGATTATTGCATGACTAGACAACATTGATTGAACTTGTGTTGTCCTTGCTATCATTCCTGGGGTTGAAGGTTGTCAACTATGCATCATTTTAATTTTTGTTCTGATGGGTAGATGCAAAAATTATGAATCTATGACATAATCCTGCTTAAATTGCTATTTATCTTGAATCACTTCTGTTGGCAAAGTTATGGTGTAGTTACCGCCATTTTATGATGTTTCTCTTTAATTGAGTTCCAGTTTTACAACATTTCTCAGTTCTCGAAGGCGGAGATCTCGCTTTCATGACAATTAAGGAGTGCATCACCTCTGGCTTCTTGCATTGGCTTTGAAGGAGGTTTGCTTTACCGCATGTTAACTCAAATTTGCTGTCTCTGTTAGGAATTCAAATTGGCTGTATTTCGTTGTTTCTCTTATCAATATTTTGATAGCTTATGTTAATATTCATACTTAAGATTCTTTATATGGTGTTGGCAGTGCTTAGTAGAAGCAAAGCAAAGGATCAAGACAAGCATGCGGAATGTGAATCCAAAAGCCACAGTTTGACTCCATGTAACATAATATAAGCTTTTAGAATCAGCTGGTTGGACCTGAGTTCATGTGGTTAGCATCCCATGTGTCTTTATGGCGACTGCTTTTCTTTTTTGGATCTTCTTGTAAAGATAGTCATAGATTTTCTAAAATGACCAGTGACTTGACCGTGGATTTAGTTTGTCTTCTGCTTCTGCATTTGCTACTTTTAGGTTTTGAAATTGCCTCGTTTTTTAAGTTATAGCTGACAAGTCTCTTTATAAGTTAGCACTGCCGCTTTAGCTTGGATTGATACTTCTCTTTGAGATAATACAACCTTTATATATGCATATATGAACTCATAATATGACTTGCTGTTGAAGAAGCGTACAAAGAATAACATAAAATACAGGCTTGCCTAATTTGCCTGATTGGGGACCAAATTGCTTACGGCAAATAACCTTAACAGCATATTCTGATAATACAAGCCTGTCTGGAAAGAGATTCAAACAGATGTAAAGACCAAAATTCTGAAACCTGTTTTTCACCCCCTTTAGAAGTAGAATACCGAAAAGAAGCTTAACGCAACCAGACGGGCATGTAATTGGAGATTGAATTACGAATCAAAACCTGTTCAGTAATTACTAGTGAAACACATTACTTTCAAGCAAGAAAAAATGCTGTCAATGAAAAGTATGATTTTGATACAAAACGTGCACTAATTGGGAAAGCTGGCACAAGCAATTTAGAGAAATTTCTGACAATTACTATTCCAAGACTTAGAAATACGTTTTCATGTGAAATGTGATTATAAATACTACATAAGATCAATCTCTATACCGGCTAATGTGTGACATTCTTGGGCAGGTTCCTTATAACATTATTCTTCAAGCCAATTTTGGTGCGCATAGCCTCTGCACCTGTTCGATTCATTTGTTTCATCACCTTCATCCTCACCATATGCTCTTTTGACGCCACAGTTGCCAGACCCATGCTCCTATACCTGAAAAAAAAAAAGTTTGGTAATATGTCTTCTACCATAAGTTGATTAAAAGCAACATTGCTACCAGATATTGAATTGTAGCAAACCTTGATGCCAGAGCAGCAATGATGGCCATGCCATTTGCAGGAGATGGGCGAGGCTTTTGGCGATAATAACGCAAAAATTCTCGGGAACCTAGTGCTTTGGATGCTATTTTACCATCGGATCTAGTGGTTATAATGAGCTCTGCGCCCCCACTCCCAAGTTCTGCAGTGTTGTTCATATCACCTGATGCAACTAGCTGTTTCCCGCTTTCGTCTACATAACTGCAATCAAGGAAATTATCAGCCTCTTACATATATCAGGATTACAACTATAATCACCAAAGAAAATTACGTAAATGTTTATTTATTTTTTTTTTGTTGAAGAAGATTATGTTAGAGATGATAGTAACCTGCAGCTATAATCATAGAAATCTTCCAATTCAGCCTCCTCCTCATCATCTCCATCACCGTAGTGTACTTTGCAATGACTTTTTGCTGCCATATGCTTCCTAACTGCTTCTAAGCTGCTAAAAGGATGACAACGTTCATTGCAGTACAAACAAATGAAATCCCTCTTCACCTGGAGAAAAAGCAAAAAGTTCTGGTTTATACCTTTTCTAGGAACAATGGGAGAAGTAGATTGCAAGTTGCACTAGCAAGCAATTATGTACCTTCAGACCAAGATAAGTAAGAAGGCCCTGTGGATCCTTCAAGTACTCTATATCAGGAATGAAAAAACCATGCTCCTTATGCATGTGAACCATACAGCTTTCAATGCTGTCATGCTCTTTATCACACATTAGGCAACAAGAAGGATCCAAAAGATCATCCTCTTCATCTTCATCCTCATCCATATTAGTGGAGGCCATTCCATTTACGTTTAGATCAGACAAAGACTTCATCGCCTCACCAACCAACTCATCATCTGAATCAGCCTCTTCCCACTCACTCTCTTCGCTGTCTTTGTTATCTGCCTCCTTTTGGGGGAGATGCTTATTGACAACACGGCGGTGAAGTGGTTTAATTGTTACCTTCGCCTCCTCAGGATTTGTTTCCTGAGAAGCTCGCATTATATGAGCTCGTGATTTAAGATGCTGAGCATGAGCTTTTACACTTCGATATCCCTTACTACAAAGAGCACAGCTATAAAGCATGGGAGTATCATCAGAGTTATCTTTTTCTTGAGCAAGCGCAGCCTGTCTGGCTAGAAATAATGCTTCGGTTACTCCAGGAACACCAGCTACCTGAATTTTTGGATTAAAACAAAAAAGCAGAACTTGGTATCAAACAAACTAAGAAAGCTTATGCTTGTTAATAGTCTCTACCATTATCAAATATATCAACCAGACAATCCTGTTCCCTCACTGGGTATAAAATACTTAAGTTCTACATCAATAGAATCCCAAGAACAAATTCAGGAGTTTCTGAACATCAAAATATACGGATATACGTTCAAAGATCAATTTTCCACTGACATGCCAAATGGTGTTTCTGCCGATGTTCTTCTCTAACCCCATAAATAACATGCCAACAATTCTACAATTTCCGACTTAGGAGATCCTTTTTTTCACTTGATTAGCAAGTCGTTTAAAAGACAACATATCGGTTCAAACTTCAAAAAACAAAAACTATCAACTGACTGTAGTTCATTCCTACCGGTTAAAGTTTCAAAACTCCAATTTTCTTCAAACCATTAGAATATATACAAAAACAAAAAGAATCTATCAATGAAGCAATTGGCTTAACTAGAAACTTTCCTCTATTCCATCAACGAGTTGGTTGCATCAAAACCAAAGACGATATACAAAACTGATGAAACCCTATTCATAACTTCGTGTTATAACAGAGAAAGACAAAGGGCTACGGGTATATAGGCAAGTAAGACAAGAAGGGTCTTAAGGGTAAAAGTGAGTTACCTTGCGTTTGAGATTATAACGGTGCCAATCGGACCTGTAATGGAGTTTCTGCTCCGCATCGTCTTTGAATTCACTGTTACATGCGTTGCATGTTAGCCCCGGCATTGTCCTACTCTATTCTTCCTCCTCCTCTTTCTCC
>JAOQMM010000003.1:20607863-20618197 GCA_027563515.1 Erythroxylum platyclados | reverse complement strand
CAAATATATTTATGTGATTCTAAAAATATAAATAAATTATTTTAAATTATAAATCAAATAGAATACAATAATATTTAACATAATTAATTTTATTTAATAATTAATAATAATATTGTTATATAATTAATAATTAATTGTATATAATTAATTAAAAATAATAAAATTTTTATTTTAAAATACAAATTTTATTGAAATTTATTATTCGTCACGGTTGAGACAAATGTTCTTTCTCTCGTGTGCTTTATTTCGGAAGGTCTCGGTCTGTTACGTCATTTATGTAATTTATTATACGTTAAGGGTATAAGGGTATTAATGTAATTTATTATATGTTACATTCCATTCCATCCATTCAACTAAACAACATTTCACTATGTTACATTATGTACCTTTTCATCCCAACCAAACAACATTTCAGTAGACTACATTCCATTTCATTATAAATCAATCTGTTCCGTTCTGTTCTGTTACATTAATTAATATCCAACCAAACAGAGCCTAAGACGCGAAATTTGAGGAGGTTTAGTAGTACGTAACCTTACCTTATCTAATAGAAAAATGTTTCAAAATGACCCACGTGAAAAAAGTTTTTAATAGAAAGTCTTTTAATAAATATATGATAAATATTTATTAAAAATTATTTAAAACACATTTTATATATTCAAACTCTTAAAATTTAATCATTTTAATATCATTATTATCCATTTTACATGTTAGAATTATTTTGTGTCATATTAAAATATGAACTTATTAAAAATTCCTTCTATGTACTGAATTATCTTAGTATCATTAATTATAACTAATAATTAACTAATTTATATAAAACTAAAAATAAACATATTAATTATCATTTTTAATAATTCTAATTGTTAAAATTTTTTCTTTTAAGAGTATAAATAAAATTAACTTTCAAATATTTAAAAAGAAAAGAAAAGAAGAAGATAAAATTAGACAAACAAAACATTTACTAATTGCATGTTTTGTTTTGGATCAAAATCCCACATTCTCCTATTATCGTAATAACCGATACAACATTAAACGGATCAAATCTTATAAATTCGCAGCCATTTCTGTCTGCTCTCTCTCTCTCTGTCTTTTTCTCTACAAACTTCTGTTTTCATTTGTGTCTCTCTGTCTCCAAACAACAACATGGATGTCACTCCCGAGCCGCGATCCGGTGGCAAAATGGTTCGGCCTCGACGGTCCGCTCTGAGCCGGACTCCTTACGACCGGCCTACTCCTCGATTGCGTCCTAATTCGAGCCCTGCTAGCCCTAGTTGGCTCTCCAAACTCATTTTGTCTCCTACTCGTATGATTGCTACCGGCGCTGGAAAAGTCCTCGCTTCCGTCTTCGCTCCTGAGTCTTCCTCCTCCTCTTCGTCCTCCGATGAAGATTCGGTTTCTGGTATGGTTTTCCTGTTTGTTTCAGTTATTCATTTTGTACGTATAATTCGCGAAATGAGTTTCTATTGAGAAAATGAAAATATAGGGCTAAGTAGGAAGTGTTGTCTGTTGTAATACGTTTTCTTGCTTTTTAGTCGCATGAATTTTGCGATTCAATTTTATTTGCTTATTTGTGAGGTTATTAATTGTTTTATTTCAGGGTATTGAGTCATTGCCAGTGTTTGATGTTATGTATGTTGAGTGATTGGTCCATTAGGGTTTTACTTGCCCGAGGGTTTTGACGTGTGTCCAAATAGATGCGTGTTTTTGTCTTTCTTAGGAGTTTTAAGTTGACTTGTCTAATTTGTGTCTAATAGTAAACATGCTTGATTGTATAATCAGCTCTATTAGGTTGCTAATGGCAGTTTATCCATTTCGTAAAGACTTGTGGTTTATGAACCGTTTCACCCATTAGTATTATTTTTCAATTTCCGCAGATGATGATATGGATGATGTCAGCAATGATGCTTCTGTCTCATCTCATGGTGCTAATGATTTGGAAAAGGTAGTTGAGCAAGCTCCCTGTTACGTATCACTATTGTGGCTGAATTGTAAGTTTTTGGGGTGTTCATAAATTAAGCCATCAATAGATGGTGATTTTTTGTTATTAGTTGTTACTGGCCTCGGTGCTGCATATATGTGCTCATTGATCCGCATTATAATTACGCCACATTAAAAATTGATATCTCTAACGTATCTTCTTGATGGTTTTCTCTTCTTAACAATTGGTTGGTAGTTTTCAAGACGAAAGTGAAATGACTAATGTGTTTGCTACATTATGAAGTTCTGTATTTGTATCTGTTGATATATGAGTTCATATGTATCTATTTGGCTTTTGATTTGTGTTTGTGCTAAAATTTTGAAAAATCAGACACCGGAAATTGTCAATTCCTTGGGGAAAGATTCCCAAGCTTTACAATGGAGGAGTGACACAAAGCGTGTAATTGAACAGCTTCTTATGAGGGAAACCTTCTCAAGGTGATTTAAAAATTGCATTATCTTATATTTTATTTGCAACCTTTTCTTAGTCCTCTTATCTCATGCATTAATACTTCTTATAATTTTGTGTGGGATAACCTTCAACATTTAGCAGTATTATACTCAAGACTTTAGTTTGGAATGCACACCTGGTATTTGTTTGTTAATCTGCTACTTCCAAAACTCATCGTGCCATTCTTTTGCTTACACAGTTTATGATTGCTCTTTATTAAATCTTTCATTAACAATTGATTAATTTATAATTCTAATCAGCATTCACCTATGACCAGGGAGGAATGTGATAGGCTAACACATATTATAAAGTCAAGAGTTGTGGATTCCCCTGTCACTGGCAGTAAAGCATTTGAAAGACAAAGTGAGATACCTGAGATGATGGTTTGCAGTGTTATTTAGGATAGCAAGTTGACAAATACAATAAGACTGATGATCTGAGTCTTTTTCCAGATGTTGATAAACCTGATATCCACAGTGCAGCTGTTATTGAGGCCCAGAAATGGCTATTAGAGAAGAAATTGGGATCAAATTCAAAGTCTGGACTAGAGTGTGGAACTTGCAATTCTAATGCTGATATGCTTCCACATGTAAAAGTAAGTAATTCTTTCCCTACAATTTACTCTCCCATGTGAACTTATTTCTACATTATTCTTGTGGTTGCTCTGGAGTATATAGTTGTAGGTCTGTGTCTTAACTTATGATGATCTAAATACAATTTTTTATTATCCTCTCCATTCGTGCTCCCGTAGTTATATCCTATGTAACTCATATGAAATGCTGAAGGTTAGTCATTACATATCAGCTGGTTTATGTAAACTAAGTTATCATGGAAAGGTAGTTGCGGAAATATATTTAATGGCAAGTATGCTTTGTATTTAATAAATGCAATGTGCTGATCTGCCGAGCAGGTATCTCATAATGAGGAGGGTTCACCTGTGGATGTAGCCAAATCTTATATGCAATCACGTCCTCCTTGGACGTCTCCATCTTTATGTAAATATGATTCACCAACAGGGGTACAGCTGTTTAACGATAGTACATCATACATATTGGGTGGCAAATCTGCATCCTATTCCAAGGTTCAATTGATGGGTTTCTCCCCCTCTTTCTCTCTATCTCCTGCCTAAACCTTATATATATGTTTATATCTAGGTCTATGTATATGATTTTTTTGTCTGTCCACACACACATGTATGCATATATAGCTGTCTGTGTCTCTCTCTGTGTGTGTGTGTGTGTGTGTGTGTGTGTGTGTGTGTGTGTGTGTGTGTGTGTGGAGCAAGAAACTATCTAGGTGTGCATTAATAAACTTGGCCATTTTGACCAAATAAGAAATGCATTTTCAACAATTTATCTCGATAATTGCTTTTGGCAATTAATGCCGATGGAGTTAATTTGGATTCTTGTTAATCTTTTTCACATGTGATTGCATATTGTGAAGTACCAAATACTCATTTGGCGACGAAACAATTTGTTCTCCTGTCATCAGGGTTACAAACAATTTTGTAATTGTAGTTGGGCTAGCTTTCAAAATTGCTAAACCAGATAAAGAAAAAGAAGTAAGTTGTATGGTTGAAATTTAAAATGTGAATGCAGTGGTGACATCAAAACTAGGAAGAAAAGGAATTAAAAAAGTATGCTCCTTTACTTGATAGTTGACACCAACGGGTTACAGCATGGATTTTTACTTTAGTGCTGACATTTTGTGATGATTGATTTGCATTGTGAAACTTCAATGCAGCTTACCAGGGATTCCCATGCTAGTGGTTCATGGAATATTCTGGAGGAAATACGAAGCAAAGTGAGATCTAAAGCAACTGAAGAACTGCTGAAGTCTCAACCATCTTCAAGAATTGATTGGTCTACATCAGCTTCAGATTATAAAAGGCACCTTCATTTGTTGTCGGAGGACAAAGTAGAAGCTGGCGTGGAAGATGATATAAACAATTCTGAGCAATTAATTGATGCTCCTTTAATCATGGCTAGTCATGCAACTTCTAATGACTTACCAGGTTTCCTATTATGCTTGCCCTCCCTAAAACAAATTCATTCCACTTCGTATAATACAATACAAGTATAAAACATATATGCTTCCTGAACCAAATTAAAATAACATTTAACTTAAAATTCATCATATGCAATAATATAATTCGTACTTCATAAAATTAAATTCAACATTACAAATAAAGTAAGTTGGATTCCATATTTAAAAAAAATTCTCAAATTAATTTTAAAATAAATAGTGATGGCATTTTTTTCCATAAATTTTCTTACACAATATAGCTCACCACCAATTTCTTTACCACATGGTACTTGAGGCATAAAGTCACAAAGTTGGTTCTGCATCGCTTACCCACAACTAGTTAACCACTAGCTACGGAGCTGGTTCTGCATCGCTTAACCACAACTAGTTAACCACTAGCTACGGAGCTGGTTCTACATTGGTTACCCGTAATAAGTTAACTGCTATAAACCGGTAGTTACGAAACTGGTTCTATATTGCTTACCCATAACAATTTTGGCTAGTACTATATTTACTCCATACGTGTAGAGGGCAACACAAACACTTTACTAACTGACTTATTCTCTTTTTCTTTTTCCACTAATAATTCTAGACACCCCTCGGACATTGCCATGCACGATTGGAGTACTTTGACTGGTATAGTAACACATATAAAACCTAAAAGTGTACTATAGACTAAAAATCATTTTTCTTAGTACCTTAACTTTTAGCATAGAATTTAAGCCCTTAGTAAATAAAAAGAAACTCATACATTTACAACTCATATTATTTTTTAAATCAATTATAGGAGGATTTTATATTAATAACAATACTAATAAAATTCATATTCATACAATTTAATGTATAATTTAAAATCACTTGTTATCAATTCTTTTACAAAGAGTTTATTCATATAAACAATTAAAATACATTCACAGTTTTACAAATTTATCGCCAAGCACACTCACACGTTCTATGCCTCTCCTTTACCTAAACAAATGGCATTTCGCTTAGACATTAAAACTATATTTTTAGTTTAACCGAATTCGAGATTAGTGTTTAATCGCGTAATACGTAAGCTAATCGTATTTTCGCTTTAACTTCTGTAAGCTAATCTATTGTTCTCCGTTTCAAAATATAATTTTGAGAATTACTTAAATACCATCTTTTACCCATTTTAACTTATCAATTTCTTCATAACATTATCTCACCCAATTAATTCACCATATGGCTGAATATGTAATGCTATTAATACTAACTTTTTCCATTTGATTTTTCACAATAACAACCTTAAAATTTCAGCTTATTTACACCATAATCGTAATCAAACTTCAACAACTCATGCCAACAACTATATATCCTCTTAAGGCTGAATTGCCCTCATCACACACATATATATTGTCATTTCATTTTCTTTCCAATTTTTCAACACAATTCACCTAAGATCCATGTCAAGCATCATCCAAACACATCAAACTAAAAATTATAATTTTTCTCTAACAATTTTCTAGCTTGGCCAAATTGATACACATCAATTATCCTTCCATTTTCTTAACATATCATATCACAATTACATTTTTTAAAACCTATAACATTATTCCATTTACATAATATCATCCTCAACCATTTAACCACAAAAATCCTCAAACTTACATAAACTTCACCTAGTCCAGATTTATCATCTAAGTCACCAATCAATTTCATTTTTATTTTCAACACACTAATTAGCTTCCTATATAAATGAATTGAATTCCAAACACATAAAATGAAATCAAACCAATTTTTAATCACAAAACCCTAACCTTGACCAATTCTTTCAAGCTTGATCTGTTGGTTTAGTTCTTACTTTCAACCGTTAAATGCTTTCAAGCTTATTATCTATTCCATGGCAACTCAAAAACCACCATTGATTATACATGAATCTATCCCTCTTAAAAACCCACAAAACTAGTAGCTTAAGCTAGGAAAACTTACCACTTTTTCTTTCAAACTCTTGGATAATTGATAATCACTTAAGACTTGATCAAAATTTCTCCAAATTACACTCAAAATCCATTAAAACCAGTTGTCGTCATCTTCATCTTCTCCTTAGCTAAATTCCACCTTAGTTTCTCTTCTTTTCCTTTTCTTTTTCACTCTCACGGGTAACACACCAAATGAAGCAATTCATGACTAAATTTTGCCTTTTATACTCTCCATTAATGCCCTAAACTTTCCATGATTATGCCATGACCCCTACTAACTCTAATAAATAAATATTATCTTATTTAGTCCATTACACATGTCATTTTCTTATTGGTCATCTCTAATGATTCATCACCATGTAATTAATGATTCTTAACCCTTAAGAAATCCTCTAAATAGTCATTAAGTGTGATTCATTAATCCACTAATATCATTTTTATAAAAAAAGACCAAATTGCCCTTTAATGAATTTAATTCACCAACTAACCGAATTAAATTTCGAAACTATTCCACAACCGTCTTATCATCAAATTGACCATGAAATACTCTAATTAGGGTCAATATTTATTGATTGGATGTTTTTAAAAAAATTCAAATGGGTTTAAAATCATCAATGCCCATTATTTTCCAAAAATGACATTTTAATCCTAAACTTTCGGAACTCCTGAAATCTATTCGATCGAACGTATTTTCGATCCATTTCAATATCATTATGCTCTAATAACTATTTTGGATATTCTCAATTTTTCAGGATTGGGTCCCCAAAATTCTCTATTCAAGATGAAATACTATTTACTGGATTACTATTCATTCAAAAATACTATTAATCAAAAATAAAAATTTATATTCAAATGAAAGGAAAAGTTCGGATTTTACACATCATTCCTTAATCAAATAGAAAGCAAATACTACTTGGCTTAAATATGGAAACTTTAACACATATTTTTATCATTCAATCCTAATTATAAGGAACTCCATCAAAATTATTGCTCTAAATGATATAGAGGGCAGGTTAACTACAGCTAAAACACAGATAATGAAGGTTGCTTTAAAGCATTTCAAAGAACAACTAGCATCTAGAGAATATCAATTCAATACTAGGGGTAAAGATATAGTAAGGCTAGAACCTAGACAACTATAAGAAAACCAAATTCTCATTACTCAAAAGATCGTTCAATCATTTTGATATCAAGAACTTAGTCATTAGCATCAATCCAATGAAGTGCCCTAGCTTGGTCTATATTTTTAATCTATCAAACACATACATTACAAAGGAGGAAGTCACAAATGCAATCCTTAATTTCTTCAATCATGGAAACTTGCTTAGGTAAAAGACTAATTCATAACACTAGTTCCTAAGACTTGTAACCCTTCATCTTTATAGGAATCTAAACCAATTTCTTGCTACAACATTCTTTAAAAAAATCATATAAAAATGATCAATGAGACCCAAAGTGATTTTACACTAGGAAGAAATATAGGTGACAATATATTAATTGCATAAGAACCTATTGATAAACTATCACAAAAATAATGGTTCTCAAATTTTAATGTTAAATATTAATTTCAAAAAAGCATTTGAGTTGGTTAAATGAGAATTTATTGTAACTACTCTTTTTTTTTCTTTTGTCTTTCTAAACATTTTTACCAACTAGATTGACAATGTTTCTCCACTACCTTTTTCTTACTTTTTATCAGTGGAGCATCAATTAGCAATTTAAAGGAGTAAAGGGTTCTGGAAGGAAATCCCCTCTATCCTTCTTATTTAGATTAAGAATGGAGGTGCTTACACTATTAATTTGCAAGCTTTTCTCTAATACCTACTCCTTTAAATATCACAAAGACTAAGACAAAGATTTATAGCTTACCCTTTATACACGACTTTTTCCTACCTCTTATGGATACAAGGTCAATTAAATCATTCATAGAGACTCTTAAGTTCTTCACTATCATTTCAAGATTATTTATTAATGTAAAAAATCTCCTACTTTTTTTTATTTGGATTCTATGCCACTTTTTCGTTGGTCTCCATTTCTCATTTTTTTGTAGGATAGGCTCACTCTCAATTACCTACCTTGCAATTCCACTAATTACATCTAGACTCATATGTTAACACTCCATCCCTCTCATAGAGTACGTTGAAAACATAATAAGTTTATGGAACTCCAAATAGTTGTCACATGCAGATAGGCAGTAATTAATTAAATCAATCCTCAATAACTTAGATATTTCCTAGAGTCATTGTCTTCTCCTACTAGCTAAGGTGACCAAATAGACTGAGAAATTACCAAAAGAACTTCTTATAGACTCAAAGAGGGGACAGTTTGACAAAGAAAAATGCAAGATGGAAAAACAATTATACCATGTAAGAAGAGGCTGGATTGGGAATCACATCAATTAGTTTAATCAATAAAGATTTTATTTGCTACAGGAATATGGAGGTATTTCAATGATCACCAATAATTTTAGGTAAAATGGATGCATAAAGAGTATCTATAAGGCAAACTATTTTGGCAAAACCAACCTAATGTTGCTTTATCCTAGTCTCTTAGGAAAATGCCAAACTTGAGACCAAGTATAATAAGCTTCATCACCGCTATATTTCTTATATATGGTATTACTTAATGACATTTTTATAACGTTAACTAGGCAATAATATATTAACTAATCATTATTGTCAAAATCACAAACCTCTGTAGTAGGAATCAAAGAATTGCTATAATTATAATATTAATTTTGAGTTATGGTGTGTACGCAATCTACCATGCGAAGAATGGTAGGATTTTCAATAAACGCTAAAAGATCACTATCAATTAGAGAAGGAAACTTATGGCAGTTGACGAGGAAAACAGGAAGTTGCTACAAATTGATATTTAACTTTTTTTAATCTTTTATACATTTCCAACTCTTTGTTTTTAATATAGTTCTTACGTACCAAAATAAAGACGAGAGAACGCACGCAAGTCAGAAAAGATAAATAAAACGCACACTATAGCACTCTTCAACATATGGGAAATTTAGTAATCATATCTTTTATATTGTTTTAAAATATTAAATAGGTTTAATTAATGTTCCATAAAAATTGCACGTTGATCTATGAATATTTTTTCTACCAAATATAAATATAAGTATGAAATATAGGAGTGTTCTGTAAAAAATAATATCTCATATCTTTTGTTTACATAATATAAAAATATTATTATATGCTTAATTTACTTTTTGATAGAGAGGTTTGAGTATTTGGTAAAGTTGTCCCTTTGTAATCATTAGGTTACAGGTTTAACTTACCAAAATTGTCTTTTTGTGAAAATACAAATAAAAGATTGTGTACATTATGACCCTTTTTCAAAACTCCTACCCTGTACATTTGAAAGTTTTGTACATTGGATACATTGACTTATTAATTTAATCGTTATATTAAATGAGACGTCAAACATTTTAGTTATTTTTTTGAAAAGACAAACATTTTAGTTATTAACATAATAAACATTGTAATTTTCATTATAATATTATACAAATTTACTAGATTACATTTGTTTGACGGACTCATTCATTAGTCATTATAACATTAATTTATTGGTACATTATGATTTCATACCTAAGATTGTTTTGAATATCGGTCTAGTTATCCTCCAGCCAAACGCAGGGACGACAATAAATTTACCTATGGGTCAACCTCTAAATTTTTTAAAATAATTTTTAAAAAATTAAAAATATAAAATGATGTCTTTTTTTACTTGAGGTCTATGTCCTTTTATTTAAAATAATTAAATTTTGAGTAAGTTTAAACCTAAACCTAAGCTTAACCTATTAACTGATATATTAAAAACTCCTAAATTTAAGACCACCGTTAGCCCATTGGTGTTCCTAAGCAAAAGTCATTCTTAGGGATGGGAAAAGTGGCCCGCCCCGCCCGACCCGGCCCTTGTTTGGC
>JAOQMM010000003.1:20564711-20583176 GCA_027563515.1 Erythroxylum platyclados | reverse complement strand
AGAAAACAAGGCAAACACGAGGAAATAGAGGAAACCCTCTTATTAATACCAACAAATTGCTCCGTGGAAGATCAAGCACGTCAAAGAAGATTGGCGATAGAGTTGAGAAATCATCAGAAAAGGGTCGATAGAAGAGACAAACAAATACGTTTTAAAAGGGCAGTCATATCCAGTTTGATCATCTAAAGTTAATTACAAGAAAAAAGGAATGAAACAAAAGAAGCAAAAGACGAGTAAAAAGAGGATCTAAATGCCCACAATTCCATATTTCACCTCCAAAATAAAAAACGTAGGGTCTCTTCGTTTTTATAGGAGCCAACCCGCCCTATCTTCTCTACTCTGATTAGTCCTACAAATAAAACAAAAAAGGGCTCTGGTCACCGTGATTTAAGGTTTCTGAAAAAGCTGAATTCCTATAAGCAAGGAGGAAAAGGAGCGACTTTCTCTTCGTCCACGCAGAAACCAATAACTTTCAATCAAGAATTCAAAATCTCACACGCTTTTAACACATCACACCTTCTATTTCCACCTCTCACAATAAAAGCTCAAATTAAAAAAAAAAACTATAAAATCCCTCCACACACACACAAAAAAAAAAGACATCAGTCCACTATTAAGAAACAATCACCAAGTTCATCAAAACATGAATAACTCATAACCCCCGGACAAGAACTACCAGAATTAAACCTTCCTCTTCACTCCAGGAACAAAAAAAAGAAAAAAGAAAAACCAAACACTTGTAGTTCCAGGTACACATGTGAGAGGTTCAATACAGTTGATAACAGGAGCCAAGGAATATTTCAGAGCTCTACCTTTTCTTTTCTCTTTGTTAGTACACAGCAAAAGAGAAACAGACAGAGAGAGAGAGAGAGAGAGAGAGAGAGAGGAGGAGAAACAAAAACGTGTTTGCTTTACGGAAGGTATGCTTAATGCTTTACAGAGCCAGAGGAGTTCTTTTATACTTATTTTCCTTTTCATTCTATTATCACAAATTACTAAATGAAAAATTTGTACTTTTTTATATTTTAAAAAAAGGTTCTATAATTATTTTAAAATATTTAATATTATAAATTTTAATTTTTTAATTTATAAATACCCTTTTTGTTTAGGATTAAAAAAAATTAGTAACAAATTACTTGTTTTCATTAATTTATTCTTATCTTATTTTATGGTATCTATTCATTCAATAAATCAAATCTATAAAAATTAAACAGATAAATGTTTATAAACATAAAACAGGTCACGGAACATAGGAAACGGTGTCGTCCTAAATACATAATAGCAAGACTGACGAACGGAACTACGGCGAGAAGAGGGCCGTTGATTGCTTCTATTTTGGGGAGTCAAAGATCGACGGCTGTTGCTTACCTTTACGTCACTTGCCTTATTAGGTTTTTACTTTTTTTTTTTTTGTGTGTGTGTGGACCGAAACTCCGTTATCACACGTCTAAGCCGCCTAAACTCTTTTTATGTGTGTATGTGATTTGGCTTTCAATACTCCGTTGGATTATCTAATGTTTATGTTCTTGTCAATAAACGCTATTTGATTAATTTTGTTATTTTTATGATTACGTAGATCTCCCAAAAGTTTAGTTTGATAATCCTTTTCTTTCGGTTTCGGTTTCGGTTTTTGACCCTTTTTTAAGTTTGATCAGTTTAATTCCACTGCATGTGGTGATTAACAAAATTGTATTAAAAAAACCCATATTTTAAAAAGATATTATATTGTAATCGAACCGACTTTTTATTTAACGAAAAATTTAAAATTTAATTAAAAAATATATTACTAAATAAAATTTTTTTATTTATATTAATTAATAAGAACTTATGAATGTACAAAATTTAACAGATTAATTTTTAACAACAATTATTAAATTAAATAGAATCGAAAAATTAGTTCATTCAAAATTTTAATGACTAAATAGGTTAAATTTTTTAATCATTAAAAAAACATTTTCTTAGACTGGAATTAAATAAATAAAATAAAAGAAATAAAAATCGCAATTCAACTTTAACATAGATCCGAGTATTACTTTCCTACTTCTGATCCCCTTACTGTTAGGTATTGACCAATAAGAAAATTAGAAATTAGAGTAGTTTGCAATAATTAAGCAATCAAAACTTGGAGAAGAAAATCTCAATAATATGGTTTCGTGTATTGGATATATTTTAAGTTTGTTACGAGGCGTTATATCATATCATGCATATCAAATTATATGAGAAAATCCTTTACTTTCTAAACTAAATCGGTTATGTCTAACAATAACTTTGTTGACAAGATATAGCAAAAAAGGAGATTAAAATTGATCGACTAATTAATAAACTAATCAGTTTTTAAAAATAAGAACTACTACAATAGATTAAATTAAAAAGTTGAAAATTAAACTAAAAAGGTAAAAAATTGAAGATTTTTAAGGTTGAATCATTATATTACTTTAAATTATTTATCAAATTTCCTAGATTTATATCACTTACCCCTATCTAATATCTATTATTTAAAAGTGTTTGTTCCATTGGTAATAAGTCCTTTTTCTTACTAATCGTGTGGATAACTACATTCTTAAAGTTGGTTCCTTCCGAAAGTATAGTAACGACTTAACCATAGAATAAGGACAAGCCTGTCTACTTACCTCATCTTATCCTGACGCTCACGGTTTAGCATAACCACTACCTAAAGACCCGTATTTGTCTCAAAACTGTTGGATGGTAAGTCTTGTTTCTTTTCAATTTTTAAATATCTCAAAATAAATCTCTTTTTTATTTTTAAAAAATAATATTCCATCTAAATTAGGATTTACATTTCTTGGTTTATTTAAAATTTTAATTCAATTTTTAGTGGTATTTGTTTTTTAAGCTTGTTTCATCGTCTTTATTACAGGGCAGCCGTTGTCCTATCTGAGGTTGATGCTCATTCGGCAGGACGTGATAACGTTCGCTCTCGGCGATATTAAGGTCTGGGTCCAGCGTCGTTTTCTTTTTTTAAGCTCTACATTTGGTTTCTCTTACAAGACACGCAAGCCTCGAAACACACACATGACAAGGATGGGGGGGTTGGGTTTTATCGTCCTCAGGTTCTGAAGTCTGTCCTCTAGCAGCACGGCATCGGTGGATAATGAATTCTCCTTCTCCCTTTTTTTTTTTTTTTAAAGTGTATCTTTCTTCTTAAAATGATTAATCCCGAATTTTGGCAACCATTTGTACATAGAATCTAACGTATTAAGCGATTTTGTTCTTACGATGTTAACAACTCTTGAAAAATTAGAAAAAGGGTTATTTATATAATTTTGATACCGAAACTTGGAATATATGAGCACATTTCACCTAAAATAAGAATAAAAAACCTTATGATTAGGCCACTAATTACAAGTAGGCGAGTCTAGAGAGTAACTACTTGGATTAGAGATAAATAGAAGTCACAAAAACATGGTTATTTAGAGGTGTTCCTTTTCCTTTTCTTTTCTCAAACGTTTTGACTATATGTGCATAAAGTTATGACCTTATTATAATGGGTCTAGGCCAATGTTTTTAAAACCGAAAATTGATAAAATAAGTAGTTTAAGGTTCGAAGAATTTGAAGTTCAATTCAAAAAAGAAATTATTAAATGAAAATTAATTGATTTATTTTAATTGATAAGAACTTATTCATATAAAAATTAACCGATTAATTAATAAATTGATTAAATTTTAATAAGATGAGTTATTAAAATAAATCGAACCTGAAAGTTGGACGGTTCAGGAGTTTATTATTGAACCGGCCGAATTGATAGAGTCAAGCATGTCTTTTATTAAGACAAAAACTAAATAATTTTGAAGTTGACCCAACATAACATTTTTAAATTGAAACCAAATATGCGACTGAAACATCCTTCTGACCAAAATGCCTCTCTCTTTCCTCTGCATATTTTATACTATTGAAGCATGGTTGAGTGCACAAGCTAATATTAAGTGTACAATTATTAAGCTAAGGGACCAAACTCAATAAATCAAGGAGGAGGAGCTCGTGGTCGTGGGCCTTCTCATCAGAGAATTGAAGAAGAAAGTGACAAGATATTGCCTTTTTTTTGTTCTTTTTCTCTTGTTTGAGCTTCCACAAGGAGCGAATTTGCCTTCTTTAAGAAGTATGAGAGTGAATTGGAACGCCAAATGTAAGAAACCATTAAAAATGGGGAAGACAAAGCAACATCATAATGCCATACAAGAAAAGCTTAATAGCCAATTGTGACACAAAGGAAGAACCAAAGTTGCCGCCACTAACCCTATGTGATGCAATTATTTGCTCTCATCTTCTTGTCTGCTAGCTTGTATAAAGATAAGCATCATCAAAATTAATTTACTAATCACATAAATGTGGAAAGATTATCCAAAAGAAGCACAGATCATCATCTTCAGTCTAAAGAAGAGATTATGAACAGGTTGGCTTAAGCCACTAAGGCAGATATATTGGCAGGAAGAAAGAAAGGAAGGAAGGTCACTTTGTTCGTGACGTGAAAGAACAGTACCAAAAACCTCCAACAACAACAACAACAAAAGAGGGTTCCAAAAGGGAGTTTACCAGAACCAACATCTATGGCTGCCAACTTAGAATAATTTGGTTGGTATCTCATCAAGTGGAGATGGAATGGAGAGGAGTTTTGTGTGATGTGACCATTTTAACAAAACCAACCTCAGTTTTAGTCTTCCCTTTCTTTATGTAGACAAGTCAACAAATTCCAACCACTAGATTAATCCTACCTTCAATACATGTTTAGTTAATGTCCACATTCTAACACATGTTGTGTATATTAAGTTGTGAATGGGACTCCATTGAAGGGGTTCTTGTTATATGCAACCCAATAACCACAGTTTCGATGTATCTCATAATTAAAGGCCAAGTGTTGGCATCAACTTTTGGTTTTTGGGATGGGTGGAAGATAACGACTTCGCCTATTGTTTTGTTTCTTTCATTTCAAAATTACTCTCAACATTTAAATTAGTTGAAATATATATCATGCTTTTAAATTCTAGTAATCGACTTTTTAAAATATCCATCAAATATTATTACATAGTTAACTACTATGACAATATTTATTTAAAATAAAAAATTCAGTAAGAATTGAATCAAATTTTTAATTATAAAAAAAACTTAAACTTTAATCAATTTTGTGATTATAGCCCGAACTTAAAAAAGTACTAATTAAATATTCAAACTTTCTTTTTTTTCAATTTTAATCTGAAGTTAGTATTTTTATTAATATTGCTGATGTAGCTTACCATATAAGACAGAAATCATAATCACTTATACATGTCAGAATTCGTTAAGTTTAACTAAACTATGTCATTTTGATATTGATATCTTTAAATTAAATTCGTTGTCTAAATCGTTAGAATTGAAAACTCTAAATCAGTTCGTTCTTGCACAGAAAGAAAAATAGCCTAAGGTGACAAATTAAGATTGTATTCAGATTGTTAAAAACTGTGTCGTTGTTGTCTGACACTAGCATGATAGAGTGTCGTTGTCATCTCGCACCGACATGAAAAAGTTTGATTTAGAGATTTTAATATCAAAACGATGTAGTTTAGTTAAACTTAATTAAGTCTGACATGTATAAGTATTTAGGATTTCTGTCTTATGTGGTAAACCACATTAACAACGTTAACGGAAATACTAAAGTCGAGCTAGAATTGAAAAAATTAAAAATTTGAGTATTTAATTGTTATTTTGTAAGTTTGAACTATAATTGCAAATTAAGTGCAAAATTTAGAATTTTTGCAATTATCCCTAAATATTATTATTTTGCTTAACAGAAACTTTTAAAAATGAACATTATAAATATTTTGAAATTTTTTTAAATAAATGAAACTAGTCAACTACACAGTTTCATGTTTTATTTTTTGAGATATTATTACTTTGTACTTGATTCATGGTTGGAATATAACCGAGTTAGTGCGTATAAAGCAAAGAAATCGAAGGATTTCTTGATTTGATTAAGTTGGATGACGTACTTCACGAGATCTTTTGTTGTTTCTGTTCACCGCCATTATCGATCTCCCACATTGATCCAAGTATTGCCATATGTACCTAGAAAATGAAATGTAGATGCTATCCTTTTACGGGGGAAGAAGGAACAAAGGAGCCTTTGCTCATTTATGGCTTCGTGCAATATTCGGAATATGTTTATTTCCCCAACAGCACATCAGAATATTACGTAACAAAGCTAAAGATTCCGAGACTTTTCTTTTACTCAAAGGTACTGGGAAACTTTCTCTGGCGTCATTCTAGCTAATGCAAGCAAAAGATGATCCCTTATGATAAAATGTAAATGTTGGAATTAGTTAATTCTTAAAAATATAATTTAACATTGTACCTTATATGTAATAAAAAGAATAATGTTAATTAAGAAATAGAACAATGATTAATATTAGAAATAACAATGATTAAATTCAATTGTTTTTTACAATATTTTAAAAACTGAACCGATTTAGGCGGTTTAATAATAAAATCTTCGAACCGACTAACTTTCTTATACGATTTTTAACTTTTCAGTTTGATTTAGTTTAACAATCTTTTTAATTTAAAATTGGCCAATTTTCGTAAACCAATTAGTTTTTATAAATCAATTAATTTTTTATTTAATAACTTATTTTTTAATTAAATTTTAAATTTTCGACATATAAAGATAGTCTTCTTCAATAAAATTTCAGATTCTTTAATTAATTGACTTTATGACGATTTAATACTGGTTTCACTTTTTAAAACTTAAATTTCTTGTTTTACCTATTTAGCTTCTGGTCCAGTTTTTAAAACATTGGTTTTTTATTTGAGTTACAAGTGGTACCAAATAATCTAAATCAATTTTGAAAATATTTTAATTTAATTTAACAAATTAAATTGTTTTACGTTAGAATGGATATTTAAATTTAAATTTAAATTTGATCTAAATAATTATTTTTTAATTCTAACTTAATTCAAAATTTAATTATTTTATCTTTTAACTTTAAAGTATTTTATCTTCCCTAGTGGCAAGATAAACAATTGTATTATCTCTTTATCAATCAATAAACAAATTGAGAGCCCTATGGCATGTTTTAGAACCTGCAACGCATTCATGCCAAGGATGACCAATTCAAGATCTAAAGTGGCCATCACAACCAAGGGTGGACCTAGAAACTAAGGTTTAGCGGGGCCAAAATTTTATTAATTTATATTTAAAATATTTTTTTACTAAATTCTTATTAAAATTATTCGTTACATGACTAAGTGGGTGCAGCCTGGCTCCGCTCCATGATCACGCCACCGGGTTCTGGAGCATTCAACAATCTGATTCATAAAAGAAGAGAATGGAATAAAGCAGTTGGATACTCAGGTGATAGACAGAAATAAAGGAAAGTTAATTATGAGGTTGTAAAAGCAGGATCTTGACCTATTTGACATGAATGATTGCTAGCTGCTTTCCTCATTCAACATTATCGAATCAGCTTTTCAGTTCTAGACTATGCATTCTTGTTTAATTTGCAGTTCAAAGAGCAAGACCAAAGTTTCTTAGAACATTCATTTGCACATGAAATCTTCTACAGTTATGGTGTTTTAATTTTGTGTCATTTAATTTCATCAATACATTAATATAAGTTATATATAAATATGCGGATGAGATTTAATAGAACAAAATAAAAACATCATAACCAGAACAAAGGATCTATTTCTATTCATTAGGAGCATATATTTGATAAATCATTCAACCATTAAAATGGAATGGTCATATACCTTATTTAGTTTTAGTTTTATCCAATATTTTAAAAACTGACAGGAAGTTTAAGAGATTTAAGATTCAATCGGTATTAGGCTGTCATAAAATTAGCTAAAGATTGAATAAAATTAAAAAATTTGAAATATGATCAAAAGAGATTATTTTATCTATCGAAAAATTTAAACTTTAATTAAAAAAGATTGTTAAATAAAAATCAAGTGATTTATTTTAATTTATAAGAATTTATTAAATAATGAAAATTAATCGATTAATTAATAAATTGATTGATTTTTAAAACAAGAGTTATTCAAATAAATTGAACCGGATGGTTAAAAACTGAAAAAATTTAGATACTTCAAGGTTTTTAAACTGGTTAAATTTTTTAATCATTAATTTTACCTTAGAAACATTGTTTTTTTAAATTTAAAATATGTGTCGTAATCCATCTAAAACGTGAGATAATCAGTGTTTTAAAAACCAGACCGGACCGGCCGGTCCAACCGGAATAAGTTTGAACCGGCTTGGTTTTTGATCCGGTTGTATTATATAACTCTTCTCACAGAAAACCGGCCGGTTTATTAAAAACTCGGTCTAATTTTATTAAAACCGGTTGAAATAAAAACCAAGCAACCTTTTAAACAAGTGCGACCCACCATCTTTTAAACATATGGGACCCGTCAAAAACTTCTTCCTTCTCTCTTCTTCAAGAACATGTAGTCCCTACCATACATAGGACTCACGTATTTCTTCCCCAACTTAACTTTTAAAGTTGGGATTTAATGGATATGTTTAAAAAAATTTAAATTTTTAATCAAAAATTTTCTCTCACACGTTGTAATTAATAAAATATATTTTTAAATTTATATTCTTTATTTATCTCTTTACATTTTAATTTAAAATTTTATTTTAAATTATTATTGTTAAAAATAATCTCACTAATAAATTATATTTGTCAAAATTTAAGTTTTTTATTTATCTATGTATATTTTAATTAAAATTTTTAAATTATTATTATTAAAACTAATTATTGTTTTTGTCATGAATTTGTTTATTAAATTGAATTATTAATTAGTGTATATAAGTAATTTTGCTTAAGATAACTTAAGAATTTGTTAAAATAATATTTAAACTATAAAAAGTACGTTTAATAGATATTGAAAAAGAGAATCTTTTTTATTGACTTTCTTTAAATATACTTCAACTTTTATGAGTATTTAAATAAATGACAATATAAAATATAATTTTTATTTTGTTATTATTTAAAAATTTATATTAAATTTAATCTTAGTTTAAATTATTAGATTTATTATTAGTTTATTATATATTAATAGGCATTACTTATTTTTATAATTTTTACTTGTTATTTATTATATACCGATTTTATAGCGGTTTAATACCGGTCGAACCTTTAAACCTTAAACTTTTTTTTTGACCAATTCGATATCCAGTCTGATTTTTAAAACATTAGAGATAACGACTACCTAGATTAGTAATTAACGTCTCAAAGAAACAAAAATTGTTCGTTTTTGCATTGAAAACGTCAACTTTCATCCCCACATATCTCGGTTAGCCTTAGGATCTTGTCGATTTCCATTTCATGGCCTCCACTAATTCCATGGACAGAGCCAACCCTTTTTCTGTTTTCCGCAATTCACGCTTCTGTTCTGTTACCGTTCTCCAAAACAATGTCTAATCTCCATTTCACTTCCCCTTCATATACTCGTTCCTTTTCCTTGTTCCAATGAGTGTTAGTTTGATTGATCAAGGCACGTTACTTCCATTTCCAAAGCATCTCATCTCTGTCTTTGCTTCTGGGTATGTATTTTCCTTTCTTTTGCTTCAGTTTATAGTTCATTTGCTTGCTTCTGGTTTTGAAAGATATTGGGGGTAGAGTAAGGACATGTCTACTTCATCTATATATGAAGAAATTAAACCTGCCCTTCTCGTTGTTCCTACATATATTGTATGCAATTGTCCATGTTCTTTTACTTAATTCCCTGTATATGTGATCTTATCAGAATCAATCGGCTAGAAAATTGCATGTTACCAATACCAGTTTAATGGAGCTTCTTTTAATGTTCTTATACTTTAGACATAATAAAATTTTAAAATGTCCAATTTTTTCAGATTTTTTAATTTAGTATCTAAACTTTAAAATTTTTTAATTGAATCTTAGCAATTCAGTTTAAAACGTTAGTTTCGTTATTAATTTACTGATTTGGCTTGTTGAGAATACCCACATATAAGTATCCCACATCGAAAATAGACGGAAAAGAAGACTAACATATAAGTTTAGTGGGTTACTCTACTTATTGCCAATTAGTTTTAAAATGGAACCTCACTCAATTTTGTATATAGTCTAACTTTCTTTTTTGTGTGGGCCTGTTGACCTATTGCAAATTTAACATGGCTATCAGAATCTTTATTGTTGCTGATATGTAAGTATCCACATGAAAAAATATTTAGCTAATGGAAATTTTGCTATTCATGACATGTAGATTTCTGCTTAAAAAATAGTAGTCATGAATAGACTAAAGTAGAGAGAATTTTTCAGGGGATACTTACATATTATGAATAATAAAGATTTGACTTAACGTTTTGAACTGAATTATTAAAGTTTAAAAATATTGATCACTCAATTGAAAATTTTAAAAGTTTCGGTACTAAATTAAGAAAATTTTAAAAATTTGAGTAGTTTAAAATTGCTTATCCCTATATTTTATATGTTTCTAGTGTAAAGATGAAACGCCAATGTAAATTTTTCTGGGTTATTCTAGTTGACTAGATTAATATGTGATCATCAATATTATAAATAATAAAAAATTAAATAATGAACTACTATAAGTCACCAAAATGTTAGTACCTTAAATGAATCATCCATGAGATATGTGGACTTGGTTCATCCAGCTGCTGCATTCTGTCCAGGTTATATTGGAGTTTAGATCCAATACTATTGACGATATATGGCAACAAAAGCTAAGACCGAGAGTAGTCATTTGAAGAAGGAGAAGAAGGTGACACCCTCTTCAAATTCCCAAACTACACTCAAACAAGGAAATCCCAGACCATCCTCTTCGGGTTCTGTTGATAGAAAATCAAGCTCATCATCAGGCAGAGCAGTCCCAAACTACCTTAAACCTACAGTTAGTTCAAGATCTGAGTCCTTAAAGTATGTTAAGAAAACGGCCAATGAAGACACTCAGAAGGCTGCTCTTCTTAGAAGAAGATCTTTTGACAGGCCACCGTCTGCTACTCGTGTACAGAGCTCAGTCGTCTCTCCTGATCCTAAACATAGGGACAGAACATTGACAAGATCTTCAACAGTGACCCCAAAAAACACCCCTTCACCCAAACCTGCGCTAGAGAGGAACTCCAGATCACTTAAGCTTGTAAAATCTCAGGCACCAGCTTCAAGGACCGTAAAGCGGAGTGCTAGTCCCTCTAGGAGAGCAAGCCTTCCCACGAATCCCACCAAGAATGTAGCAAATTCTTCTGCTTCAATGAAAGAAATTGGTGATAATGACATATTCCAAACATTGGATCTTGAAATTAAGCAAGTTTACAACAATGAACTGCTTCATGAGCCTGAAAAGACGCTTAGCGTTGACAGCGAAGTTCAAGTCGATTCTGATGTATTGGAAACTGAAGATAAGGAGCATACCAATGCGGCGGATACTCAAGTTAGCAATGAAGAAGATGAGAAGTTCAAAACTCCTGACGTTTCAACAGTTTCGGATGGCTTAAGTATTCCCCAAGTATCAGAAAATGAAGAACTGGTAAATGAAATACCTGAGGAAGGCGCATCTAATCCACAAGAAATAGAAGAATATAATACCAAAGAAGAAAACTTAAACTATCACCGTGAAGAGGTCATTACAGAGGAAGATAAAGTTGAGGCTGATCAGGAGCAACTAGATCAGAATGTCAACGAAAATGCAGAACAACAAGCAGATGAAAAGAAAGACGAAGACTCGAACCAACTTGAAGAAGAAAGTGAGGAAATCAAGTCCAAGGAAGGACAAGATCTGTCAGAAAGCGTCGTAGAAGCGAAGCCAGAGGCAACTGATGGTGTGCCGCAGAACCTGCAAGTTGGACAGGGGAAGAAGGAGTCACCAGCAGCATATAATGACGTTATTGAAGAGACTAAAAACAAGCTACTTGAGAAGAGGAAGAACAAGGTGAAAGCCCTTGTTGGGGCTTTCGAGACTGTAATAGATTATGAATCAGCTGGTTCTAAATGATCCGAGTTGTTGAGAACTGTTTCTAATCATTCAGACAACATATGGAGAAGTCTGTGGTAAGTCGTAACATTTAAGGAGCGAATTTGAGATATTATTTCGGATCAGATTGAACCAATCAAACCATTTTCAGAAAACAATCTACTTCGTACATGACACCATTTGGAGGAGGAGGTGCCAATGTGCTTGTCAGCTTTCTTTACGGTTTCTGTATATTATTGTACGTACTAAACAGCTAGTGAACCATTCGTATTATCCTTTACAAGACTGTAATTTGTTGGACAGAACATGATATACATGTACGCAAACGTGTTTCAGCTCAGCTTAACTGTGCTAGAACTTGACAATTAATATACAAATCAGGTTTTCAAGCTCTTGCATATAAATACCAAATGTACATATGAATAACCTGTATCCTATAAATAAAATGTTCGGATAAGGGAAAACAACAATGTAGAAAAAATACGAATCCAAACAACTTATTTCCCTTGGAAAATTCATAATCAAGCAATAGCTGATGATAAAATTCCACTGCTTGCTGTCATCAGGAATCAGTATTTTCTTTCCTGATAAGCAGTTTCTGATAAAATTTCAGTTGCATCTGATCATCTTGCTTCTATCAAACATCTCCAGTTAAACTCAAATACTGAACGTTGAAACCATCGTCTCAACTTCTCCCAAAACTGTGTCCTCGGTGGTACCGTAGCTCTAAGGAGACCTGCCTTTCATACAAAAGTTGACGTCGAAAATTTTCTATGAACATCTCCGCTCTCCTGTCTACGTCCTCTTCGGAGACACAACTTCTCGTCCTTTGAAGCGATCGCAATGAGTTGGGTCGGTTCAACTCTTCATCTTCTAGACACCCATGTAAGCCAAACCGATCATTAAAGCTTAAACTGTGCCTCGTCGATGATTTCCTGAAGAATGAAGCTACACACCACCGACCTATATCGAAGTTGAGCAAAAACTTTATCCTCTTCACGGCACTCTTCAGACGGCCGAGCACCGACCGGTTCTTCGACTTTTGTTTAACCATGTTGTGTTGGCTAAGAGTAGAATTGGATACGCTGGGAGGCCAGGATATTTATAGGGATGAGAGGATTTAAGGTTATGGATGATTGTCAGACAAGACATTCAGTTTAACAAGAAAGCGTGTCCCTGCTCATTGTCTTGGTAAAGAGTAAGCCATAAGCGTTCAAAATCTTGACAACTACTCGCTAACACGACAGCACCGTTAGATTTGATTATGTGACGATATATAACTGCCGGCCGCCGAAGAATGATACGTGGCTTTTTGTTTACGGATGGGGACTGAAATGGTTCTTTTTATTGGACTGTCATGATTCTAGAGACACAGTCCGGTAGTCCATTCCATTTTTGTTCTTTAAAAAAGTTGTAATGGAGTCGGTAGCTCAAATCTTGCGGGCCACGTCGAGGTGAAGTTAGCGTGATTAAATAAATAATTTGTGATCTATTATATCACAATAGCATCTGTAAATATTCCTGCATATAAAGTTGACTTTTAAGAAGGAATGAGAACAACTCGGGCATGCTCCTTTTACATGGTTTTTTTTTTAATATTTTAAAAATTAAATTTAAACTGGTGTTATAAGAGATTTAAGGTTTAAAAAATTAAACATATTTTAGACAGTCACAAAATTAGTTACAAATTAAATAAACTTAAAAATTTTGAAATACGATTGAAAGAAATTATATCTATAAAAGAATTTAAATTTTAATTAAAAAGAAATTATTAAATAAAAATTTATTTATTTATTTTTATTTATAAGAACTTATTAATGTGCTAAAATTGGTTAATTAATTAATAAATTGATTGATTTTTAACAACATGAGTTATTAAATAAATCAAACTGAAAAGTTAAACAGTTCAAAATTTTTATGATTAAACCGACTGAACTGGTTGAATTTTTTAATTATTGGGTTTTTCAATAGTGGCCTTTTGTTACATTTCAATGAAATGAACCAATAGGTGACATTTTGAAGGGATTGCATCTCATTTCAATAGTTTAAAAAAACCATGCCTAGAACAAAAACAATTTTCAGCTAATATTAATTTAAAATTTTGGAGTTAAAAATTGTAATTGATTCAAAATAAATTTTAAGAAAATTAAGATGAGTCAATGTCATTAGGAGAGACTTATTAAGTTTATGATAGAAACAAATTTTAGTTAATTTCTTTGATAATTTGATTGAATTGAAATATATAGAGAAAATAAGGCCTGTCAAATTTCATTAACTTCTATCATTATATGTCTTAGATGATACATAAATTATGTAAATAAAGATGATGGGAAAAAATTATTATAAGAATCTTGAGGAATCTGGCTTCAACTTCAGTCAAATGAAAAACGTATGTCTCGAATGGATAGATCTAAGCGCTATTATCAAATATGATTTTTCTCGGATATATTTACTATATGTCAAAGTTTAAAAAACGGAAATTTAAAAAGTTCAACCAACATTAATTCGTCATAAAACTGGTTAAATATTGAATAAAATTAAAAATTTTGAAACATGATGGAAAGAGATTGTTCTTACCTAATGAAAAATTTAAAGTTTAATTGAAAAAAAGATTGTTAAATAAAATTAATTGAATTATTTTAATAAGAAATTTATAAAAATTGACCTATTAATTAATAAAAATAGATTTTTAACAACAAAAGTTATTAAAGTAAATCAAACTAGCTCCCTCTCACCCTATAGCTCATGCGAAGCCATTTGAGTCACTCTAACCCAAATCTATGAATTTTTATTTATCAGACTTCGCCAACCTCACTTTGATACCAATGAAGGGTTTTAAAGGAGCCTGAGGGAAATTTGAACCAGATCTAAGTGAGCTTATATATAATCAAGACATCATATCTTAATTTAAAACTTTAAAACATTGAGTTATGAGTCATATTTTTGTATATATATGTCTCTTTCTGACATAGGATGACTGAGCATGGCAACAGGCTACGCTAGGCCGGGCTTGCACCTGGCCCGGCTTATGGTTGGCCCGTGGCCTGTGGACCACAGGACGAGTTAGGCTGACCTGATCCGTCTACATTATTTTTTTTAAAATGTCAAAACGACGTCGTTTTGACATTGAAGGCAAGCCACAGGCCGAACCGGCCCTCCTGCGACCCGCCTTTGGC
Organism: Erythroxylum platyclados; assembly: GCA_027563515.1. Taxonomy (NCBI): domain Eukaryota; kingdom Viridiplantae; phylum Streptophyta; class Magnoliopsida; order Malpighiales; family Erythroxylaceae; genus Erythroxylum; species Erythroxylum platyclados. The sequence continues at coordinate 20,568,056 of JAOQMM010000003.1, read as the reverse complement.
CCGTGACCTGTGGCTCACACGAGCTAAGGAGGGTTGGCTCGCGGCCCGTTTGCAAAACGTGAGCTGAGCCAAGCCTTTTTTGCTAACCCTAGATGACTCCACCTGAAAATTTCCAACAAAGGCTCGGCCAAGTTGGATCCTTTAGAAAAAATCACCAAGCATAATTTGTCCTTTCAAAATCAAATTCTGGGCACATCACCGCCAAAAATATTAGTTTATCCTCTATTTGATAAAAGCCATAGCGTCGTTATCTTGATGCTTCCCAAAGTTTTTTATGCCTGTATTCAGTGTGATGTACAGAGTTCAGTGTACGTACTCTGAATCGAGAGAAATACAAGGAAGCAAATACAAATTTGAGAGAGATAAGCTCAGTTATGGCACCCAACACTTTCTTGAGAACTTTTCAACCACAAATTCTAATTTTCAAAGTTAAAAAAAAAATTCATATTTGGAACTTCAAAATGACGACTATGCTCAAATCTCAAGAGTCATAGAACTTAATGGAGAAGGGTTTGATGACCTGAACCCATTCGAGCCTTACCAATATCAGCGGTTGTGAGAACTTCGCAAAGAGGATACAAAGGCCCTGTTTCTCATAGAATTGACACTTGACGATTACATCTTTCTTGAATTTCATCGGCTAGCACCTCCACTCAAGTGTGAGAGATTTTAGAACAAGAGTGTTTGGGCAACAAGAAAGTAATTACTCTCAAATTACAAACCCTTTGCCATAATTTTAAAACATTAATTATGAAAGAGAAAGAATCTATGCAAGAATGTTTGTTATGAGACGTTATAGTGAAAATATTATTGATGAAATGACTGTCATTAAGGTTCAACAATTGCTGTAATTGAGGAACCTAAAGCCTTGTCAACTTATACTTTTGATGAATTAATGAGTTTTTTATTAGCTTATGAAACTATGGTTAAGAATAGTAACAAGTCGCATCAGGCTCTAATCCTAAAACCCAAGCCTAGCCCAAAAACATTTTTCTAAAGTTCGCGTTCAATTCAAAACTCAAACCAGATTAAGAAATTTAGCATGAGTTTGAACTCGATTATGTTTTTTAGGCAATCTCAAACCCAATGAAACCCAAACAATTTGAACTAAATTTAAACCCAAGTAGGGTTTAATTAGAACAAAATCCAATTGGATTAGGGCTAAATGTCTTACCCTTTTAGAAAAATATGAAATAATTCAAAGTCCATTTAAGCTAAGTTAAGCCCAAAAAATTCGACCCTTTTAAAAATATTAAATATTTTTAAAAGCCTAATTAGGACAAGTCAAGCTCAAGAGTCCAACTTTTTGGATGTGTGATTGAGGGAAAGATAAAAATTCTTTATTTATAGAATCACCTTCTTCTGCTTTTCTTTTCATTTTTAATATGAAAATTGGGAACCAACCCTCCTTAACTCAATCACATATTTTCTAATAGAATAACTATTGAGCTTAATTTTACCTAATTGAACTTTGAAATATTTATTTTAAATATCCTTTATTATTAAAAAAATATTTTGTTAAAATAATATTTTTCTTATTTCGTTAGTGTTTGGGCTTTGGGTCTAGCCAAGTTGTGAGTCAAAGTCCAAGCTCAACTTGAAGCCTAATTGAAGCTTGAGAAGCTCATATTGAACTTGTTGGTTTCGAGTCAGGTTGCACTAAGTCTACTTTGCCATCCTCCGCTAGGTCTTATAAACAAATTGAGGAAAAGACTTTTAATGTAAAGGGTAGTCTTAATATAAAGGGAAATCAGAAAATTTTAGAGGTCATGTATAAGGCAGAGGTGCATTCTAAGGTCTTGGTTGTGGTAGATGTAAAGGGCAATCCGATAAATAGAGATAGTGCGACAGTTTAAATACAATCCTACTATTCCAAAAAAATCGATCACTATGAGGTTGATTGTTAGGTTAAATAGAGAGATAAGCAAAAGTAAGCAAATTTTAAAGAAAAGTTAGAGAGGAGAGTAATATATCTATGGCTTATCCTCCCATTATTGATGCTTTCATTAAAGTATGGTTTATAGATAGTGGATGGTCCAATCATATATTTAGGCAAATTGTTCTTTAAAGAAATTGACGAATCACAAAAAAGTTAAGTTCATTTTGAAAATAACAAGCTAATGCAAGTGGAAAGAAAAGGTACAATTATTATCAAAACCTCCCAAGATAATTTAAAAATCCTCTATGATATGCAACATGTTCCTAATTTAACTCATAATATGTTAAATTATTAGGTAGAATGGCTGGTAGTTACTCTGTTATGTTTGATAATGGTTGCTATTATAAGAAATTAGGTTAGAACAATAGTTAGTATTCCTATGCATAAAATAAAATGTTTCCTTTTGAGGTTTTGGTGTGAAAAATTATGCCTTAGTTACTAGAACTTTTAGTGTAAAATTATGCATTTGCGTTACGAGCATTTGAATGTAACAGGGTTTAAACTATTTGGTCAGAAAAATAAGGTTGTTAGGTTGCCTAAAATTGACACACTTGATTTCTATGAAGAATGTGTTTATGGAAGCAAAATATAAATTCATTTCCCGTAAATAAGTCTCGGAGAGTGCTTCTCTTGAATTAGTACATGCTGATATTTATGGCTCGATAAATGTTAAGTCTTTTAGTAGAAATCGATATTTTTTTCAAACGGAGTGTTTGAGGGAAAAATCAAACAGTGGTTGAAATAGTCATAAACAGGACAAATAACAATCTTTCAAAGCAGTTTTGGGTGGAATGTGTGGCAACAGTAGTGCATCTATTCAACATCTCACTAATAAAGGTGATTATGAACCGAACTCCTTATCAAGCTTAAAAGGGCATGAAGTTGCAGGTAAGCCACTAAAAAAAAAATCCTGCACAATATATGCTTTAGTTACTTCTCACCACAAATTAGATGAAAAATTAAAAAAAAATATTTTTGTTGGTTATAGTCAATGTTGCAAATACGGTACCGGTATTAGTACCGGATTGAGTTCTGGTACGGTACTGTACCGGTACCGATTAATACCGGGTACCGTTTCGGGTAATTTTTTAAATTTATGAAATAGTCCCTAAATTTTTTTTAAAATTATAAAATAGTCCATTAGTATATTTTACTGTATACTTTATAATTTTACATTAACCATGTCTTTAAAAATTATAATAATAAAAATTTAAAATAACAACAATTCATTTGTTTTTATTAACATTAATTTTCACATATTTCACATATAAATAATAACTAAAATTAATATGCAAAAAATCATTTAATCATCATAAAATTATAAATAACTTAATTTAACTTATAAATTTAATTTAATAATTATTACTAAATATAATTAAATTTAAAAATATTTTTAAAATATATAA
>JAOQMM010000003.1:20526101-20549591 GCA_027563515.1 Erythroxylum platyclados | reverse complement strand
AATTGAAGAAGAGAATCGAAGTATAAAATAGCAAAAGATGAAGAAAACAAACCCCCAAAATATTCATCACTCACAATCCTTGTTTACAGAGGATTCTAAAACAAGAAAAGAAAAGATTACCTAACTCGTGGCTCTCTCAAATCCAAGTGAAGAATCTGTGAAAAATGGATTTCAAAATCACAGACATAGTCACACAGAAGTGTGAGAGATGACAGTAAGAATACAAAACAAAGTATGAGAGATGAGGGACTCGTGCGAAACAGAAATAGAACAAGCAAGGGCGCCAAAATGCGCGCCAATTACACGGAGGAATGAAATTGAGAAGAATGGAGCAATGCCTGATTTCGAGGAATCAAAATATAAGTCGTTCAATCATAGTTATTTACCGAGCACTGTTTTTCATTCCATTCCCCTTTCTCTATCCTCATACCCATCAAACAAGTACACTCTTAGACTTTTGTTATCATTAATTTTTTTGTTGTTGTTTAATTTTATTATTTTAATTAATAATGATTAATTAGAATTTACAAAATTATGTCTTATAATCCTATATCTCCTAGCATCATGCATGTTATTAAACACGTATAACGTGTCCTATCTAACGTGGCTTGTCGTATCACTTTTGTTAATAAAGACACGAACATTTTGTTATATTTGAAAAAATTAAAAATTCAAGTATTTAATTATTAAGTTTAAATTATAGATAAAAAATTAAGAAAAGTTTGGGATGTTTTTAATTAGCTACTAAAAAAACCCATTTAAACATTTGATCTGATTCGTTATTTTCGAGTAAAAAGTAAAAACAAAAAGAAAGAGAAAACTCAAAAGCCCAAAATTAAACTGGCACATATAATATTTGTCCTGAGTTTCCTGTTTGCTTCGCTAGTAATCTCTAAAGGGTTAGATCTTTGGATCCAAAATCCAAGATAAAGAACAAATTCATTTAGCTACTGATCTTGTTTTTGTTAAATCCCTTTTTATGGTTTCGATTTTTTTCTTTTGAACCGTGCGAATCGACTCGGGTTTCTCAATCCAATTCCGCACGAACTCATTTTCTTCTCCTCCGATCTGATCGCTGTAAGGTTCGTTTTCTCGCTGACCCTCTTGCCTAATTTGCTCTGATCTTTTAGTAAGGTGTTAAATTATCTCGGCGGCCAAACAGACGGTTTACTGTTTTGGATTAGATTCGTGTTCTCAAGTGTGGTGTTTCTATGAGCAGACATTGCCATTCCTTTTGAGGAAAATTGAAGTTTTTAGACAATGACTCTTGACTTTTAGTCTCAGATCTGGTTTGATTGCTTAATTTCTGTGTTAACTTTTTGCTGCTAATTGGTCTCTTGTTTTCATTTCAACTAGTAGTATTGAGAGTGATGTGAATCATGTACGCTCGCAAGATCTGTACAATGCTAGATGTGGTTAATTATGTTTCTAGTTTACGTGATAGGATTGTTTGTCTAGGTTTCTGGGAGCCACAGTAATGGATGGTGTTGGGATACAAACCGCCAATTATTTAGTGTTTGTTCTTTTTGCCTAAGTGTTTGAATTGGATTTAAGTCTTGCTCTTCTTGCATTCTTTTGCCAAGGTTTGGAGGACACTCTGTCTGTAAACTTATGGTTTCCTTGTTTACCATTTAAATGCATTTGCTTTCTTCTGATTTTACATCCATTCCTCGTGTTTTTGTGTTCTTCTTTTTCCTAGGACCTCTTTTATCATGTTCTCTGATGGGGTTCTGTAAATGAGTTGGGACAGTTGTCTGTTTCTTTTAACCTCCATTTAATGCATTACCAGAACATAAACAGGAGATGGAGAAGTCGTGTACGCTGCTTATTCACTTTGATAAAGGAACGCCAGCAATGGCGAATGAGATTAAGGAAGCACTTGAAGGTAATGATGTGCCAGCAAAGATTGATGCAATGAAGAAAGCAATCAGTCTTTTGCTGAATGGTGAAACTTTGCCCCAGCTTTTCATTATGATTGTTAGATATGTTTTGCCTTCTGAGGATCACACAATCCAAAAACTCTTGCTTCTTTATTTGGAGATCATTGAAAAAACTGATGCCAAGGGTAAGGTGTTGCCGGAAATGATCTTGATATGCCAAAATTTGAGGAACAACCTTCAACACCCAAATGAATACATACGTGGGGTAACACTGAGATTTCTTTGCCGCTTGAATGAGACAGAAATAATAGAGCCTCTGATTCCTTCAGTTTTACAAAATTTGGAGCATCGTCATCCGTATATCAGGAGGAATGCTATTTTGGCTGTGATGTCCATCTATAAGCTTCCCCAGGGTGAGCAGCTTTTGATAGATGCACCTGAAATGATTGAGAAGCTTCTTTCAACTGAGCAAGATCAATCAGCAAAAAGAAATGCTTTCCTCATGCTCTTTAATTGTGCACAAGATCGAGCCATCAATTACCTCTTAACACATGTGGATAGGATCTCTGATTGGGGTGAATTGCTTCAGATGGTTGTGTTGGAGTTGATTCGAAAAGTCTGTAGGACTAATCGTGGGGAGAAGGGGAAGTACATTAAGATCATTATATCTTTGTTGAATGCCCCTTCAAGTGCAGTAATTTACGAATGTGCTGGCACACTTGTTTCTTTATCTTCTGCACCTACTGCTATAAGAGCTGCTGCCAATACCTATGGTCAGCTTCTTCTTTCTCAGAGTGATAACAATGTGAAGCTTATTGTTCTTGACAGGCTAATTGAGCTTAAGTCATCCCATAGAGATATTATGGTTGATATGGTCATGGATGTTCTTAGGGCACTCTCAAGCCCAAATCTTGACATTCGGAGGAAGACGCTTGATATTGTTCTTGACTTGATCACCCCACGGAACATCAATGAGGTTGTTCTTATGTTGAAAAAGGAAGTTGTTAAAACTCAGGCTGGAGAGCTAGAGAAGAATGGTGAGTACAGACAAATGCTTATTCAAGCCATCCATTCTTGTGCTATTAAGTTCCCAGAGGTGGCTAGCACAGTTGTTCATCTGTTGATGGATTTCCTTGGAGACAGCAATGTTGCTTCTGCTATAGATGTAGCTATTTTTGTTCGAGAGATAATTGAAACCAATCCTAAACTTAGAGTCTCAATAATAACAAGGCTATTGGATACTTTCTACCAAATACGAGCTGCAAGGGTTTGCTCTTGTGCTCTGTGGATCATTGGAGAGTATTGCTTGTCCCTTTCTGAAGTCGAGAGTGGCATAGCAACCATTATGCAGTGCCTTGGAGAGTTACCATTTTTCTCAGTGTCCGAAGAACCTGAAGTGACTGACACTTCTAAGAAACCTCAGCCAGTTACTTCCAGTCAAGTCTCTTCAAGAAGACCTGCTATCCTTGCAGATGGGACTTATGCAACTCAGAGTGCTGCCTCTGAAACTGCTTTCTCACCCCCTACTCTTGTTCAGGGATCACTGGCTTCTGGAAATCTGAGATCCCTTCTGCTCACTGGGGATTTTTTCCTTGGAGCTGTCATCGCCTGCACCCTGACAAAGCTTGTTCTGAGATTGGAAGAGGTGCAGACTTCTAAGGTTGAAGTGAATAAAGCATCCTCACAGGCTTTGTTGATTATGGTTTCTATGCTACAACTGGGACAATCTCCAGTTCTGCAACACCCAATTGATAGTGATTCTTATGATAGAATTGTCCTTTGCATAAGATTACTGTGCAATACTGGTGATGATATTAGGAAAATATGGTTGCAATCTTGCCGCCAGAGTTTTGTAAAGATGCTCTCAGAGAAACAGTTGAGGGAAACTGAGGAGCAAAAGGCAAAGGCCCAAGTTTCTCATGCACAGCCAGATGATCTCATTGACTTCTACCATTTGAAGAGCAGGAAGGTAAGGCTGGTTTGCTAAGTTGGCATTGATATTTGGATCGCTGGTAGCTCAGGGTGTTCTGGTATCATGCACCTGTCAAGTCAATCTTATGGTAGTGTGCATCTTAAGTTAGGTTGTTATAAATGTTTACGATAAATTTTGAATCTTCTGCCCATATTTTAGATGGTTTCTTTGGATTCCTTTTTGGTACTATGCAATAACTTTGGTGGTTTCATATTAAGATGTCAAACATCATCTGATTTCCAGGGTATGAGCCAGCTGGAGTTGGAAGATGAAGTTCAAGATGATCTGAAGCGTGCTACTGGAGAGTTCATTAAGGATGGGGATGATGCAAATAAGCTAAATCGCATTCTTCAACTCACTGGTTTTAGTGACCCTGTTTATGCCGAAGCATATGTCACTGTTCATCACTATGACATTGTACTTGATGTTACAGTTATCAACAGGACAAAGGAAACTCTTCAGAACTTATGTTTGGAGTTGGCAACCATGGGTGACCTTAAACTTGTTGAACGGCCACAAAATTATACTTTAGCTCCAGAATCAAGCAAGCAAATAAAGGCCAACATCAAGGTTTCCTCAACTGAGACTGGTGTTATTTTTGGAAACATCGTATATGAGACGTCGAATGTACTTGAGCGAACTGTAGTAGTCCTCAATGATATACACATTGATATTATGGACTACATTTCTCCAGCGGTTTGTACAGATGCAGCTTTCAGGACAATGTGGGCAGAGTTTGAATGGGAAAACAAGGTACCTTGTGCGTTGGATTTTAAGAATTTTGTGTTCTTTTCCATGTTTTTATTTTCATTAATAGATAGTTTTAAGTTACATTTCAAGTCAACATACTGTTATGTCTTTTGCAATATGTGCCATGTTGTCAAATTGGAAAACTTGAGCAGGTTGAGAATTTTTATAACAGAGGCTTAATACTGTTGTAAGTGGCGGATATTAGCACAAGACTCATGATGCACGATTGACTCATTTGTATAACTGTGTTTCAGGTTGCTGTCAACACGTTGATCCAGGATGAGAAAGACTTCCTTGACCACATTATCAAATCGACCAATATGAAGTGCCTCACTGCGCCGTAAGTTTTTATCAGCTTCCTGTGACACATTAGTTGCTAGTCACTTTTAATTTTCTAGATATTCATCCTATTCCTTGACTTGTCTAGAGAAGCACTTGGGTATTTGATCCAATACCTTTCTTGTTGATTGTGTCAGGTCTGCATTAGGTGGTGAGTGTGGATTTCTAGCAGCTAACTTGTATGCGAAGAGTGTGTTTGGAGAGGATGCCTTGGTAAATGTAAGCATCGAGAAACAGGCAGATGGGAAGCTCAGTGGATACATTAGGATAAGGAGCAAGACCCAGGGAATTGCACTCAGCCTCGGAGATAAGATTACCCTAAAACAGAAGGGAGGTATTTGATGCAGAAATATCAGCATTGTTCTCTCCAATTTTACTGGTACCCAATGGTTCCAATTACTTTTGTCATTTCATTATTTGAATGTCCAATCCAAATACTATTTAAAAGTTGCAAGCTTTTTCACTTAACCTCCATTCTTAATTTTTTACTGTTGAAGGTACTTAGCATCCGAGGTCAAAGGTTGTTTACCTACTACATAAGGAGAAGAAGAGAGGCTTGGCATTTATTGTACTTTTTGATCAAATTTCTACAGTTAGTAGCGGTAGATGAACAGTTACAAAAATACAGACTTCTTCCTTTCAATGTTAAAAACAGGATTTTCCCCATATTTTTCCCATAGCAGTGGAGTTCAATCTTGACCTTGTAGGTGATATGTTATATGTTACTAATGGAGATAATATTTGGAATTCTTTTTGTTTGACTGTTCATTGTCAGACAGTTCTGTTGGAACACTTTTCACACTTTTATTTTTGAATACTCACAAAGTATTATAGACATAGGAATTGTCTGTTAAGTTGTAATTCATCAAGTTTCAGGTACCGTTATACCTTCACAATCAATTGCCTCTCCAATTCTTGAAGAACATACAGTATCTAGTTCCTGTGGCAGGCTAACTCAAATCAGGAAATGGTAACAACAAACAATCAACCAAAAACTTCGATGAAAATTGTTAATAGTCCAACCGCATTGCTCTTCCTCGACTTCATAGAAAACAACAAACCCCATCATATATCCTTTCATTCGACATTGATACATGAAAAACGAGGAGTGGGTCACTTCACTTCACTTGCAAAGTTTCAATCTTTTGAAAAACAAGGAGACAGTGGATTTTGGATAAGGCTTGGTGGCAAGGCAAGTCGGTATGTTCTCAGGCTGTTCAACCCACAGTTTATGAGCTATTCCTGAAGCCGTCAGCTTCTCTGATAAGTTCACCATCTGCGCTTCCCCCTTCACCTCTAGAGTCACCTGGAAAGTTTCACCAGCTCAAATCATTGATAACCCAAAAAACCCTAAAATCTCAGAAACCAAAAAAAAAGGAAAGAGAGAAATCAGACGCCCAATATTCTAACTTACCTTGTGCATTGAATCGATATTTTGAGGGCTACAGTAGTGTAGGGTGTGAGAATCGTCCTTGTAGGCCCAGATTGCGGCTACCGACGCGTGACACCCCTGCGTCACCACGCTACCCATTGGCCACGTGTCTATTAGGTCTCGTCGCAACACTACGTACTGCACCACCACTTCATCGGAGCTATTACCCTTCGCGACGTCGTTTGCTGGATCTGTGACCTCATTTGCTGTTTCCGACTCGAAGTTGGTCTGACTCATTGAGTATTTAGGTATTAGGATCCGGCTCAGTGCCCGAGTAGACACTCGGAAACAGGGTGGAGAGGAGGGACCGATAGCCCTAATTGAAGGAGTAAAGTGGGAGAGAGAAGTTGGGAAACGAGCGGGTGACAGGAGAGCGGCCATTTTAGATGATCACAGTACTGACACGTAAGCATACCAACAAAGGTTTAGATGCTTGTCTTGTTACAGAAACACAAAACAAAGCAAGGGCTTTTGTGGCCCAATATCTGTGTCCTCTTCTAAGACCCAATAAAAAAAATTTAAAATAAAAAGATAAAATTGATAAGATTTCCCATTAAATATGAGTAATGATATAATAAGTAGATCGACAATTAAAAAATTCAACCGGTTCAACTAATTTACCTGTAAAAATTTTGAATCATCTAATTTTTTAGTTTGGTTTTTATTTTTTCGGTTTGATTTACTTTAATAATTCTTGTCGTTGAAAATTGATCAGTTTATTTATTAATTAGTCAATTTTATAAATTAATAAGTTCTTATAAACTAAAATAAATCAATTAATTTTTATTTGACAATTTCTTTTTCAATTAAACTTTAAATTTTTTTGGGTAAGAACAATCTCTTGTAATCATAATTCAAATTCTTTAATTTTATTCAATTTTTAACCGGTTTTATGACGATTTAATATTAGTTCAATTTTTAAATAATTAATTTATTATTTTATTAATTTAACTTTTAGTCCAAATCTTTAAATCACATTGATTAACATCTTATTTATTCGTAGGAGGCCCAACTTCATAAAATCACTTCATAATAATGAGCAAATTTTAGAAGGTGATCTCTTTAAACAAGAAGTTTAAGAACATTTCTAACAACTCTATAAAGTAGAGCAAATTAATGAACAACCTACATCATTACCAAGATTTCTATAATTATCCCCTCAAATTATATGAGGATTGTCTAGTCGAGTTACAAACAACGAAAGGGATAATAAATTAAGCAATGCCTAACATTTTAGGATTTTTTTTAAATTTTGTACTAAATTTTTAAAGTTTTTAATTTCGTGACTAACCCTTTAAAACTTGTGTAAATCAAGTCCAAAAGTTGTTTTTGTTAATATGACATATCTACTAAATATTATGTAAATGCTCATCTATTAGTCACGTCAATAAAAACAATATTTTGACCTGCTTTGTAAAAATTTTGAAAGGTTAATCAATAAATTAAAAACTTTAAAATTTTGACACTAAATTAAAAAATTCTAAAAAGGTTAGACATTTTTTAATATGTTATCTCATAAAGAAATGCTTATAATAATTAAAAATATGATATTGTTAAAATCTTCAAGTACAGGTTAAACCCTTTCATTTACTAGAAAGGTTGGTAGATGGTGGAAAATAAAATAATCTAAATGGTGCAAACAACATTTGAAAGAACTTGACCAATATTCTATTATAAGACAAAAGTGATTTTGACTCGGTAAAAAAAAAAGCCAAAACTAACAAATCCATTATTGCTAAAACTTAGGAATCAAATCTGCAACTTACTAAAATTAAAAATTAGTTCCATCAATTTTGGAGCACTACTCAACGCTCTCCCTTGCTTCGAAATTGCATAGTCCAAGTTTTTAGCAAAAGTAATTGTGCTTGACTTGAGGAAAAGCCTTTGTAAGAGCATCAACAACATGTTCATTTGTTTGACGGAAATTCAACACTATTTCTCCCTTTATTGCAAGGCTGAGAATAAAAAGATACCAGATGTTGATATGTTTCACTTAATTATGAAAAGTTGAATTCTTTGTTATTACAATGATTGTTTTGTCGTCACATGATATTTTTATTGCACCACCTTACTTATGATGAACATCAACCAGCAACCTTTGCAACCTCACAGCCTGACATGCAGCAGAAGTTACAACAACATACTTTACTTCTGATGATGATGGTGTAACCACATCCCGCTTCTTTGAGCTCTACAGAATTGTTACAAAACCTAAGCTGAAAACATGACTATAAGTGCTTTTTGTGTCATGTACATATCTTGCCCAATCATTGTCACTTTATCCAAACATGTTAAAACTTATTGGCTTTGAATATCAAAGCCCAAAATTAATAGTTTCGACAATGTAACATAGCACCCTTTTTGTTGTACCTAGGTGTTACCTTATATGATTATGCATATACCTATACAATATACTCATAAAATATATGACATTTAGTCGATTATTTATTAAGTAGTTCAGCCCACCTATCCAGCTTCTGTAGTAACTCTGGTTAACAACCTTTGTACAATCTTCAAGCTATAATTTTTATTAGTATTCATGGGTATGGCTATTACTTTACAATTGTGCATCCCAAACCTAAATAGAAGATCTTTCACATACTTTTTCTGTGAAAGGAATATCCCATCTTCCACTTGTTTCACCTCAAGCACAAGAAATTATTTTGAAATCCCCAAATTTTACATTTCAAACTCATTTTGCATGCATGACTTAAATTTGGCAACTAAGATTTTAGAGGACCCCATGTAAGTCATATGATCAAAATAAATGCAAATTACTAAGAATTCACCGTTACCATGCTTCTTTACATATAGTGTGGGCTCATTTTCACTCCTTACAAACCCATTTTTTAAGAGATATGAGTCAATTCTTTTGTACTATGTCTTTGGTGCTTGCTTTAGCCTATAAAGAGCTTTCTTGAGCCTGTAGACCTTGTTCTCATTGTTACTAACAACAAAGCCCTCGAGTTGGGACAATTAGACTTTCTCTTCTAACTTCTCGTTCAAAAACACAGATTTCACATTAGATTGATAGATGTGCAAATTCAATTTAGTAGTTATGGATAAAGAATTCTCACCGTTTCAAAGTGAGTAACAAGCAAAAAAGTTTTGTCAAAGTCAATACCTTGATGTTGTGCATACCCCTTAGCAACGAGCCTTGCTTTGAACCTCTAGATGCTGTCATCTACATGATATTTTATTTTGAACACTCATTTAAGTCTAACGGGAGTCTTGCCTTTTAGAAGATCAACCAATTCTCACTTTTGATTGTGCTTGATCGCCCTCATTTCTTCCATCATCATAGCTTACCATTCTTCACTTTCAAAAGCTTCTTTAAAGCGTATGGGCTCTATCATGTACAAAGCAAATGAGCATGATTCGTAAATCTTCCTGAAATATCTGAATTTTCTTGGAGCTGTGTCAAAACTTGAATATAAGATTTGAGCTTGTAGAAGAAGCACGACTACTGCCTGGAGTTGATGAAGCACTATTGTTGCTTGGAATTGAAAGTTAGTTGCTATCACTGCCACCAAAACCCTAATTTGCTAGTTCTACATTACAAGTTATAGAAACACCTTCTGTAATTGGGGAGTTATTGCAGTTGTGTTTTTTTTCTCCCATGTCCAACTTTCTACTTCATTAAATTAGACATTCCTGCTAATGATCACCTTGTCATTCATAGGATTATATAACTTACATGCTTTGGATTGGGTACTATACTCCATAAAAATACATTTTTTCCTAATTTGTTTTAATCTTAAAGTGAGAGTTAGCTAAAGCATATACTATATAACTTAAAATTTGTAAGTGACTAACCTTGGCCTTATGACCTTTCTACACCTTATATGGAGTCCAGTAGTAGACATACTTTATAAGAGAGATATTTAGAAGATAGAAGTTTATAGCCATCACCTCTACCCAAAATCTCTTTGGGACACATCTCTCCTTCATCATGCTTCTATCCATCTCGACAATAGTGCAACTTTTTCGTTCTGCTACACCAATTTGCTTCAGTGTATAAGGTGATATGAGCTCTTTGTGAATGTCATTCTCTTCACAGAAAGTATTGAGCTCATCTAAAATAAACTCACCACCTTGGTCTCTTCAAAGTGTCATAGTTTGACACCCACTTTTCTTCTCCACAAAGGAATTAAATTTTTTTAAAATTTTAAATGGCTTATATTTAACTCTTAAGAAATATATCCAGCTTATGCAACCTATAATTATCAATAAACAACAGGAAATATTGGCTCCCTCTTAAGGACTCAACCGACATAGGGCCACTCAAGTTAGTATGTACCAGTTTAAGACAAGTTAAAGCCCTCTAGACCTTGTCGATAGGAAATGATGGTTTATTATGTTTTTTGTACACACATCCTTTACAAAATACAAGATTATCAAATTTAAGAATCCTAACAGCCATATCTTTGTTGCTTAAGAATTATAACCCTTTAATATTCAAATGACCGTACCTCATATGCCATATATTTGCTTCTAAATTTTCTTTAAATACCAATTCACTACTATCATCACAAACTGACAGATCAAGTTGGAACAATCTGTTTGGGTTCATTTGAACATAAAAAATTTTCCTACCAAATTTCTTATCATGGTGCTATAAGAATTATTATCAAATAGAACATAATATCTACTCATCCGCAACTATCCAACACTCAACAGATTATGGGCTAGACAGAGAACATAATGCACATCATGGATAAGCTTTATATTATTGTGTGAGGTTTTGAATGACAACTATACCTTTGCCTTCAACTTTGATTGGCTTGTTATTCCTAAGTCAAACTTCTGATTTTTGTGACTCGTCAAGTTCCTTAAACAACAACTTTAAGCCACACATGTGGTTAAATCAACCATTGTTCATGAACCAAACTTCATTTGACACAACATCTATGAAAGAGTGAGCCATAAATAAATTACTCTCCTTTGCCGACTTCTTGGTGAATTTGGTATGCCTATGCACATCGTTATGCTTAATCCAACAGTAAGCTTATGGGTGGCCGTATCTTTTGCAATATTGACACTGAATTGTGCTTTTGTGTTGAAGTTGATGACCTTAACCTTTGCCTCTACCTCTGCTATGAAAATTGCCATTGCCCTATCCACAACATCCAAAATTTTCTTTCCTTGGAATTGGATTTCCCCCTCACTTGGAAGGCCTTCTCCTCACTCTTTTCAAATGACCTGTTTATCTGTTAGTAGGGAGTTCATTAATTCATCTAAGGAATAAGTGGTTAAATCCTTTGATTCTTTAATTGTAGCAGTTATGTGATTAAATTTTGAGGATAAAATCCTCAAAACTTTGCACACAACAGTTTGATTACTTATACTATCACTATACGTCTTTATGTGATTTAATATGCCAAATACTCTAGACATTATCTTGCACAGGTTCTTTTTCTCTCATGTATGGAGTTTTGAAATAATGATAAAGAATTGTAATTGACTTCTATTACCTTCTTGTAGCCCAAAAATTCAGTTTATAAAATCTCTCATACATGTTTGGAGGTAGTAGCTGTTGCGATTCTAGGAAAGATCTCATTATCAAAAGTCTGTTGAATGAAAATTAAGGCCATTGTGTCTTTCTTACAAAGCTCTCATAGTCATGCATCAAGTTCTCTGCCTTGATTCTCTGATGGCTCTTCAAAATCATTCTTAAGTCCCACAACTCCTGAGACTTAAATAGAGTCTTCATTTTAAGACTCCAAAAGTGGTAATTTTACCCTTTGAAGATGGGAATAAGAGGTTGTGAATTTGGATTGGTGTCATTTGTAGCCATAGCTGAATTGCTTTACTGAGTGTATGTTGGCCTCTCATTTGTTTCTTTCTCTCTCTTATTTTATCAAACTTTTGGAATTTTTAAGTTAGAGACCTAACTTGGTATGGGAAGGAAAAAAAAAAGGAGTTGCATGTATCCTTTTTCCACCTGTTACAAAGATTTTTCTAGACACCAAACTTATAATGAAGTTAGGCCTACTCTTTTACACAACAATCTCACTTAGGCCTACTTAAGCAAGACTCAGTCTTCTCATGTGATTGTTAACCAACAAAATCTTGTTCTTGAACACCTCAAGACCTTCGCAGTGTTTAACTTTCACACTCGAGTAAGAATAATATGAAAGTAGTAAATAATCATAGGCAACAATAAATACATAAGAGTTACGGTAAAAATCAACTTTATTACTTCTCCAAAAGTATACAAATGAATGCTCTTTTTCAATGTGTTCCCTTCTTCTTTATCTTTGTTCTTCCCGAGAGCAAGACTTAAAAAAGTTATTTATTAGCACCTCTGGCTTTACAGTTCAGGATCCTAATTGAACTGAAATAACTAAATCACCTCTATCCTTTTATTAAATTACATCACACTAACCAATTGGAAGACACTCTCATCCAAATATGACTCTAATAGGATTTAGCTATATCCTAACTAACAAGATAAGATATTACATTTAACTAGAAAAGATACATCCATATTTATGAAGAATTCCGCTATCTTGAGATGATCGCCTCATATGGTCTTTATCTTTTAAAGTTGATGTATATCTACTGTGATCTTGTCCGTCACATCATCCAAGATCTCTCTTTAATCTCTATCCATTAATGATGAATCATTCAAGCCCAAATCCTTTCATAGCACACTGATCCGGTCCAATACTTACTCATGTCAAGTCCATTAGTCATGGTCCATCTATTTGAGCACATATTAAGTCTTTAGAGTTCTCATATGTCTTCCTTATACATGTGATCCGACTAACCTTCAACTCAAGATCTATCTCAAGTTACCTTTTGTCTCACATCCGAATCTTGCATCTTGTTGAAGATTTCCGTGAATGTGTACCAATGCATGCCAACTCATTGACAATGCCCATTTTTCTTGCCTATTTGCAAGTCTTTATTTTATTTCGTAATCCCGAGTGTCAATCATTGGTCAAGACTTGTCAATGTCTATATGATTCCGCAATTAGGACTTAAGAGTCTAACACCACATCAAAGGCTCTGATACTAAAAATATTGTTAAGGAATTAAATAAAGGTAATAGAAACAAAGGTGTATTGCACTGAGAGAAATATTATTTTATATTTCTGGACAGAAATATAAGGCCTATTTTTATAGGCTTACACTTAACAAAAACCAAGTTAAAATTAAGCAACTAAACATAAAAATCAGGTTGAAACATGGCCACCTAATTCACAACAAATATGATTTAAAAAAATGATATGACTCATTAAAAAAACTTCAAAACTAACAAATCCATCATTGCCAAAACTTAGAATCAAATTTGGTGCTTAGTAAAAAGGTTGAAAGCAGTTCCACCAATTTTGGAGCACTACTCAACAGTTGGTAGTTATAAATTTCTTAATTGTGCTCCTAACAAATACGCCTCCCGTCTCTCAATAATGCTAAAGTACTATAAGGAAAAAAATTCTTAAAGGAGTAAAATGAAGAGTTGAAGATGGCACTGTAATAAGGTTTTGAATAGACAATTAGTTGCCTCTACGCCCTCTAATAGCCTACGCAATTACAATTCACGAGTAGGGGGAAGAAAAATGCTACAATGACTGAAATGCTACTTAAATGGTCTCTTCCTACGGCATATAGTATGATAAGTTTTACTTATCATCAACTAATACCTTTATTATAACCCCAAAGAGAATATTTTACTTGTCAATTGTCATGCAAGATTATCTTTTATCTGCTCAAGTATGGAACACTTTTACTCTATTTAATGTTAGACTTTAATTTCTCTCTCAAAGTTTGAAGAGTTTGGTTAAAGACAATATCTTCTCTAATCCAAACTATGAGTGTCATCTTCTGATTTGCTGTTTTTGTTGAGACAATTAAAAGCATTTGAACTTGGCGAAACAAAATGATTCATGATGATGTTTCAATTGACTTCATTGTGTTAATTCGCGAAAGAGTTCTTCACATTCATTGGGTGAAACCAAAGGAGTTAAGGAATTCGAATGATGATTATTATAGTTGAACATTTAAGAAATTATATGTGTCAACTTGCTGTTTTCCTGACCAGACTATTGGAGTAGGTGGTACGAAATGAAATTCTACTCAAATGCTTTGAAAGTAGGGAAGCTTAAAACTCGACTAGAAGAAATGGTGCCAATTAAAGTAAACTTAAGACATATACAAGGAAGATCATCTCATAGGTTACTAACATAATTACCTAAAGTAATAACATATTATATCTTTCATTTATTCAATTAAACATATACAAAGAATAGATGGATTGTGTAATTTTTAATACATGACGGTGGAATAAAATAATTGTGTTGAAAATTTAACGCTTCTAAGTCAAAATATAGGCTCGACAATGGACCGAATTGAGCTAAAACTTCTTTGGATTTGAACTAAATCGGATTAATTAGAGTTGAATTTTTGATAATATTGTTCAATCCCTGACTCAAACCTCAGATGTAAAAATCCCCTTGCAATCAAAGACAACCCTGAACATGCTTTATAGATCAGGAAACAAGATCCTGACCTCATTTTATCTGTTACATTTCATGAATGTCTTTCTTTACCCGTCCATCCTCCATTGGTTACATGTGAAGCACCAAGCTAGCAAAATTTGGTCACAGAAAGAGACATATCAAATAGGACACATACACTTTGGATGCATACGTGTTGTAGTATCCACGAGTACAGTATCTTTAAACCCAAGTTTTGGATATGAATTTTCCATTACAAGGACATTACTTTTGTATGATATTTATCTTTAACAACCATCATCTAAAGACCAAGTGAATGAAAGAGCACATGGGATTGGGCTCTGTACTTCCATTTCAAGGATAAGATAAAGATTGCTTTAGTTTTTAATAGGTATTGGCAGTTGGCACGCAATGGTCAACATTTCGAGTTGGACTGGAGCCACCCACCATATCATATCTTATGACTATAAAGGAGTATCGTACTGGTAATACCCTGCCCTACACTCCCACACTTTGACGAATATGCCCTTTTTCAATTATTAAAAATAAACTAAAGGTGGATATAGTCCACCCTCCAGCAGCTTCCAGCTTATGCTTATCATCTAGTCAAGTGATGTGTCAGTGTTACCCCCTATTTTACAACCATCCAACCACCTCAGAAGGAGGCTAATTTTGTCTTTATAGAAAGAGGCGCCCATCCTTTTCCTTAAGCCATTATCTGTTCTATTCTATCTCAAGTATGCAGAAGATATAGTTATTTATTTAATAAAATTAAATAACTGTTCCTCCAAAAAAAAAAGCAAGAAATTAAAAAAAAAAACACAAGACCTATTGATCATGTTGGTCTTCCAGATCTGTGAGAGAGAAACAACTTTGGGATTTGAAAGCGGTGGTCTTCAACTTCGATATCGGTATTATGTTCTTGTCGGGTCGGAGCAGTAGTTTGTCGGGTCGAGGCGAGGATGAGGAGGATGAGGATGATGGGTTGTCGTGATCGTCTTCTTCTTGAAGCTTCTCTTCATCGTACTCTTCGTTCAGAGCGAGGAGAGGCATGGATTTGGGATTGTGCCAACAGTAGAAAGATGATTTCCTTGACCATTTGTTGGCCATCAGAATTCTTCTCCTCTTATTGAATGGGTTCTCTTGCTTTTGCAGATCCTTCACGCTTGTTACCGAGCTCATGTCTGATAGATTAGCGAACGACTTTGATTTCCCTGAGAAGTGGTTTGACAATCCCCTCCTGCAAATTAAGAATCAGATAACTATGTTTAATCAGAAGTTGAATCACATCAGACTGTTAAAAATCTAAAGAAATGATGTTGATTGTTCAAGTACCAGAAAAGATTAGACACTACACACACTTACTTGATCGGAAGAGATTCTTCGAGCGAATCCAGAGAGCCCAATCCTAAGTTTGAAGAAGAAACGCTGCTATCGACTTCTTCCCCTTCCTCATCATCGCTATCGTCCGGAGCGCCTATCGACGACGAACTCTCTGATGAATCTTCTGTACCACAAAACCCAACGCCCGACCCGATCCGACCCGAGACCAGCCTCTTGTCTTCAGTCTCCTCCCCCTCTGCCTTCAAGAAAAGCGAAGCGGGCAGCTTCTCCGCCGCCGCCGACGAGACGTCTACACTGAAGTTGGGACCTACCAGCACCTCCATGTCTACGAGAACAAAGATCGATCGATCGATCAAGTCTCTACAAGCTACGAAAACAAAAACTCTTTTCTCAACTACTTCAACTCACAGTCCTAACCCTCTCCTCTTCGTCTCCTCTCTCTGTTTGGCTTTCCGGCAAGGTTCGTTCTCATCAATCAAAAGGATAACAGAGACAGGTTGCAGGAAGGGGGGGTGCGCAGGATAGGGACAGTGTTGCGCGTAGGTTAAGGAAATGAGACAAACAGACGCACCTTGTAGTGGCCTTCCATTTCCCCACTATGTCTCTAATCTAGAGAGAGAGTGATAGGTTGCTTTTGTTCTCGAGAAGGCGGACCATACCCACAGTACTCTATATATATATTACCATATAAGAAAGAGGGATGGCGCGTCATCATCACGCCTTTGGTGCACAAGGATGTGGGTGGGATTCCGTCTACGTACGTATGGAACTTGTATACAAATACGGTATTTTTATTACAAACTCATGAGATATTGTCCAAATTCTGTAATAGTATCAGCCGGCGGCGTTGCAGCCCATGACACGTTTCTGGTGACGTGGCATTCAATCTTACCTTCCTCCTTAATTTTTTGCCCTGTAAACTGTTTTTTAAAAATTAATTTTTACGTAAAAATACCTAAAAGTAAAATTGTGTATTACTAAATTAATAAAAAAATTAAATAATTTTAATTAATTATTTAACTTAAGCTGGGAAAATTAACGTGGTTTGTATGCAACTTGTAGTTATGAAATGATAGGGACGTGAATGTCAATGGAGGGATTGGGCACCAATGTGTTTATGACTCGGGTGAATGGAGTTTATTCGCAAAACGACGGCTATTGGTGATGTCGTTTTCAGATTTTATTTGTCTGATGCAAAAATAAAATTATCAAGGTGAAATATTTTTAAAAGAAGTGATGGATAAGTTAATTTTACAACCAGCGGTGGTAAGTAAATCTATTTTGGATCACCCAATTCGCAAGTTTTGACTGGTCTACATCAACGAAAGAATATTAAAATGCGCACGACCTTATTGATGATCACCTATGTCATCCGTTATGATACAAGGACGTTACATGGATGGAGATCCAACGGCAGATCCTGTTGTTCAATGGTACACAATGTCCCCACCGTATAATTAAACTAGAACTTCTTGTGTGGGCTACATCTATGATTTGTACGGACAGGAATATTCTATTTGGATCATCCAATAAAAGTTTTAAGAGGAAAGCAATTGGATATTAAAAAAAGAACTCAACTTCCACATGGAAGACCAATTAGATATTTTGAGGATTTATTAATTAGAAAAGGAGATTTGATGATTGATGGGGGACAGATATTCTAATGCAGGCTCAACTAACAAGTAAACTTAATTAAGAATTAAAAAATAATAAAACTAAAGGGAGGAAATTAGGTCAATGTCAAGGATAACCAATGAATGCACTTAGCTTATCTTTGCCCATTTCTGCACCTACCCCTTATCTCTTGTTGACTACATCCCACCCTATCTCTTTAGACGATGTAATAAACTAATCAAATGGATAACTTAAAGTTTATTGCTTCAGGACTAACATTCATTGATAGGTATATCTTAATTACCTTATGTGAAATTGCGGGACCAGCAATTATCTAGGTCTTAATGAGCTATTGTATATTTTTATGTATAAATTTAAGATAAACAGCAATAATGTTGTTTTAGAGTGATTTAAACTCAATTGAATTTAAGATTAAACAAAGATGCCTACAGCAACCCTAACCCATTACCAAACATATAAACACTGCAAGATGGAATTTCAATCCACTTGTTTTAGTTCATTGAAAATAATAATTGAATTACGACCAAAATAATTAACAAAATTCAATTCTTCTCAATTTCTTTAATAAAAAACTTCAACATATAAACTTGATGCGAACAACAACAAAATAGACCCACAAGAAAAAAAGACAAAAAGAAAAAAGAAAAGAAAATAGTTTTTGAGAACTGCTTGTAGAAAAAAATAAAACTAGAATAAAAAGATTGAAATATATAGGATATAATAAATATAAAATAATAATAATAGATAATAATAAAAGATACATATTAAAATAATAAAAGTAATAATAAAAATAAAAAATAAAAAATACATAAAGGATGATAAAACAAATAAGTTATTATAAGAAAATGTTTAGACAAGTAAGAAAATGTTTAGGCTAAATGACTAAAGGGAAAGTATTACAAATTAAAAGTTTAGGCTAAATACAAGACACAAGATTCGAAAGAAAAAGTTTAAAAAACCTACGAGAAAGAAAAAGACTTCTCTATATGAGATCATTTACATGTATCCCAGTATGTCAAAGTTTTCTATAGAGAGTTAAGTTTTCAGTAAGTTCCAGCAAAATCATGTCATTCTTGATCACCTTCTCCCAGCCTTCATTTTTTTCCTTTTACAGTCCCTAAGTACAATCTTTTGGCATCTTCTTATAGGAACGTCAGGATGTCTCCTCTTAACATGTTTGAACCACCTAAGTCTTGTCTCTATTAATTTTTTTATCAATATTGACCACCCTTAATATTTCTCTAACTATTACATTAGTAAGGTTGCACATCTAGCATAGGATCTTCATCTCTACCATCATTAACTTATGAATATGTTTGACGGATCAACACTCCATCTTATATAGCATGGTCGACCTAATTGCTAAACAATAAATTTTACCTTTGAAATTTAGTGATATCTTCTTGTCACATAAAAATCATGATGCACTCCTCCATTTAAGTCACCTTGATTTGACACTGTGAACTATGTCTTCATCAATCTTTCTATTGTTTTGGATGATAGATCTTAGATACTTAAAACATGCTTTCTGTGGTATAACTTTTGAACCAATATTTATCTCCGCATTGGAAGCCATCCTATGGCCTGAAAAGTTACATGTTAAGTCTTAGTCCTACTCAATTTAAAACACTTCAACTATAGCGTATCCCTTTAAAATTCTAACTTGATATTGATATTCTCTTTTGTCTCATTCACTAAAACAATGTCATCAGCAAATAACATACATCAAGACACATTTCATTGGATATTCCTAGTGAGCTCATTCATTACTACTGCAAACATAAAGAGGCTTAATGAGGAGCCATGGTGTAGCTTGATATTGATAAAGAAATGCTCCTATCCTCCTATCATCCTTACTTTAGTCTTTACATTTTTATACAGATCCCTAATAGCCCGTACATAGGTCATAAGAACTCCATCAACTTTTAAATATCTCTATATAATATCTCTAGGTACCCTGTTATAAGCCTTTTATAAGTCAATAAAAATCATGTGTAAGTTAAGATGCCTTTATCTCTATTTTAATAGTCCTAATTTAATTTATATCATTTAAGTTATTATACATTCTGAAATTCTTTAAAATAATTTTCACTTCAAAAGTATTAAAATTTATGGATAATATACATGTAAAACAAAATTATTATGTTCAAACCAATAAACTTATTTGCCAATGATATTGGGAAAATATTCTTTGAAGAAAGAAGATCATAATTCTATTAATCAATATCATAGTTATATACATAAGACATATTCTAAACAGAATAGATATTAGGCTCCAATAGACATCAAAGCACACAAAATTAAAGAGAGTAATAAATCGAGTTAGATTTTATTCTTTTTTTTCCGGTTTGATTTTGATTTAAAAGTTGATCAAATTTAGGAGTTTAAATAATTTTATTTTAGTCAATTGACTCTACAATCCTTAAATAATGGGTGAAATATATAAACAAATCTTTTGTAATTTAAGAGGCTTAAAAAATTCTTTAATTTTTAGATTTTTTGTAATTTTTTATTTTTTTAAAAACTCTTTCTTTTAGAGTTTGATTAAAAAATAATACAAAATACATGATACATAAATATTATATATGGATCAATCAAATATTATTTATACGACAATGTAGTCTAACTCTTAAATTTGAACCGAGTTAATTAAAATATACTCACATTAATAATTTATTACAATTATTTTAAATTATTAATTTAAGTTAAATTTAATTAGTTTATATCTAATTTAAAAATTAAGTTATACTACTATATTAATGACATTTGATTAATCCACAAATAATGTTTATATTATGTGTATTTATCACTATTTTTAATCGAATTTTAAGAGAAGAGACTCTTCTAAAAAATTAAAAAATTTAAAAAAGAAAAAATTTAAAATTTCTTTATTTATATAAAAGATTTATGTCTTCTATTCTTAAATTAAATAATATCATATTGTCTAAACTAGTTTAAATTTGTCTGGACTATTTAAATTGACTTTCCCAAATTTGAATTAACACAACAATAACAACAGCCACCACCAGAAAAAGTCTTAATTATGCAGATCTAAGGAGGTCCTATAGTATGTAGTCTTATCTCTAACTAATAAAGAGACTATTTTTGATAGACTTACATGACGAAAAAAATGCATATATATATTAAAATAATAATAATTTAAAACTAAAAAATAAAAATAAAGATAAAGATAAGAATAATAAGAATGGTAATAATAATAAAATATAAATAAATAAATATGAGATTCAAATTGATTAAATGAACCAGTACAAAAAAGACAAAATTATCATGTCTAAGATTTCAATTAATTTAAATGGACAAAAGTGTAATTTGACTGTGTCTGCAAGAGACGAAATTTGCGTGCGGTGACTTTTATTTCCTTATCAATTATCATTCACGTGTCGTCAAATGTTATCATCGTCATCACCATAATTGTTTCCTCTTAACACCTTCAACATCTGATTTTGTACAAAAGCTAGCGAGAAGGAATTAATGGCTTGTGGTTCTGAGATTACTATGTCGGAGGTTGACTTTGGTTTTGTCTGTTTCTTAGTGAGAAAACGCAGGATTTATCATTGGAAAAACTTGCAAGGTACTAAGGACTTGGATAGACTTGTAAGTGGAGAATTGTCAAAAGAGGATTCGTACGTCAAAGTTGATATAGAAATAAGTGGAGAGGCATGTCTTTGTGTCAAAGAGTTGGATCCCATCATGCACGCAATTAGTCAATCGCAAATTCGCAATCCTCGCTTCTATTATGCTTCAAACTCTCCTTCACTTTGAATGTCCCATTTTCACCCATCACGAGTCCTATACGACACTTCCTCTCAGAACGGTTTGCCACCCAATAATTCACTGATTGACAGAGTCTGGTTTTATTTTTATTTTCAAATTTAGTTTTAAAAATTGTTAGTTTGAGTCTTTAGTTTGATTTTTGGTTTTAGTTTCTTCCTGTTTTTAAAAATTATGAAAATTATAAAAATTGGTTTTTAGTTTTTAGTTTTTAGTTTTTAGTTTCTATTTTTAATTTTTATAATTTAACTTAACCGGTCTGTTAGGATGCCTCAGCTGCATGCATCACCGCACTTCCACTCGACACCTATCGTAATGATAAACGGCTCGTCTCGCCATCAATTAATGTTTATTTAGTAATATCTTAACCAATTAATTAATAATCCAGAAATTGCATAATCCAGAAATTCCATCCACCAGGGCAAAAATACTATAGATGTAAGATATAGAAGGGGAATGAATGTTTTTTTTTGACTTTTTACTATCGTCCGACCGTTACTGAGGCTTTTGCTTATGTTCTTTGAGCAAAATAAGAAAGGAATCCCTATTAGAAATTGTAAGAAATTGGTAATTGTAATAATTACCAATCCAAATTATTACTCGGACTGTCCAACATCCTACTTATTTCTTTGATCCGTTTGATCGGTATTGATTATAAATGATATTACATTTATAATCCATCGATGCGATGAGTTCCAGTTTTTAATTTTCTGGTTTGATTTACTTTAATAACTCTTATTGTTAAAAATGATCAATGTATTGATTAATTGATCAATTTTCCTAAACTAATAAGTTCCTATAAAGTAAAATAAATCAATTCATGTTCATTTAACAATATCTTTTTTCATTTAAACTTCAAATTCTTTGATAGCTAAGGATAATTTCTTTCAATCATATTTATGTAATTTTTAATCAGTTTTATGAAGGTTTAAAATCAGATGAATTTTTTAACCTTAAACTGATAATGAACTTTTTAACTTCAAACCTCCTCTTTTGCCGCTTTAATTTTTGATTCGATATTTAAACAATTGCTAAAAATACGTTTAATGTCAAGACTCATATTTTTCACAAAGCAAACGATATTTAAGGCTATGTTTGGTTGGATATAAATTTTTAATAGAATGGAATAATTTATAATGAATGGAGTGTAATATTAGAAAATTGTTGTTTGAGAGGGATGGAAGGATTCATAATATAATATAATGAAATGTTGTTTAGAAGATGGATGGAATGAAATGAAATGTATATATAATAATAATGAATGACTATTATACCCTTGATAGAACAAAACATATGGTAATAGGGTTAAGGGTATAATCGATATTATAAAAAATTATTGAGGGTATATTAGGTAGTACATATTTATCATTTTACATTCCATCTCAAACCGTCTAAATCGGAGACAATTTATTTTTACTGTTTAGAATAAAATGAGATGTAATGTGAAACTCTCCCCTTCTTTTTTATTTCATTATAAACCCTCCTCTTAAATGATAAAATAATATTCCATTCTATTCTATTCTATTACTAACAACCCAAAACATAGCCGAAGAGATTGAGAGGCTAATCCCTCGTCACATATATATATATATATAATAATTTAACAAGATTTACACTCAATAACGTCAGACCTGTTTCCTTGTCACTTGTCAGAAGAACAGGTCAAGTACTGCACTGAATCGTTGTCCTTCTTTTTGTTGTGAAAATCGACCGGATTAGAGCAAGTTTGCAGCTAAATAGGACTGAAAGAATAGTAATGAACACATAGATTTTACGTGGAAAACTCCCAAATAAATTAGGGTAAAAACTACGGGCAAGAAGAAGAATTTTACTATGAAATTTAGGAGTACAACCTCTCTCTATTTTACAAAGAGAAACACTAAC
>JAOQMM010000003.1:20443362-20454678 GCA_027563515.1 Erythroxylum platyclados | reverse complement strand
ATAATAAGAGTAAGAAAATTAATAATAGTAATAATAATATTAGTGGTAATAGTAAATATGATGATGGTGATGATGATGATAAGAATAAGTAATTACTTTTAGGCTAACTACAAGAGGCAAGAGTTAAATAAAATAAAATAAAATAATAATAATTATTATTATAATAACCAATAAGTAATTACCTCTTCGGTTAATTATAAGAGACGAGTTAAAAGATTAAAGAGGATTGTCAGATCTCTTTACGAGAGATCCTTTACCTGAGTCATATCACATCAAAGTTTTCTATTGTAGGTCACGTTTTCGGTAAGTTCTAACATTGTCATATAATTTTTGATCACCTCTCCTCAACTCTTCTTAGGTTTCCTTTTTCTCTTACAATCTCTAAGTACAATCTTTTTGTATCTTCTCGTTGGAACATCTAGGTATCTTTTTTTAACATGACAAAAGTAAAACTAATTTTATAAATCATAATTAAAATACAC
This sequence comes from Erythroxylum platyclados, assembly GCA_027563515.1. Taxonomy (NCBI): domain Eukaryota; kingdom Viridiplantae; phylum Streptophyta; class Magnoliopsida; order Malpighiales; family Erythroxylaceae; genus Erythroxylum; species Erythroxylum platyclados. Next base: position 20,454,196 of record JAOQMM010000003.1, on the reverse strand, counting down.
TTAATTTTATAAATCATAATTAAAATACACTTTGAAATTTAAATTCACACATGTGATATAAGTTTAATTGCATTAATTATACATATTCTTTGAATTATTTATTTTATTAGATTTATATAATTAAAGTTTTAAGTATGTCTAGGTTTAAGGAGTATGTGAAACTATGATCTATAAATATAATGTATTTAATAAAAATAAAAATTATAGTATTAAATTTATTTTGATAAAAATTAAAAGAGATGAATTAAGTCTATTTTTATAAAAGTTTTGATAGTTATTATTTAATAATAATATGATAAAATCAATGATTAAAAAATTTAACCGATTCGATCGATTCAACTGTAAAAATCTTGAATCGTTTAACTTTTGTGTTTGGTTTTTAACTTTTCAGCTTGATTTACTTTAATAACTCTTGTTTTTTAAAAACCAATCAATTTATTAACTAATCAATCGATTTTTATTAATTAATAAGTTCTTATAAACTGAAATAGATAAATTAATTTTTATTTAACAATTTTTTCAATTAAACTTTAAATTCTTCGTAAGAACAATTTATTTCAATCATATTTTAAATTTTATTAAAATTTTAACCAATTTTATAATGATCTAATACTTATTAAATATTTTAAACCTTTAACTTAACTTCTTATGATTTAATTTTCGAATTTTTAAAAATTTGGAAAAATTGAACATTATCAGACAATTCTCATTCTGAAAATTATACTAAAAATTGGACTTTCTTTCTTATCCTCCGCCCTTCGGCCCAGTACAATTATCCATTGGGCAAACCCAACTCTTTTTTAGGAGAGTTGGAACAATATATATTTCTACTCCAAGCATCATCAGTTAGCTTTCTAGGGTTTCTATTCTGCAACTGTCTGTGCCGCTCTCTTCTGGTACAGATCTTCTTTTCTACAATCGTGAGAAACTTTTAATCTTATGAAAAGTTTGTTTTAGGAATGGATTTAGCGTTTTTGTTTATCATTGTTTACTGGTTTTTGTTTTATGTGCAGATATTATTGGACTCGATGTCTCGTGTTTATGTGGGTAACTTGGATTCCCGGGTCACTGAACGTGATCTTGAAGATGAGTTCCGTAAATTTGGAGTCATAAGAAGGTCTGAATTTTATTGATGGAATATTCTCTTTATCTTTTCTTTGATTTGTTATTTGAGTAAATATTTTCGATTTGGTGGCAGTTTTTATTGAATTTAAGTTTGTGAGATGAAATCTCTGTGTTCAGTGTATGGGTTGCAAGGAGGCCACCAGGTTACGCCTTTATTGACTTTGATGATAAAAGGGATGCAGAGGATGCAATCCGTGAATTAGATGGTATGTATAGTAGGTTTTTCTGTTTTCATGGTATTTTATTCTGGTCTTGGGGTTGTCAGTAGTTCGATTTACTTTTGAGAGTACCAAAGGTCCATTTTACCTTTAAAGCTCTGTGTTTCCTTCCAATTTATTCTTTCTTGAATCTGTAAATTGTCTGTCAGTTTCATAAAATTGAACATTATTTTATTCCATATTAAGGAGAAGGTGTAGAACATGTAATTTGACAATTTCATCAACCATTTATTCTTGGAGCAGGTAAGAATGGTTGGAGAGTGGAGCTTTCCCACAATTCTAGAGGTGGGGGCCGTGGTGGCGGCGGCGGCGGTCGTGGTCGATCTGGTGGTTCTGACTTGAAGTGCTATGAATGTGGAGAGCCTGGTCACTTTGCTCGTGAGTGCCGCATGCGAGTTGGTTCTGGAAGAAGACGCAGCCGGAGTCCTAGATATCGCAGGAGCCCAAGCTATGGCAGAAGGTAAAATCCTTAATTCTGATAAACACACATTTTCTATGTTGAATCTCACTCAACTTGCATGAGAAAAAGATAGAAACTCAATGGATTTCCATTACAATAATTTAAATGATTCTTGGAACAAACTTTTTTGGAGCAGAAGTTACAGCCCTCGTGGGCGATCCCCTAGACGTCGCAGCTTTTCACCCCGTGGACGCAGCTATAGCAGGTCACCACCTTACCGTGGACGTGAAGAGGTGCCATATGCCAACGGGTGAGAACCTCACACTTGTACGTTGGGTGTTCTTCTACTGTCTAAATATCCTTTGACCCGTAGTTGGCGATGGGTTGAGAAGAAACATGAATTTTGTTGGTTGGACAACATATCAGACTCATGACAATGTTTGCTCGGGGATGAGTTAGTGGTCATATAAATCATAATGCTGTTCTTTTTTCAGGAATGGAATTAGGGATCGGCGTGGAAGCAGGAGCTGAAAGCTGATGCCTTGTTAATTGGCACTGTTAAGATTGAGTGTGTTTATTATGTTTGGACTTCAGTATGGCTATATTTTGAACGGGCAACGCCCCCAGCCTCTTGGTTTGGATAAGTTCCTTTCATACTTATTCCTATGTTGGCTATTTTATTTTAAGCAATCAGTGTAGTTTTGGGGCTTTTCCAGCTATAAGGGCTGTAGGTGTTAATTATGACTTATTGAGACGAATTGATCCTAGTATTGGTGCTAAATGTTTATGCTTTCTTTTTTGTGTTGAGGTGTCTTCTGGGTCTGCTTCATTCGTTTTGTGCTTCTACACTTGAGGTGTCATTCTTCGCTGCTCTCCGTTGGGGATCTTCAATTTTTGTTGAGGTCCCTGCTAAGTCCTCTCTTCATGCTTCTGTTTGATTGAACTCTCCGACAGTGATGCGCCTCTCCCAAACTCTTGTGGAATTTCTTTTATTTAACTTAAAAGAATAAAGAGCTGCTTCAAACACTTCTGGCAGGTACTATCAGTTCCACAGAAGAAGTGGTTTTGGGGATCTTAGATTATTGAAGACTGAAGTTCTTTGATATGTTCTTTCTAAATGAAAAATTTAAGATTGTTGCAATTTTCAAAAAAAGAAAATGATGATTTTCTAAACTAAAACTGGACTTTTTAGCTTACACGTAGAAGGAATTATGCAGTTGCCATTCTAAGTTTTAAGTCGGTTGTATTTTGATAGCATGGGGTAAGAAATTTTTTGAATTCTATTTGATTTTATTATAACAGTATTCAGATAGACTAGAAAAGCTAAAATGGTGAATGCTTCGCTTTTGTGTAGTGTCATAGGGTAAGTTTCAAAAATATGCTCTGTATCTTGGTTGTTCTGTTTAATTCACATTTTAATCTCCCAAATTTCTGATATTCATACATTTTACTGAGATTTGTGGGCGTCCTCATGTTGTTTGGCGTCCCTTGACTCCCTGAACATATTTATGATCTACGGGAAGAACTCTTAGCTTCAAAGAGGTCCCACTGCTTAAAGAGGTCTACAAGCCTTGGGCTGCTGACCTTGCATGATGCCATCTAATTATGGATCCTAAACAAGCTGATGAGATTCAACTTTGGATGTCTCCTAGTTCCGTGTGGATGGTTCATCTGGAGGATTGATCCACAAAATTTCTACAGCCTTAGGATTCCTCCATCTTGTGATTCATGTTCTTCGTCCATGCTCGAATAGTAATATTTTAAACCTTCTTCGCACACTTGGATTCGTTCACGGTGTTATGGGATTGTTCCACTATCGTGAAGTTGATTTCCCCACTTCTGAGCAGTTTTCGTAGATGTTTATTGAGGATCAAAACGAGGTCTCTTGGTACGAGGTTGTGTATGGTCTTTTATCTTTCCTTTTAGCAATTTTTAGGCTGGTTGACGTCTTGAACTATTACATTTTTGTTTGATTTTCCATTTCATCTAGTGAGCTTGCGTTTCTTTGTTTCTTTCATGGCAATGGCAACATTATTTATGCGCGGGAATTATTTGGGAGTGATTTATGTAACATATATAAGGCTTCAGCTGTAAATGAATACCCACGTGGTAAAATTAAACATCTGCATCAAATTCAGCCGAAACGTTTCACAGGGTAACAAATCAAGTAAGTCCTCATGTTTACTAAATCAACACATTTTCATGATTTAAAAGTGTGTGCACTTTCTGGCCTTTGGAGGTATTACGAGGTGTGATGCAAATTCGTCAACTACGAAATATTCCCTGTCTGCACGGTACTTGTAGTTTTGCTTTGGGTTAAGACTGATTGACGTGCTTTAGTAGAAGTATTTCCAACTCACATGTTTGTTTTCTTATATTAGTCTTGGAAGAAGTATTTCACAGTGATTTTGTTTGGATTGTTGTCACGAAACGAGCGACATTCTGTTAGCATAATTTCATTGCTTTCCCGTAGTAACGCAGTGCAAACCTGGTCATCTTGTAATTCATTTCTTTATTGGTGTCCTTGTAATCACGTTTTAAGCAATAAGAAGTACCTTCTAACATACCTCTTGAAGTGTTAAAAGCAGTAGCTTTCTATTACTCTCTTAACCATCAATAATATTATCAAAATAGTGAAACTTTTTTAGCCAATTTTCTCCGGTTTGGATCTTCCGTCCAAAATAATCCTATCCGATGCTCAAAATATGCCAATTTCTTCCTGTTTGGATCCTTTATTTAAAATAACCTTGTTCAATGCTAAAATGACGTTGTTTTGGGCATGGAGTTGAGTTTAGAGACTGTTCAATCTTGTCTAATGTTTAAAACGACGTCGATATGAGCATTGAACAGGATTGAACAAAGTTATTTTGTCGTTTTAGGCATTAGACATGAGTTTAGAGATTGTCCAAATTTATCCAATGTTCAAAACGGACGTTTTGGGCATTTTGTCGTTTTAGGCATTAGACATGAGTTTAGAGATTGTCTAAATTTGTCCAATGCTCAAAATGACACCGTTTTGGGCATTTTGTCGTTTTAAGCATTAGACATGAGTTTAGAGATTGTCCAAATTTGTCCAATGCTCAAAATAACGTTATTTTGGGCAGTAGATATGGTTGAATAGGATTATTTGATCAGAGGATCCAAATTCAATTTCCTCTCCTTAAACCTAGCATATGGATACTCTTCATCATCATTTAGAAAACAATTTGAAATATGATTCATCCAATGATTCACTCCTCTTAATAGAAAAAATGTTTGAATATGATTCATTAGTCACTTCTTCATCAACATATTCATTTTGAATCTCAACAATGAATTTTGCCTTTTCACCATCGATGGCTTGTTCTTCATAAATATGATTATAATGTAGATAAATAATCAAATAATTCAATTTCTATACTTTATTAAACATCTCCGACATTTCATTGTCACTATGTATTATAAGTTTTCTCATTTGAGACTTATGACCATATTTGTAATATAAAAAATTTATCATGTATTCCTTATCCTCGACAACATTCTTCAACGCCAACATATTGAGCATGTTAAAACTCAGTAACATTTATTCATCTTCATCTTGCTAACAATATACTCCTATCTCCCATCCTCTTTTAGAACTCTTCCATATTTAATTAGATACAAAATTGTTGGAACAGATGGAGTCTTTGCATAAGAAAATCACATACCCTAGTTTTCAACATGTCATAGTCGTCAATCATATCTTGACAAAAACAAACAAATGTAAAAACCTAAATACCAAGAACAATAAGAAGTAGGATCAATTACTAGTTTCTATCGATAGCTACCTCAAAATCTTAAGACACAACATGGCTTTGTTATTGATAAGGTTTAAAGACTTGTGATCTTAGCTAGATAAAAATATTCTACATAAATCATATATAACTAAAAAATCAACCCCAAGCAATGCATTCTCAAATAAACATTTGAGTATGGTGAAGACTCCTATAAAATCAGCCATTGAAGAGTCAAAAATCCAGTAAGATGATGAAGATAACAAGATCCCGAGATTTGGATGATAGTCTCAGAATTGGATTCATAGAGTCTCAATATTTTGACTCCTTTAAAATTAAGTATTATGTTATTACAACCCCAACATCAACATAAAAACACAATATAAACAAGAGAAGATAAAAAATTGAGCACAAGCATGATGTTCAATAAATAGAACTTATGAATTAATTGCTGTTATAAAAGTAGAAAGACGTGTCCTTTCTCTGCACTTCTCATTATCGCTGCATGCAACATTGCTTTTCGATTTTATTTGGCTTACCTTGACACATTTCATACTACTTGTCCTCAACTTTCAGATTTCAAATATAATCCCAAATTATATTTGATAAGTGTCTTACAAATAGAGTCCATTCCTGAAATATGTATGCTTCTCTAATTTTTTTGAAAAAATATTACTGTTTTAAAAATAGAATAAAAAGTTAAACCGGTAAGACAAAAGATTTTAAAATTTAAAATGTTTAATCGGTACTAGACTGTCATAAAATCAGTTAAAGAATGAATACAAATAAAGAATTTAAAATATAATTGAAAGAAATTGTCCATATTTATTGAAAAATTTGGAGTTTAATTGAAAAAAGATTGATAAATGAAAATTAATTAATTATTTTTAGTTTATAAGAAGTTATTAATTTATAAAAATTGAACAAGTAATTACTAAATTGATCAGTGTTTAATAACAAGAATTATCAAAGTAACTGAACCGGAAAGTTCAAAATTAAATCGAAAAGTTGAAAGGTGCAAGATTTGGTAACTCAACTCGTTTATACATTGCTGAATGTAATATAGTGTTGAATTCGTTTAAAGAGTGGCATATAATTGCATGTCTTAGAGCAATTAGTTTATTTTGTGTGTCTGATGGGTAATATTTTTAAACTTGGTGTGGAGGATCTACATGGAAAGAGCAACTATCAAGAATCATTTTGGAGCCAGCGAGCTGTGATGCAACGTAAATCACATTGGTGAGGATCTACAGATGGAAGCATTGGTGGGATTAGCAGAAGAAAGAAAATTATGAGACTTTCAAGCTCCCTGGGAACAACAAAAAAGTAAAAAATAAAGCGAGTTTCTCCTGGAAATATGCTGTCAGATTCTGTCCAGAGTTTTTGTTCAGCATTCTCTCTGGTTTTTGTACCCTAGTCGATCATGTTTCTCTCGTCCTCTTCCTCTTTTTGTTCCCCTGTCGTCAGACATTAGCTTAGTTTCTTGTACTTATGTTAAAGATCAGAAAGCTGGAAATCTGTACTGAGTCTCTTCCATCGTGCACAGAATTTTCTGTTTTAAAAACACTTTCTATCTCAGGCCATCTCCTCTAGAAATCTCCATCCAAAGCTGTTTAAAAAGAGAAAAAGCTCCTGCTTTCATTGTTGGCAACGATGGAAAAGCGTGTGAAATCTTGTTCTGCTAAAGCTATATTAGCTTTGAATCATTGCCTTTTTAGGTAACAATCCCTTCCATTGATACGACTATCATGGACTTGAAGGAAAAGCAAGTTAGGTAAGTCATTGGCATAAAATCTATTGAAGGATTCCCCTCAGCTGTTTTTCTTAATTTGATTGACGAGTTCTTAAAACTGTAGGTTTAATGACACTCAACAGGACCAACAGTATGAGAAGCATTTGCTTGCAAATAAGCAATCTTTTCTTTTATTAGAGCATGAAGGTGGGAAAAATGGTAGGAAGGCAGAGAACACAACCACCAAAACTGCGAGGTTCAATTTGGTTCCAGAGATTCAGGGATCATCAATGAATCACACTATTGATCCAGGAAGTGATGTTTTTCTGCATTGGAACAGAGTTTTCCGCTTTTCATGTCTACTAGCACTATTTATCGACCCATTGTTTTTCTTCATTCCATCTGTGAAGAGAAATGATTCTTCATCATGCTCGACCACAGATGTCAACTTGGGAATTACACTGGCGTGTTTTCGCACTCTCACCGATTTGCTATATATAATGAACATAGCAGTAAAGTTTCAGACAGCCTACATAGCACCGAGTTCAAGATTTTTGGGCAGGGGTGAACTTGTTACAGACCCCAAGTTGATTGCCAAGTGTTACTTAAAATCAACTTTTGCACTAGATCTTATAGCATCTTTACCGCTTCCACAGGTTTGTTAATGCTATCGACATTTCTCTGATACGTTATTAACAATTTTCAGAGTGCCCTGGAATATTAACATGCAACTGAAGTGGTTATTCTACTGACAGATCCTGATATGGCATTTTTCACCAGTAATTAATCCAAACTCTGATCTGAACAACAATGTCCTTATGCTAATTGTTCTGTTCCAATTCTTCCCGAGGTTGTACATGATTTTTCCATTAAGTTCTAAGATATCAAAAGCCACAGGAGTGCTAGCAAATACTGCATGGGCTGGTGCTGCATACAACCTTATACTGTTCTTGTTGGCTGGTCACGTAAGTGATTTGGTCCCAAAATGCTGTTCGATTATAACATTGCATTCCATTTCCTTATATCGATGTACTGCAGATTTTGCAATGAGTTTGGTTTTGATAATGTAGATCGTAGGGGCCGCATGGTATTTGTTTTCGTTTGAGCGTAATGCAACATGCTGGAAGCGAGCTTGTAGAGAAGAACTTGGTCCTGTGAGATGCGATGTCAGATACTTCGATTGTAAGAACATAGACCAAGTTGATCGGCAGATATGGATAAACACTACTCTTGTATTTTCTCTCTGTGATCCAGATAATGGCACTGTCTTGAACTATGGCATATTTGCCAGTGCTGTGACAAAGAATGTTCTGTCAGCGCCTTTCCTTGAGAAGTACTTCTATGTTCTATGGTGGGGCTTGCAGAACTTGAGGTAAGCATCTGATATCATGATTAACTAAATAGGAAATACTGCTCCCTGGAATCTCTGATCATACTGCGTTACTGTGTTTTCAGTAGCTATGGCAATAACTTGAGTACGGGCATATTTGTCGGGGAAACAACATTGAGCAATCTAATTTCGATTCTTGGTCTGGTATTGTTTGCCCAATTGATTGGAAACATGGAGGTACTGATTACGTGAAAATCAAGATTCTTCAAAAACTTTCAATTTTCTGCTAATCCAACATACCTTTCTCCTTTCAACACCTATAAGTCTCTTACAAATTGACCTGCTTCTGTAGAGATACTTGAAATCCATCGTTCAGAGACTGGAGGAATGGAGGGTCAAGCAACGAGACACAGAGGAGTGGATGAGACACCGGCAACTCCCTCACAGTATAAGGGAACGTGTCAGGAGATTTGTTCATTACAAGTGGCTTGCAACTCGAGGCGTTGATGAAGACTCCATTTTACGTGGATTGCCAACCGACAATCGTCGACACATCAAACGCCACCTCTGCTTAGGCCTCGTTCGAAGGGTAAGTTACGTGGTTTTCAATTTCATCTCTTTGATACGTTGTGAGTGTCGATCCCCATTTACAGGTTCAATTTTTCTCGCAAATGGATGATCAACTTCTTGACGCCATATGCGAGCGACTGGTCTCCTTTTTCAGTACCAAAGACACTTGCATAGTTCGTGAAGGTGATCCAGTTTTAGAGATGCTGTTTATCGTCAGAGGAAAGCTTGACAGTTCAACAACGGACGGGGGTCGATCAGGTTTCTTCAACTCAATCACTCTGAGTCCTGGAGACTTCTGCGGAGAGGAACTGCTCTCATGGGCATTGGTACCAAAGTCTAATACCAGTCTACCATCTTCCACAAGAACAGTGAAGGCTCTAGAGGAAGTGGAAGCCTTTGCATTACGAGCAGAGGACCTTAAGTTTGTGGCTAATCAGTTTAGACGACTCCATAGCAAGGAGTTACAGCATACTTTTCGTTTCTACTCTCACCATTGGAGAACATGGGCTGCATGCTTTATTCAAGTTGCTTGGCGAAGTTACAAGAGGAGGAGTATGGCAAAGAGATTGGGTATTATGGAGCCTTTCGGAGATCCGTTAAACGAACAAATGACTGATGAAATTACGGAAGAGGAAGAGCTTACAAGTTCTTCTTCACCGTCGCCTGAAATAAGACATAACCTTGGTCTGTTCTCTTTTAACAAGAGGAAAGGAAGTGGCAAACTCAAACTTGGCATGAGTCCAAGGTTGCAAAAACCTGATGAGCCAGATTTCTCGAGAGCGCCAGATGATGATGACGAGTCATAAGATTTTCTATATTACTTAACTTATGATGATTCATTCATCTGTTAGTCTGGACTCTGGAGGGTGATTCTGCTCTGACCAAGAGTCAGTACTTGGTATCTAATACATCAACAAGACATGATTATTTGACAAATGCAGTTTCATAAAAGACTAAATGAAGTTAAACTCAGAGGGGCTTGTCAGAAACCAAAACAAGACCCAGTCAACTACTGTGAACATGACGAGGTTTTCTTAATGTATGCTTGGAACCGACAGTAAATAATACTGAACCGAACCCAGCAACAGGCCAGCTTTAGGTGAAACAGAAAATTGAATGAGACATGCCCTGCGACGGATGGCTTGTCAAATCAAAAAGATCTTTTCTTTGTTTTGTCGAAGCCATTGCAAGACAATGTTTTTCTAATGGAGTAACCAACCAGGAAAGTGGTCAGCTTGTCCTAATATTATACAAAGCCGACCCTATATATACATAAATCAGAATCAGCATTTTCCCCACTAAAGATCTCTTGGTCCTACTCCTACAAGCTCGTGGAGTCCCATAGTTGCAACTAGTGATGGTCGTGTCAACTAATGCCTCCTCAACCTCATGCTTCTATTACGCTTAGTTTCCATACCTTCTTTTTTGGCTGCCGACACTATCTTTTCTCTTTTTGTGTCTTTTTATCGCTTCCAAAGCAAATTAGTATGATAAGAAACAAATCATACGGGAAGGTAATTGTCTGTTGCATCAGAGGTAAACGGAATATCTGTTAGATTTAATGGCCCATGTACCTTGTGTCTACTGATGAAGCTTATGATGATGATTAATGGGTATGAATTGTTATAGACTCAAGTGGGCTAAAGAGGATTTGATCCTGTATGGCCAATATGTTGGAAGTGGCCCTACCTTGCATTTGGCTTCTCG
>JAOQMM010000003.1:20425353-20439499 GCA_027563515.1 Erythroxylum platyclados | reverse complement strand
ATTTCAGTCGCCCTAACTAATTGATAGTTTTCTCCCAAGAAGAAGCAGAACTAGTAATGTTTAGCAGGATCTGAAGTATGTGTGTCTGCCTGTCTGCTGATACGGCCAAAGCCCAAAGGCTGTCCAAAACTTACCGTATTTTTACCATTTACCCTTTATTTAGCAGCTGTTAAATCTGTTTAGAACAATTAGACGCCTTTTCTCATAAATAATTATAATCCTTTTCTAAAAACATAAAACATAAATGACACTAACGTGGACTTCCAAGGTCAATTCAGTAAACATCAGTTGACTAAGAAACCAACACCACAGAACATGGAAGTCTGTAGCTAAAACGTGTTAAAAGTTCCATAACTGAGGTATCTTTAAATTAGCAAATTTAGAGAAGCTGGAAGATAATTGGAACCATCCAATGTAATGCATAAAATGGTATAACTGTTAAAGAGACATGCCATAAGTGAAAGCCAAGGTCTAACAGATAAAATATTGAAAAGAACATTTCTGATATGGGAAACTTTGGTACAGTCTACTCTTTACACTACTCTTCGACTAATCAAGATACTTGAAGAATAATAATAATAATAATAACCATAACTTTTCTCAGGAACATGTCGGTTGCAGGAAAAGAGAAGAAATAAAAAGAATATTCCCTATTCTCTCACTTTGTTTAGTCATAATTTTGTTTATATAAAATAGTCGGAGAGGAAAAAATCAAAAAGGGGAAAGAGGACAAATGACTGGGGACCCCATGAGATTGCCCTCGTTGAATACTGTAGAGATGGGGCTGATTCGGTGGTAATAATGCCATTTAAGCAAGACATGATGTCATGGCCACCATTCTTTTTCTGGATATTGAAAGAAGTAATAAAAAGGAAGTCTCAACATAATTGATGATGGTACATTAAAGAAAGAGGTTATTGTTGGTATTGGTGGATGATTTCTGATAACTTATTATAGCCCAAGCTATTGGGAACAAACGACACTACAATGAATAGAACAAAAGGGTGATCAATAAGAAGAATATGGAAGATTTGTTTTGATTGGCCTTATTTTAGTAATTATGTAGAACACTATCATTAGTGGAATCCTTTTAGCATAAATCTAATGAACAAGCTTAAGCTAAGTTGTGAGGCAAATGGGAGTTAAAAGGGTATGAAGAACTAAGAAAACCCACATAAGTTTTCATCAGTAAACCAACTTTACTTACAGTGAAGGTTTGGCACTTGTGCTAGATTTGTCCTTTTTTTGTTTTTCACTTTTGAGTTGTAAGATTGCCTTTTGCTACTTTACCTAGTATTTTAACAAGTAACCATCCTTTCCCCTTCTTTATGGCTTCAATGCCAATGCAAGAATAAAATGCCACTTTGGCCTTATTCTTCTTCCTTTTATTGCTTATTATTACCATGCATAGTCTCCAAGCTCTCTTTCTGCTCCAAGAGTTGGTCCTTGGTATGAATAATATATGTGATCTTGGTCTTTTTGATCTTCCAATTTGATTCAGGTTCAGACTTCTTGTCATGTGATTCTGAATTTGTTTCACAACCAGAATGATAGCTCAGAAACTTTGCTCTCATCTCTCTCTCAATCATACAGATTAAAGATAGTCAAGCCTGCTGAATTCTTCTGCAAACTACATTTTTCATTTTTTTATTATTACTAAATTATTCTTTTAGTGATCTAGTAGATATTAAATATAGAGAAGTAAAGGAAGGTTGTACTAGGCAGAGCTGGGATTGGTCACTCATCTTGTTGGTTAGGAAATAGTATTAAAAATGTCTGAATTGGAAAAAAAAAAAAACAGAGATAGTTACATGATGGTATGAAAACACACACACACAGACATATGAACATATGAAATCCACTTTGGTAGGAAATAGAGACATCAGAATTTTTACATCATTCCATGTTGATAAGGAAACAGACTCTACATCAAGCCACCGTTGACAGAGTCATTAGCACGTTTTTGGATTCTCATTTTGTGGCTGAAGAAGTTATGATCCTTCTCAGTATATCCGCCATTTCCACCAGATGTTAAACTTTTCCTGAGGCAACAAAATTTCTTCTTTTACATGTTGCGTCCCTCTCAAACATCAGGAACATTGAATTGAGCACTTTCCAACTCAATTAAGAAAAAGTCAACCAACAGAAGACTACCCTTTTATCCCCTACCTTCTTTAATTCTTTCACTTGATGATAAAATTCCCATTTTAAAACCTCAGCCAAACTTTCCCATCTCAAGCAAAACAAACCCAACTATGACATGCTAAGCCATTTATGGGGTCTTCTACATTAATGGTGAAGATTCCACTTGCATCCAATGCTTCTGCACATTTGGAACTTTTGAGGTGGGCATTTCACTTAATTAACTTCACATGGGAACTGACGTCTGTTTTGGCCACCGGAGGAGGACAATATGAATATGAAAGGTAGGCAATAGGTTCTTGTTCTACTACAAGGTGAATTAGAAGTAGCAACTGCAAGTATGTAACAGTTAAAATCTGTCACCTAACATAAAATGACCTTATTATCACCAAAAAAATTGGCAGGACATAGAAAGAAGAGAAATGGAATATTGGTAAGTTCGAAGACAGGCATGCATGGGGAGTGTCCTACTTGCCAATTACAAAAGCATCCCCCATATGACGTATCTTTTGTCGGTGAAGATTGGAGATTGTGCTCAACGTTTGGATTATGTACCAACTCTCACTTCATCACCATAATATGTTTTTTCTGCTAACTCATGTTTTGTGGATTTTATTACTATGGATAGGATAGGATCAATCAACCATTATTAAAAAGAAGAAAGTTCAATATTTCAGGGTGGGAATTTGGGTAAAACTAAATTCATCTAAAGAGTAGACAGAAGAAACCTTACTTCGCAACGAGATTTGCTGGATGAGACTGACTCGTATCGTAATGTACGCAGAGAATGGAACGGGACACTAGAAATGAATAATTATGAAGGAACAGAACCTAACATCAAGGTGGTGGATATTGATTAGAACTTTGAATAGTGGATAGGTCCACTTGTTTCTAAACTAGTCATGAACAACAATAATAATAGCCCCAGCTTTCACTTTCAATACAACTAACAAGCATAAGATTAAGCTTAGTAATGGCCAAACTACAGTGTTGTCCTTTGGGGCTATCTGCAAGCATTTTCGTCCCCACCACCCACTCTCCATTGCCAAAGCTATTTACTACAAATTCAATCAAGTGCCAGATAAGTTAGACAAAAGGGGATACTAATTAATGACAAAGATGGAGAGGGTAGTGAGTTTTTGCCAGCTACTGGAAGCCTATTCAGCTCCATGATTACCTTCTGAGATGGCTCCAAATGGACCAAAAAATTTAATGAACAGAAAGGATTTGTTATAATATGATTTGTTGCTAAAAGCTATATCAGTTCAGTAACAACTGTGAGGTAAAATTTAAATTATAAACTACTGGTCTCTTACCAATAGTTTGCTATGGCCAAGTGCAGTACAACGTATCTGACAACGGAAGAGAACACATACAACAACACTTGGCTGCTTAATTGTTATTCCTCCAGAACAGAAAAGACTATTTACGATGAGACACTATGTCTGAAATGAGTTTTTGTGGCTTGCTTCTCTTTTGCTGATATTTGGCAAAGGAATACCACACCCCACCAGCTGTATTGACCACCAATCCAGTCACATTGAGAGCATGCACTTCCACACCACCCAACAAGACGAAACCAAGAGTCTGAGAGGCAAGAAACAAAAGAAAACTAAATCTATATGGACTTCCAAGTTCTTAATTTTGATATGGAAAAGATTAAAGGTTTGAAGGTGGGAAATTGGCCATAGAAAAAGAGGTAAAAGTAAAGAGAAATTCATTTCACAAGAATCTGATTTCTGTTTGATCTGAAGTGCTATATTTTTACCTGTTAAGAATCCACATATTGGTCCAGTTTAACATAATGATTGATTTAAGTTTCATAAGTTCCCTCTTTTTGTATTTGTACAACTCTACAGCACACATACCGTGGAACCAACACCCTTGAGGACTCCAACAATGGTTGTCGTTAGAGCAGAGTTGACTATGGTACACAAAAACATGGTGAAATTAAGAACTATTCCCATCACCAGTGAGAGGATCAACATCACCAAAAATGATAACGAACTACTCTGCAGTGACAAAGAGTTTAAGGGCTTATGATATATACAACAACACTATTTGCATACTCTTATCATAAGAAGAATGGAACAATAAAATCTTCATATCAATGTATCATTAATTACCAGAAAAAGTCTGATAAAGAATTTACCCAACATTCTCAGAAAGATCAATCAAGACCATGCATTGATCAGTGAAACAATAACTGAGACTTGAATCAACAACAATAGCAAGCCTTCAAAAATTCAATGGTATGTAAAATTCTTTCATTGTTAGCAAAGCAACATAATTTAAGTTCAAGGTTGCAGAGGTCAAAATTGCTCATACACTGGAGGTTTGTATTGTTTGTGTGCCTGAGTTAGTGAAGAATGCAAGCAGAAAAAAGAGAATGGAAAGCCCAACAAGTCCTCATCACCTTGCAACATTTTAATGCAAAAATGGGAGTGTCAAAAGTTAAGACTGCTTTAATAGATAAACTGCAAATCAAAAGTGATTTGATAAATAAAATTGTTGATAAGTTCAATTGATAGCATCGAAATTCCATTCACCACTATTTTTGGCCCAGCACTGTCCTTGCCAGATTGTTGAGGTTCATTGCATCATGAATTATTTGACTTGCAGTTTTCTTTTTCTTAGCCTATGCGATAGAGCTATTCAAGAAATCAAGGGAAAGTGAAGCATTTCAAATGACACAGTCATTATAATTTATCCTAAAGGACTTCATTGTTGACAACAAATCCACCTGCTTAAATTCTAGAAAAAAGAATCGATCTGTTAGGACTTCAAAGTTTGATAAAAATTATATAAAGAATTTCGTTGTTGACAACAAATTCAAGATTCCTAGTTATAACACAGCTGAAATATAAGATCCACACTACCACGATACAAAACACAATTGCCTTATGATCTAATCAACAATAACCTAGACAATAAAGAAAAGGGGTTAAGATTCTGACCTTAGCAAGTAAAAGTGATAAAGAGTTTGGAAATTCTCCAGTCACTACAATGAGGAACATTAGAAATGGAAAAGACAAGAAACTGTTATAGTACATGATCTCTATTGAGGAAAGCCCATCTTCTGCACCAGACTTCTCCACCAATACAAGGTACATAGTCTGCACTTTCAAAGCAGCAATATAATCTTTAAGCAATTATGACTTTGAGGAACTATTAATAACAACAAAAACTTAAGCAATTAATAACCAACCTGGAAGAAAACAGATGTAAAAGCCATGCTATATCCAAAAAGGTCAAATGTAAAATCTCCAAGTGCTGCAATAAGAACCCCAGCTGCGGTCAATAGTACAGAAAGAGTCACCTGAAATATAACGAAACCGTGTCATCTTATCAAAGGAGTATGCCACATTAAAGATCCCTAGTCATCAAGCTTTAAAGATATTTGTTCAAGAATTTCACTGAATAAATATATAACCAAGCACATTATGACATTAAAATCAGTGTCTTCAACAGAAATCTCTTCCATGAACAATGAAACACAGTTCCCACAACTAAGAACCATTGTTCTAAACATCAATATTCAGCCATTCGAATCATTGATTAAACTCAGTTGATACCATTGATATCCACTCACAATACTCAGCAAGCAATGAACATATCAATGCAAATAGAAGCTTATGTAAGTAAACTACATAAAAAAGGAGCAGCATACTTGCATCGTAGGTTTGCCCTTTCCAGAAAAAGATCCAGCAATAAGTACAGCAAGAGGTGTAAGCCTCTTTATGGCAATATACATAGGTATATTGACTCCTTTCAAGCTTGCCAAAGCAAATGCTACATTGGCATTGTAGAATAGTGAAACTGGGAAAAGTCTTATAGCTGTTTGCATATCTGCGCCCCTGGCTTTAGCGCATCCAAATCTCCGACCAAAGTATATGAGCAAAGCTGTTGTCAATTGCTAAGACAAGAAAAAATAGGAAAAAAGAAAAGTAAATATCCTTCTTGTCTAATGGACCCAAAAGACCACAGTGTTCTTTTGGAAATACCTGCAGAGTCAGAAGGGTCATCGAGTCTGCGTACTGCATAAGAATGGCCTTATTAATAAATACCATCGCCATTGAAGCAATCCCATATGAGACGGCCGCAAACAAACTGCAAGAACCAACAATTGCCATTAAGTTGTACAATGCCGCCAAAATACCAAACAAGTTATCATCTAGTCCATTCTACAGCACAGTCCCAGAAAAACGGCAGAAGGATTTAACAGCCTCAAACGTGGAATAACTAATGCATGCATTAAATGTGATCATGGATTACTTTACAAAAGTAGTAACTAATCAAGTTAGCATTTTGATAAAAATTTCAACAACCTGATATGATACGGCCTGGTAATAAGAAAAAAGAGAAAACTAAAGTAAGAGGAAGAAAAAGAACCTCAAAAATGAACTCGTTTCTTTATCACTTCTATTATCCATTGCCGTATAATGATCCAGAAAAACGAATCAGTTTTATGAACAGAAACAAGTGAGGTTCTGGGTTTCAAACAATCTCACAAATCAGTTGCTCCAATCACATCACTGGATCAAACATCCTCCAAATAATTTGCCCAAAATCAAACACCATCATGAAGTTACCCTGCAAATCGAAGAATTCTTATTCGAAAACGAAAACCCAACATGCAAATATAGTAAGGGCAACCAATCGCTTGATTAAAAGAGAGAAAGTAAGGAAAGAAAAAGAATTAACCTGATAAGTGACAACTAATACCTTCCATAGTAAGAACCGTTAAAGAATAATTAAGGAAAATGGGTCCTTGTGTTCTCGGATCCAGTGAAAGAGGTTAAGAAATTGAAAAGAAGCCCTCAAAAAGTGGGGTTTCGTGAGAATACAGAGGAACGTGAGTGACTGAGGAGTGTCGCTAAGATGGACTAGAAACGCATTAGAGACAAAGAGAGTGGTTGGCGCGTGTCTCGGCACATGCATGCATTCACACTTTCCCGAACCCATTCCCCAATCAGCTGTTTAATGGTTTTGGGCAAGAGATCGCGACCTGGCGCCGGACAACAGCCTACCTCTTCTAAAGTTTCAAACTTCAATCGACCCAAAAGCCCTAATGTTAATTTCTTAGATCACTAATCACTTGTTTACTGTTCCAGAGTTCCTATTGCATTGTAGGCCCGTTTTAATATGTAATGTTGTGTTTAACCTGTGATGAATCCCCATACAAAAGCCATAACAGTACTGGGTCAGCGCCTAATTAGAAATGGTTTGGCTAGCAAGACGGGAAATTGTGGGCTAATGCTTATTCATCCAAAAGCCTGCTTGCAACAATGGTTTGGAACTTGGAAGACGACTTAATAGTATAGCTGTCGGCTAGTCGCTTCGCTTTCTTGTGATTTGACACCTCGAGACAGCCATGTAACATTCCCCAATGTTGTCCTCGCCTGTTGACTGTATCTGGTTTCGCTTATGAGTTCGTACAATTTTTGTATCTAAGCTCAAGATTTTAGGTTTTGATACTTTGTTGCAAGATTTCTGGAGAAGTGATACTGTGCTAGGGGACTTTGATCATACGGAGAATGGTTCCTACTAAAGCACACTTCTTCCAGCCACTTCTGCCAGGTTTTGAGCATACATTTGTAAGGCTCTTTGACCCAGTCCCAGGTAGCCCCCACTCTGATCATACACAACATTAACATCGACATGCGTGCTTTTGCAGTTGATTCCAGTTTCTTTTTTCATGCACTTGAATGGGCAAGATTGTCATAGAGCTACACTGAGAGGGCGTCTTGGGGAACTTTGGCCGGTCAGGTTAAATGGCAGACGGTTTGAAGATGGTTGGCTAAAGTTTGTTCAGGATCATGATTTGCATGTGGGTGATTTCCTGGTATTCGGACATGAAGGAGATATGGTGTTTGATGTTATGGTGTTTGATCCAAGTGCATGTGAGAAAGAGTACAAGATCGTGGTCAAGGAGGAGCAAGAGAGTGAATTTCAAGAAGGGTTTAAGGGCATTGCAGCCAAAGAGATACGGGAAGAGCTTGCAAGTGATGAGATCGACACCAGTAAGTTTATTAATTGTTACTTCTTCACCTCGTACTTACAATGTCTTCTTCTACTACTTTTCCATATCATTTATACGGTATATGAAATTGCTTTAGTATTCTTGAATTGCAAAAAGGTGGAAGACCTACCTAGAACTTGTCATTGTAGTTTGTAATGTTGATTTTCATGAATGATCAACTACTGATGCAGGAGAATCGACGGAGGCAAGGCAACTTGTTGTTTACAAACAAGGAAGTGCTGGTCCATCTCTGCAGAAGGATCTTTCCTTTGCAGCAATCCTGACCCACCATACTCTTAGTAGTTCTATAATGGTTAGCACCTATGAGTTATTGTACGTGTGTTGCTCTGTTTTAGTTGTTCACATTTGTATTCTCTTAAGCAGGAAATCCCAGAGGAATTTGCCAGGCTGAACAACTTGACTGGTAGAAGTTGCGAGATTATTCTTAGGGATCATCAGGGGAGATCATGGCCTGCAGAGTTAGGCCACAGAAAATCAAGTCGTGGTGTGTATATTAAATGTAGTTGGAGAGCCTTTTGCACTACAAATCGCATTATGGAAGGAAATACTATAACTTTTGATCTCACTGACAAGGGGAGTACCCTTATATTACAAATGGTCGGTAAGTTTTATTAACTTTCAAGAATTTCATAATTTCAAGCGAGTATGGAGAAACCTTATGAACAAAAACGAATTAAGTTGTATGTGAGTAAGTGTTTATGGTTACACATGAAGCATTTGAAGTAATTGCTTTATTTTTTGTTGTTTGATTGTTGCTCAAATTGTATTTGCTGAACTTCAGAGGAGGTATTGAATATCAACATATATGCTTAAACCATGAAATGCAACTAGGATTTGCAATGGTCAGGCTGAGGCCATCTCTAACTTGGCCCGGCCAACCGCTCAGTCTGCAACCAAAATGATGTCGTTTTGGTCTTTAACTTAAGAAACTTACGAACTAAAATGACGTAGTTTTGGTGACCCAAATCAGGCTGGGCTGGCTTCCCATGGCCCAAGCCAGTCAACATGGGCCTGGACTGTCATCCCTAAATGCAACAACCTAGCACAAGCTGAGGTAGCCAACCTAAAACCATGTGATGCATTAATCGGAGAAAAGTCAACTGCTGCTATTCAATTTATTTCATGTAAAAAAAAGCTCATGAGGGTACCTTCCCTTTTTCCTATGACACTGCTTTTCTTGCTGATAATGCTTTGCAGGGTTGACAAAGCAACCTGAAGCAAAAGAGCATCTTATGCATTGTGATACAAAACCTAGTTCGTCATCAATCATACATCCCCATGTTTCAATTACTTTGTCCGAATATAACCTTAAAAAAGGTCTGGTGAGTATTACAACACGTGTTATACGTTCGCGTATAACTATTATCTCATATGTAGTCTATCTGCAGACTATCCCTAGAAAATTTGCAAGCACAAATGGCCTAGCAAGCGCATCTTGTGAGATGAACCTTTTAGATGAAACAGGAAGGGCATGGCCAGCATCATTAAAGATAAGGAGAAATGGTAGCAGAGTGTCTATTGGAAAGGGCTGGACCGCATTTGCAAGGTCAAAGCGGCTAAGAGCAGGAGATGTCCTCGAGTTAGAACTCATCAAGGGAGGGAAGAAACCTGTGATGAAGTTCTATGGTAACTTCTCCCTGCTTATCCAGAGCTAGGAATTTTTACTGTTTCTCCCTATTCTTTTAATTGTCATTTGTTTACAAGTTTCCAGGTTTAAATTACGATTTCCAAGTTTATATCCATGATTTTTAGAAGAAAAACATTCCTAAAATTTCCAGTTTTGAGCACAACAAAATATAGCAGTCCAAGCAAGCATATAGAAAACTTGCACTCACATTCTTGTTTCTTATGGACAAAGCCTCTTGGCCTGCGATGATTCAGATTCTTCGTATCTAGCTTATAAACAAAACTCAGGTTCTTAAATGTCGATACTGAACATTCTTAAAACTATGCCTTTACATAACAATGGATAACATGCGATCCTTTGTAGTAAAGGTAATTGAAATGGAAAGTTTAATATTTTGTTCATTATGCATTCTGATGTGAAATGTTGAATGAAAATTTCCTCTGCCAGTGGAACTAAGTCATTATATATATTTCCAGGACCTTCAATTGCAGCAAACGAGAAGAGGTGCAACAAAATCAAACACAAGTAGTTTTGTTTGCCTTTGCCTTATCCAACGAAAGGTATTTGTTGCAGATTAACTTTCTATGCTGTATAAATGTGTATAAATGTCACGCAAGCTGGGAAGATCCTTTTGGCTATCTTTGGTTTTGTAAACAACTTTTAATTTTGAAGACTCAGAAGGTGCTACTAATCGGCAAAAACAGTTCATTGTTTGAGCCAAAAAGAGGGTTTCTGAGGGGTCGCCATCTCACTTATTCCTAAATTTTGTAATGTCGTGGACTTTATGTTGTCAATTGTTAAGAGTAAGGCTACCAAAGTTCCAAGTTTGAGCTTATCTTTCAATTTCGTATCCGACTTTTGACAGATTACCAGCAAAGATGTTTCATGAGTAACGTCATCAATTGGGGCCCAAGCAACGACAAGAAAGGAACTTCTCTTCTCATATTGTAATTCCAAATCAAATGGAACCCAAGATTTCTGTAAAATATTGAAACCTCAGATAAAAATCCTAACTCGTCCTTCTCCTGCTGGGATCATGAATAAGTATTTAACAATGGACTAGTGGAAAGTCACAGATTTAACTCGGTGACTATCTGTTAATTCTGAGCGTAATTATCTGAAACGCGGAATGGTGATTCACGTTTCAGACTATGAGTCTCGTTCGTAGTAGTAGCCTCGCCTGATTGTGAATGAATGCTGCCATTAACTTTGATATCCCTCACAACGTCCCCATTCAGTCCGGTATAAAGCAAGTTGCCAGAACTTTCAACAAGAGATCTAGAGTCAATTGCAGCACATGAATCTTTTAGCTGTCCAGAAGGCTCCACTGAAACAGATGAAGTTGATTCCCGATCAACTACCATACTCTCCGGATCTTCACAATTGATTCCAACTAGCAAACTTTTATCACGGATTAATGGCTTCTTTAAAGGAGAAGAACAAGACTTGGAAGGAAAAGTATCCCTATGATCTGCACCTATTTCAGCTTCAGATTCAACTCCCAAATTTCCATTCTTGATTGGAAAAGATACTTCTGTATTGCCTGAAATTGGCCGAATATTAGTTGCACCACCATCTTCAAAGTGCTCCCCTACAACATCAGAATTACTTTCTGATGCTAGGGACCCAGAACTGCTCGTTGAATTCATAGATGCCAAAGTTGACATACAATCACCATTTTCCTTTGTGCAAGAATCTGATACTGATTTCACTATTTCCTGCTTCTCCTTCAAAGTTTCCATGGTTTTGAGACAAGATGACCGAGCTGAAACCCTGCACCACACCAGGAAAACATGGCCAAAGGAAAGTTAGAAATTATAACATACATCCTCCTTTTAATGTACAGTGCTTCTCAAATTAAACAACACAAATCCACTCCATGCTAGTTTTAGGATACAGCTCAAGTTATTAACAAAGAAAACCAAACAGATAATATGTTCATCAAATATAATATAAAAACTGCCGGTGCACCTATGGGCACAACTTTTCGGTTAAAACCAAAAACCAACCAGATTGTTAAACTAAGCAAGTAACCATGAAGATAGACAAAGAATAAGACGAAGCCCAAGCCTTTCTAGGTAGAACAAATAATTTTACTAGTAAAACAAACAGCAGAAAATCAATTGCACAATCAACTAAAAGTCATTAAGTGATCAAACAGAAACACGTACTTCAATCTCCCCTCTCTTCTCTCCCATGTTATACACATGAAAAAGTAAATACCTAAAATTTCTTTAACAGAAAGAATGTTGAAAGAATACGGGAGGTTAGCTTGTTACCTGCTATATAAAAGCATATAAGCTCCCTGAGAAAGTACCTCTTCCAATTCAACCCTTGTAACCTGAGGCAAGATATACAAACAGTTGAAGTTGTTAGTATTAAACTGTAAATAAATGCACATCTCAAGCAGTTGAAATGAAAATGCCTCTTCTCCTCCAAAAGGAAAGTTAAGTTAGAATAAAAACCAATCTACCCTGCTTTTTGTAACCTCTATTATGAATCTTATTCACCTTACAACCTTCTGTAAAACGAGTCATCTTTCAGATTAATCAACCAATAGTTACAATAATCAGTACTGCTAATTAGCAGCCATTTCATCTTTCAAATGAAGATCAATTCATCCAATTATACAGTTCAGGCTATGCAGACAATGAACCTCAGCTACATTTGAGTGGTTGGTTGTACCCAATAGCACATAGTGTTCAAGTGATTAGAATGATTATCATGGATTAATCCTTACTAACAGTCATTTCTATTCACAAACTTGGGACGCAATGTTTTATAGGGAAATAATGGCAGCTTTTGCAAAGAAAGGACAGCAAGTGCTGCGGGTGAGAGGGAGAGAGAGATCCACCTTACAGTCATCAATTCTGTACCAGTTGCCAACAAAATCCTTTGTGTAGCAGATATAATGACCGAAAAATGATGCATTCAGCATGTCAATGTGGACAACAACCGCATAGAGCTTGTATATATCAGTACCATCTGCTTCCTCACTCATGTAGGGACTGAGGTCCAAGGTCTCAGGAAAAGTTACTCGTTTATTAAGTTTGCCAAATCTGCCACTCTGCAGAGTCAGGTTAACAGATGTTATATTAGAGAAGAAGTTGTATTATAACAGATGTTATAATATAGGACATAATATAACAGATGTTACATTATAACAGATGTTATAAACATAGAACATAATTAAAAGTTGAGAATATAATCTAAAAGAAATAGGTACTGGTCCAACCTGAAATCTTTTTAAGGCAATTGTTAGAATATTTGGAGCCCTTCGGATCGTAAGCCGTTTCCATGCCTTGACATAGTCATTGCACCTGTAAATAGGAGTGGAGACCAGATCAAATATCAGGAACAGAGAAAAATTCATACATACACATAAATTTATATGTAACATTACTCATTCATATCATTCCCCATCTAATCTAGAATACTTGATAATTTGTGCAAAAATTTTTTAATGAACAAGTTTTACCTTCAGCCCCAACTAAATCTATCTTGTTCTGGTTAAAGTAAATTACTCATTTTGCTCAGTCTGGAAAGTGAGATAAACCTAACTATAATGGAGTTGTTAAATCTTGAGTCTACTTCAAAGGGAAAAGAACCGGATGTATTAAATCAACCTCTCATCTTTTATCATTCACCCCCCGATTTCAGTTCAAATTATAATATAGATTCTCACCTCCATGATTATAGATCATGTGTACAGGAAGCCTAAAATTGTGTGAGAAGTGAAGTCTTCTATTATTTGCATATGATGAACAAATGCCAAAAATAGAACCATGCACAAAGTGGATAATATGAGGTCTTGTGCCTCTAAGTTCAGGACTATCAGCCATACCCATCACATTTGTACATATTATCTCCATGAAGCCACTCTTTGACGGTGAACTGATCAAGGCATTCCTCCAATGATGCAGCATCGCCGTGAATTTCAACAGTTAGATCCATCATGCTTTCATACTGATTTGATATTTTATTGCACGACGCACATATCACCTAAAGTAAATTACAAAACAGTAAAATCAGTCAGGTCATCAACCCGACCAAGAGAGTTTGAAGATTTAACTGCTCATGAAATGTACACAATTAGAAACTTGGAACAAATCATCAACCAATATGCAAACTATGCAACACAACATTCAAATCACATTGCAAGTGAGTCAGCAGTGGAGATTGTAAATGGCTTAGTAGCTGCTAACTTTTTAAACTATCTCATTTCAAACATTTTGCCATATAATTTTTGGTAAGTGACTGTTGGATAATTATAATTATCTTTATTTTAGATAAGGTTAGTTAGCTTAGTAGTTTATCTTCTAGTAGAAAAGATA
>JAOQMM010000003.1:20412507-20425253 GCA_027563515.1 Erythroxylum platyclados | reverse complement strand
AGCTTCGGCACGTTTCTCGCCGTGGACGGGGTGGACCTTTCGGTGGAGGAAGGCGGGGTCTGCGTGTTCCTGGGCCCGTCCGGCTGCGGCAAGACCACCACCATGAAGATGATCAACCGGCTGATCCCGCCCACCTATGATGAAATCCCAGGAAAGAACCATGGGCAAAGTGGACAGTATTCCGTTTCAAGTCTCCAAGTTTGGGACTATAAGCCATACCCATCACATTTGTACATATTATCTCCATGAAGCCACTCTTTAACTGTAAACTGATCAAGGCATTCCTCCAATGATGCTGCATCACCGTGGATTTCAACAGTTAGATCCATCATGTTTTCGTACTGATTTGATGTCTTATTGCACATCGTACATATCACCTTAAGTAAATTAAGAAAGTAAAACTGGTCAGGTCAGTAACTAGAAGCTATAGATGTTAAAGTTTTAGTTGCTTAACAAATTATACAATACTAAAAATTGGGGAACCATAAGTAATTATCATGCCAGCTGCCCAAGGCAGCATTGACAACCACATTGCAAGTTGCCTAAGTGATGATAGAAACTCCTGATTCAATTACTGAAAGGCAGCATTGACAACCACATTGCAAGTTGCCTAAGTGATGGTAGAAACTCCTGACTCAATCACTGAAAAGCACCAGAGAATTTTAAATTGAGCTATTTGAACAGAGTAGTAGCACAAAACTGGGCCTGATTTTTATTTCTTAACATACTGCGGAGAAATAGAGTGCAAAGAAAGTCTAAACCAATTGATTTCCATGAAGACCAATATTTACAACCAGTCCGTTCTTTCCTCTTTTTTTTTCCCCAAAAAAACATGTAAATGATTAAGGAAAAGAATACTCTCACCCAACATTTGATCTGTTGCATATTCCTTTATGTAAATGTAATCTAAGGAAAAAATAATAATAATGGTAGAATGACATCAATCCACATCATGATTTCTGGTCAACAGCTCAGAACAGACATCAATCCACATCATGATTTCTAGTCAATAGCTCAGCACAGAAGGCATCTGCCCTTTTCCTTGATTGACAAAGAAAAAGACAATTTCCAGATGGCAGAATGCTAAGAGATCCTTACACTTCACTTTATATAAATATAATAACTTTACGTGCTAAGGGAAAGATATCAGCTTAAATAAGGTACATAACCTGAGATTGCAGCTGACCACCAAAAATATGTTGAATAAGAGTAGTCTCTTGAGAGATAGGATCAATGGCTTTTTCTCCACCAAACTCATCAAGGCACACTGATTGCATTATATCAATGGCAAACCTCATAAACTCATGAGCATCCTCCTGTCTTCCATATCCAAAGTTACCACCAATATTAGGCAAACGAGAGAGAATTTTAATTGGAGAAAATGGCTGTGAGCTCTGGCTTGCTCTTTCAACATGCTCTTGAAGTAAACACAGAAAGCACCAATCATCACGTTTGCCTGAAAATAACACTCAAAAGTTGCAACATAGGAATCAACCAATATCCCCCAAGAGGAAAATGAATGTTGATAATATCCCTAATTCTTCCACTTACATTCTCTACAGTGACCTTTCACCAAGAAGTAGGCAAGGAGAGGGCGTGTAAATGTAAGGCATTGCAAGACCACATTGACAAAGCAGCTGTATCAAAAGGCAAAACTATAATTAAGACCCTAAATGACTTCCTATAAGCAATATATTTGCCCATGGTATAGGGGAGAAAGCACGTTAATTGACCAATGAAAGTATGGACCTGTTCCCACAATTTAAGAGACCGCAAGGAGGGAATCCTCGCTTGTCCCAGTTATAGAGCTTAAGGAACTCCTCATAAGGGAAGAGAACCTGGAATACAAGTTTGGAAATGAGTTTTGTCGACTAAATAAAGATTTTATTCAATAGAGACGAGCTTCCAGAAAGTAGGAACAGAAAAACCAAAACAAAAGGTTAAAAAATATGCCTCTCTTGGCTTTTTCACGGGCTTAGAGCTTCCACTAACAGGAATCAGTGCAATTCCAGAAAATTTTCCGCCATGAACAACTAGATTTTTGCCTCCAAAATCCTTGCATTTACTCTTGTGCCCGAATTTCCAGTGCGCTAATTGGCATTCCAGCGAACTGGAAAGAGAATGAATAACAATATTTCAGGAAGTTCTTCAGAACTGAAAACGATGAGCCAGCAAGAAAATCCAAAACAGTTATGGGCGTATTGCAAGAATATAGAGCTTTAACCTTATAAAGATAGATTTCGGCCGAAAAATCACTTTGAACAACAATCACATGTTCGAAATTCATAGGCCAATACATGAGATACAATATCGGATATCAGTTCAGACAACTATGAAATTCCAACAACTTGGATGCACATATAAAAGCTGATTAATATTCCATTCAATAAACTCAACTTTGGATATAGTTCAGAGCAATAGCAGGATCTACTTATCTTTTAAACTGATTAATGTTCCATTACGTAACTGTCTAGTAGATTTTACCATAATCAAAACATAAAACTAACTAACAACAACATTATCTAGGCCCCATAAACAAATAACCCTACTCCACTCTTATTATTAAATAAAACAACAAGAATTAGAAATCAAAAAGAAAAACACGAACGAAAGTTAGATCCTGCATACCAGTACTGAACAGATTTACAACGAGAGCACTTCCTGTTCTTGCCAGGCTTGCGACAATTGGCACAAAACGAGGAGTCGGCGATTTCCATGGAAACCACTCCCTTGGCGTGAGTCCGATCACCTTCTGCCTCTCCGCCGCTTCGATCAGCAGCGGCTCCTTCAAAACCGGCGTCGACTTCGAAGTACTTGGAAGCCATGTTCTTGACCAAGTGTAGCAAACCCAAGGCGATAACAAAAATCGTAAAAACAAATTGCATGAACCAATTCAGATCCACCTTTATCCCACCGACGTGCATCTACAAGTCGATCATATACAAAACCATTAAAACTATTCTTTTAATTCGTAATATGACAATTTAGGGATTCCGATTCAGAAAGCAAGGTGAGTCAAATAAGGAGAGGGTTTCTTTTCTGCCCAAAAACTTTGGAAAATGAAAAACGACAAGAAACAATTTCAAGGTTAGTCCAAGTGAAAGTGTTGCACTTTTCTTTTATTTACTTTGCAAGACGAGAGAAACAGTTTACTGATGAAGAAACAAGAAGGCCAAACAAGGTCAAGGTGGGCCTCTGGCATATATATATACAATTAAAAGAGTGTAATCATTAAAAAATTAGAACAGTATGCTAAAGCCAAAACCGAATCGTCCTTGTGTCTCTTTCAAAAGAGAGTTGACTAAATTCCAGGACTTAGTGAAGTTTTTGTGCGTGGAGATTAAAGTGACGTAAGGACGAGTGTCCTTTCTCCAGTTTGCACGTTGACTCCTATTGATATCTGGTTTTCTTCTTGCTCTGGTGCTCCACTTTCCAGCCTCTTCTTTTTGCATGCTTCGACTTGTAACAGACTGTGTTTTGCAGAGAATGTCTAAAACTGGGATCATCAGTCGCTGCGATTAGAGCTACAAGCCTACACTTGGAGCCTCCTTCTTCGGAGTTTCTCGCCCCTGTAAGTGCTCCCATTTCTTTTGTGTTGAATCATCGCCTTTAGAATTTATGGAATTCTAATGTTGGAAGTTATGAATTGCATGTTATGTGTATTACTTGCAGCTCCTTATCAAACCAGTTCGACTCTTGGTACATTAGCTATTCAGATGCTTTGTGTTTCTGGTATTCCTGATAATGCTTGTGTTACACTCGCACGAGTTTGCTCCTCTAACTAAAATCTTATTTTCTACCGATTCCTCTTTTAGAAGAATCCTTACTTTTGAGTCAATGTTGTGAACGTTGTACCGAAATTGCTACTAAATTTAGTTATAATATAATATGGTATTGGTGTCGATCAATACCAAGTTATTTCTAATATAATGTGTTGTATAATTTTTAGTTTACTTCATCTCTTAAAAACTACCATAATATATATTTGATATAATACTTATGTCTTTATTTCTTATTATTTTTTACATTTTTCTCATATAAATAATAACCGAAATTAGAACAAGAAAAAAGATCATTTAATTCTTATACAAATATAAAATTAAAGAATAATCCAAAGTACATAAGATATTATAATTGATTATGTTAAAACATTATATAATAAGAACAATATAGGTCCATAGGCATAACAACAAGAGTTCATACCAAAAAACATAGCAAAGCGAAAGTAAAACTTAAAATAAAAACATTTACAGTTAAAAGTTTTATATGTATATTGTTGATATAGAATTTAACATATACATTAAATATAAGTGAAATTTAAAAAAAGAGAAAAATGAAAAAGATTATATTCTAAGTCACTTTTATCTATAAAAATTGGTTTATCATAAACCCAATTCACTAAAAGATCGATATAATTAAGGTAAATTGGACCTGTATTAAGAGTCCTAGTAAATAAATAAAATTGAATTGTTAACAAATTATGAGAAATTATATTCAACGTAATAATAAAGATAACATATCTTTCTCAAAGGTTTAAGTTGTATCAAATAAATACCAAATATTTAAATCTCCTTCATTCTAATATATTTCTTTTTTTGGAATGAATGAATTCAAATGTATTTTAATTACTTTCGCACTAAGTTGCACTCATACATTGATTAAGAATTTGAATTGCAATCTTTTGTAATTCTTGAACATTACTCTTAAATTGGTCCCACCAAACAACCATAGAATAATAAAAAATAATCTTATAAAAGAAATTAAGTGAGGATTGATTTTAAATAAGTAATAAAAGAAAAAGAAATGTATATCTAGATTAAGTTTGTCTCTTTGGCATATTGCAATGGGTACTATGAAATTACCGCATCTATCCTTGTATGCTCTTATTTGTAAGCTAAAGAGGTCTTGAATCTACTCATGTGAAATAATTGTTGTGATAGTTAATAACATTTTTCTATTAACTTCAACTTTCTTTTTGAAACTTGGTCTAAAATATGCACTCGGATTCAAAAATGTCTAGCGATAAACACTAAAAGGTAAAGTTGTCTTTTCTATATTTCATTAATGATTGTAAGATAATGAATGTATAAGAAAGTCTTATTTTTTAGATTATTCTTGATTGCTTACTTCTCTCTCTCTCTTTGAAAAGTAACCTATTGTTTTTTTTAAGTAAAAGAATATCATTACTTTAGCCGAACCTAGGCATCATTACAAAAGGATAAAAATAGACTTTGGACTATAACTCAAACTAATAAGAAGATCCATTACTTACAACACTACTCATCCTGAAGTATAAGATCTTACAAGGAAAAAACAGTTAAAGATTCCATTGAATTCTCATTGGTGTACTAAAACTATCACCTCCTTAATGAGCTAAAAGAATCTCTCTTGTTCAATAAGTAATTTTGTAAGCTAATGTTCTACTATCCATTAAATAGCCTCTGAAAATTATGTTGTTTCTTATAAATGGTATAGTTGAAAGTAGTCTTTAAGCTAGGGCTATCTTTACCCATTCTTTTTGATCTTTCATCAGCTTAGGAAAAGAATATAGCACCAATAAGTTTCATGACATAATGCATTAAGTTATTGTTGCCTATTATAGATTGAGCTAGTATATTAGCATTGTAAGTAAAGTTATAAGATGGATTCAGGTTCTATAAAGTAGAAACAACACTGCTTAATTACAACCAATGATTTTATCTTTAGTTTTGAATCTACCTCTAGTTGCAGGCCATGTTATGAAGGAAGCTTTAGGCATTAGAGTTTTATCACACACTATAGCATAAAAATTATTTTTATGACATTAGTCATTATTTTGATGAGAAATAAATATTAGGAAGCGAAATATCAACAAAATTGCTTAATTTAGAGGCAATTTGGAAGTTTTCTTTAATACCATTTGGATAAGGTGATGGTTTTCTTTAATATAGTTATAGATGGAGATAGTTTTATCACAATTATTGTTTGATTATTTTTTAGTGATATACTTCCTAACTTTGAGCATTTATAGTAAGGAGATATTAGAAGAGTAGTTCAAAGACATCTAAGGGGGTTAAGTTGTGTTTTATATCAGATGGATCCTATCGTTCTATAGATAGATTGTTACTTTGTTTCTAGTAGGCTTTTGAGATTTACTTTATTGTGTGTTATTTCAAGTTGGCTTATGGAAAGTTGATCATTACGGCTATAAGGTAGATCTTTGATTGAATGATTTAGTCATTTAAGATTTTATAAGAAATTAGAGAACAAGTAGTTAGCCTTAGCCTGGTGATGAACTTGAGAGTATGAGTTTCACTACTGAGTGGTGGTTTTTCATAGGAATAGTAACTGAACTCGACTTTAGGCATGATAAATTTAGTAGTATCAAAGCTTTATATTTATTTTTTCAAACAAGAACCTAAAAAAGTTAAAAAAAAGTTGGGGTTAGATAAAGTTAGTTTCACTTTTGACTTTTCTTGTTTGAAAAGTAAATGAATTCATTGATAAGCCTATAAAGGCAGCATTAGATAATTATACAAAGTTATATTGTCTATATTAAAATGTAAAAAGGTAATAGTACAACCCTACATCAATGCAACTACTGGTTAAGAATAAAGCTATGTTACTCCAGTCTCCATCTTATTTTAAGAGAATGGCTCAGATCCTCAGTAGCTTGGTAAGCAACAAGAATCTCTTTAATCAAGCAACAAGTTCTATATGTGATTACATACTTCCCAAAATGAGTATCCTTGAATATTATTTCGTTTCTTTCATTCCAAATTGGATAAAAAGAGCCTATTAGAAAAAGGCTTAAGCATTAATTATCTTTTCCAATTATTTTTTACTAATTCTCAGCACAAACTAAAATGCTTTCCCAATTTGTTAAAGGGAAACTAAGATTCATTTTGTGCCGCATTCAATACCATATTGTGGCTGGAAATTTCATTTAAAGAATAGATGATTAATTGATTCAGGTAACATGTTGCATTAAACAAAAATCTAATCATTTATACCATTAAGTCTATCCTTGGTCTTTAATCTTCCTCTGGCTGCCAACCAAGTGATAAAGGACACTTTAGGCATTAAGGAGCTTTTCCACACAATGTTATACCATGGAATGACTGGAAGTTAAGGTCTAAAAGTTTTCAGGCAAGAGGAATTAGAGAACTCTCTGTTACTTCTAATAGACCATATAAGATTATCCTTAATGGATGAATTAGGCAAATAGCTTGCAAAGTATTACAATAGTCTATCTGCTTCTCTTCCTGTAGTTTGCCAGACATTATGAGCTATCACATTGGAAACTTTTATATAGATAGGAAATCTAAAAATAAAAGTTGGCATGTCTTCTCTCTTGACCAGTGGACTATAAGAAGTCCAATTCTCAAACTAGAACCATGTGTCTTCTCCATTTCCAACCAGTATATTGATAAAAAGGGTATATAGTCAGCCTATGTCTCAGCATTTGAATGAAAGGCCAAGATTATTCATGTTTCACTTCCATTTGCCAGAAATTAGTTTCCTTCAAGTAGTATTAATTTTTCCATTTGCTTAAAAGTGCCTCTTTTTGGTTGAAATGTCTCCAAATTCTCTTGGTTACTATTTTTGTTTGAATCATTTTGATTGAGACAAAGCTTAGACCTCCCTCTTATTTTTTCCAGCATATTTGTTCCCATTTTATTTTAGCTCCTTTAGAAACCTTAACTTTTCTAGACCAAAGAAAATTATTCATGCATTTTTTCATTTCTTTGTTAATCTTTTTAGGAATAAAAAGGTGTAAGCTCCAATGATTGTGAAGATTGTTTAACACAAATATGATAAGTTGAACTCTTCCCACTTGAGACAGGGATCTATTATACCAGGCATTAATTTTATTTATGAAGTTCTCCAACAATATCAAACAATCTTGAAACTTTAGCTTTTTGAAAGATATAGGCTTCCCTAGATATTTGAAAGAAAGATTTTGAATGTTGAAACCAAAGATGTTCTTTATGCAAACACTTTTGACTTTACAAAAGAATTATTTATTCTCATAGAATTTTATATAAAAATTTTCTTACATATTCCATGCTAGGCATGGTTTTGTTAGGAGGACATTATGCCTCCCTAAATTATTGACAAAAACTGGTGGAATTCAGTATTCTAGGAAATAACAAGATCATTTTTGTTAAGAAGACTAGACAAAATGAACAAGGAATATAATAAGTGAGATATAGGTTTTTAGTAGCCTTAGTGGATGTGATTAATAGAGGAATGGAGTTGGAAAGAATTTTTATGGTAAAGGAATTTCTTAATGTCTTCCTTGGGGAATTGCTATGAGAGAGATGTGGAATTTAGGATTAAGATAGCTATAAATGTTGGTCTGGTTACTAAGATTCCTTATCAGATGGCACCTAAGGAGTTGAAGGGTTTGAAAAAGCAACTTTAATAATTATTTGATAATTGGGTACATTCTATTGAGTGTATCATCTTGGAGTGCATCGATAATTTTTATACAAAAGAAGGATGGCTTCAATGAGAATGTGTATTGACTATAAGGAGTTAAATAGAGTAACCATGAATAATTATCATCCTTTAGTTAGGATAGATGTTTTGTTTGACCAAATATAGAAGGAAAAGAATTTTTGAAGATTTATTTTTGATCAGGTTATCATCAAGTGAGGATTAAAATAAAATATATACAAAAGATAAATTTTGGGACCTATTATGACCATATAAGGATAACTATTAGGATCAAATTGATTCATATGGATATAAGGGAGAAGTTTAATTAAGTGCTTTGATTATTTATGATTTTGTAAGAAATTTGGAGATTATGTAATTTAGCTTAAATCTAGTGGTGAACTTGGGAGCATAAGTTACTATGCATTATGAAGAGATCATAATATGATATTTAAATTAAACATATATATTATTACTAGTCATAAATCCATTAAGATGCTAAAAATATCAAACATTTTATTTTTTTCACTTATAAAGAAAGTAATTTATCTCACAAATTAAAGGAAGTGATTATTGCAATCAAAAATGTCGAACACCAACTTATATGTGGGAGCAACCAACCTCAAGGTGCATCATACAAGAATATGTATAGTTTAGATTGGAGCAAACCTTACGTAAATAGATGGAATAACTATGCCCTAATTGAATATGTACAACAAGAGTAGCAATACGAAAGTATTACAGATAAACTAATAGAATCCCTTACCAAACGTGTAGCTAGCTGACGTGAATTTGAGGCGGGAATTTCTTCACCTGGATATGATGAGCATAATATCTTACACTATCTGAACTCCCTAATACCTTAGAGTGAAGAACAGATGGCGATTGATTACATGAATGAGGATACCTTTCAAAAAGGCGAGGAGGTAACTGCTGCTCTGAAAGATATGATGGCTAATTCTATTCAAGAATCAAACATGAGGAATTAGAAAACGGAGGCTTGTATACAAAATATGGTGAATAGGATTGACCATCTGGCGAAGATATTATCTGACGAGACGCAGGAGAGTTTGCCTAGTCCTAATGAAACAGATCCTAAAGAATATAAAATGGCAATCACCCTTAGGAGTGGAAATGAGCTTCTAGAAGAAGACAAAGAAGAAGAAAAAGAAGAAACCTCTATCTAAGAATGGATATGAAGGATTTTTAATTTGAAATTGGCATGAAATTTAAGGATGAGGTACAATTTAGGGAAGCAACAAAAAATTATGCAATTTTTCAATACCAAGATCTAGTGTGAGAATGGAGGTTGTTTATATGTCATAATGTCAGTTTAGGTTATATGCTAGATAGATTGGAAATTATCAAATTATTTGTTGATAAGATATCAAACAATAAGCAAATTTATAGGAAAGTGCAAAGAAACAAACAAGTTAGTAGAAAATAGATAGAAAATGAATTTTTACACAAGTTCAGGAGGATTTGGACAATTAGTGAAATAATGGATTGTCATCCCATACAGAGTGAGTTATAAGTTATTAGATCTCATTGTTTTAGGATGGGAAGCTATTGTGATGCTATAAGGATCTATGGAAGGTTATTATGAAAAGTTATGGTATTATGGATAAGAGTTATGATGAGCCAACAAAGATGGGCAATTCATTATTCAAACTAATGAAAAGTTCGGACAACTAACATTTAAGAGTTTTTATGTGGGATTTAGTGTATTGAAGCATGGTTTTCTTGGTAGTTAAAAACAATAATTGGGTTAGATGGATGTTTTTAAAAGACATTAATTGGAGGTGATTTATTAGCTACAATTGTTCTTGATGGAAATAATCATATGTTCCCTATATCTTGGGATGTGGTTGAGGAAGAGAATTACTAATTTTGGCATTAGTTTTTTAATATTCTTGCTGAAGTTCTAATCATAAGTGAGAATGCATAGACTTTTGTAAGTGATCAATAAAAGGCAATATCTAATTATTCGTACATTCAATGTTCATTTCTTTATGTGTTTAGTATTCTTCTACTTACATTACTTATTGTTATTATTATTAGGGTTTAGTGGATGCATTAAAGAATATTTTCCCAAAAGATAAGTATAAAAAAATGATTTTGACATGTATGTACAATTGGTCTAGTCTTCATAAAGACTACACATTTAAGAGTTTATTTTAGTTGTACAATAGAATTAAAATTTGAAGAGATAATGGAGCAACTGAAGAATATATCAAAGAAGTCATATTATGATTTCAAAGTAAGGAAAGTTAAGACCCTTTTCAAGGCATTTATGAGCAAAAGAACAAAGTGTGAAATATTTCATAACAACATATCAAAGATATTTAATGGATTAATTTATAAACCTTGTCCAAAAAGCTTGATTAATATGTTTGAGGATATTTGAGTTACCTTAATGACTTGGATTCATGAAAAAAGGGATATGATGCTTAAATCCATTGGCAATATATGCCTACAATGGCAAGCAAGGCACTGTTTTTATAGGTAGTTAAAGGATATGTAGTATAACATTTAGAGAAGTTAGTGGGAATGCTTATTTTAAGGTTTATCACTTTACAATTTTATATTGGTTATATGTATTTATATTGTAAGTGCTAACATTGTGCTTTTTGTTTATGATGTTTCATAGATGGGTGAAAGTCAATTTCCACTGCTCGAACCTCAAAGTAACAATGTAAATACAACTCAATTTTCTCAAAATACAACTACTAATACAACTCAAACTAGGAGGAGGATCAAATTGGGAGTAAAATGATCAACTCCAAAAAAATCTCAAATTGTTAATGGTGAAGATACTGCACATTGAACTATTTGTTAGTGAAATTGGACATTGTGTTTGTTATAATTTGGTTGATAATTTGGACATTGTGTTTGTTATGCTTTGGTTGAGAATTTGTATACTTTGGTCAAGAATATGGATATTGTGCTTTTTATGATTTGGTTGGGAATTTGGACATTGTTCTTTTGAATAATCTTTGGAATGGTTCTATGTTCCTAGATCTAATGAAATAGCTCTTTAGTTATGTTCATATGTCATTTTTTGTCTTCTTTGTTCTACTTCAAATTTAGAAGATGTCCGTTTCCTAATTATAGATAGCTTTTTTTTTACTTAATTACAATTTGAAGTTTTTTAATATAGCTAATGACCACTTTCTCATGTTCATCTGTAATTCATTTTTCATTCTTCTTTGTGCTACTTCAACTTTGAGTTTTCAAGATGTTTCTTATAAACAAGGACAATTAGTATATAAGTGAGGAGAAAGTATATAAATCCAAGCAATATTGAAAGTATAGAGAATTCAAAGCAAAGAAATACATAAATCCATTAAAAAGTAAGGCATCTCCATAATTTTGAGACATAATCCTATGTAGACGTAATACTCAACAAATTTAGGACAACAACAAAACAAGTATGTTATGAAGGTTTTTGTTGTAAGTGGATTAAATGGAGCATCTGTGAAATTTGGGATTAAAAGAGAAAGCTAGAAATTCATTATAAAGATTGGAATTTCATAAAATAAAGTAAACAAATAGATGAAATAATACAAAAGGATAATCCTAAGTCAATCATTCCAAAAAATTATTTTCAGAAACAGTTTATAAGGAGATCTTTCAATAATACATTGCCCATTAATGAACCTACAATGCCTATCAATCACTTCAAAAAACTATTGGCATTTGAAAATATTTCAATACTGGAGCTAGGTACTTTAGATGCTCGAGAGATGTAGTTACATGAGACATACAAAATAAAGAAAAAAAATACAAATATTACACTTATGTCAAAATTGTACTATTTAAATGAATTAACATATATACGCACCTCTTCTGAGTAATAATGAATCTTGTGGAAAAAACTCTTACCCTCGATGCACAAAAGATTTCTTACACTTAACAAACCGACAATTGATTAACCATTACTAAATACCTACAAGACACATTAAACATTTGTATATTAATGTCATTATTAAAACTATAATTGAAATACTCACTTTTGGATTAATGCATTGATAAAAATATTGACCAATATTAAGCTTAACATTTGATATTTGTAGCTTTATCTTATTATTACAATTGGGATAATTAATATAGGAAATCTAAAATAAAATATGGATAATCATAACCATTAAAATGAAATACAATCAATATACCACATACAGTAACAATTGAAAATACTAATATCATTTTACTGTTGATTATGTTGATTTCTCTCGACAAAATTTAGAATATATCCTTTCATCTTCTGCTAGATATTTAAAGAGCAATAAACATCAATTTTAATCCATTAAAAACCCTTTATCAAG
>JAOQMM010000003.1:20389627-20401486 GCA_027563515.1 Erythroxylum platyclados | reverse complement strand
ACTATTCAGTCAGCTAACACGGAAGATCAAACATATAACCCTCCTTGCAGCGTCAATAGGCATGCTCAATAACAATATAGCTAATTTAATCCATAAAATTTTGAAAATTTGAAATTTTGAATTTAAGTTTTAACTTTTCAATTCAATTTATTTTAATAACTTGTGTTGTTAAAAATTGATGAATTTATTAATTAATCGGTCAATTTTTGTAAATTAATAAGTTCTTATAAATTAAAATAAATCAATTAATTTTTATTTAACAATCTCTTTTTTCAATTAAATTTCAAATTGTTCGATTAATAAAAATAATATCTTTTAATTATATTTTAAAATTTTTAATCAATTTTATAACAGTGATTGAATCTTTTAAATTTTATTTTTTTTGTCTTATGAGTTTAACTTTTGATCTTATATTTAAAACATAGTCTGTAAACAAACTGCAACTCTGGAATTGGTGTTGGAGTACTGTCAAGTAGCTCTGTACAAAACTACAACCATTACTTGAAACACATGCAATTTTCTAGTGAAAAGGGCACATGGACGTGTAAAGAAAGCAAAGAGTTGCAAGCTTCTGTGAAAAAAAAGTTCTCAACAAGTCAGTTATACTGTAGTTTAGTGGCGCGATTCTTTGAAGTTTGTTAATTTTCTATAGCCGTCACCGTATTTATCAAGAACCCTAGAAGTCTGACCAATTCATATATATTATCTGATAGATGAATTATTACCTGATAAATCTACTGAAAAGGTCGCCATAGATTTCAGTTCCCTATTCGTTTAAGATTTTGCTTAGAGTAGTGAAAAAGACACTCATTGTATGAAATATTTTTTTATTGATTATTTAAATCGAAGCATTTGTTTAATTTTAAGTTATTAACTTATTATTTTGTTAGCTATCTTATTTTGTATACCTAATTTAGCAATGTTTAAAAAATTTAATCGATTTGACTGGTTCAATCGTAAAGATTTTAAACCTTTCAATTTTTTGGTTCGATGTTTAACTTTTCGGTTCGGTTTATTTTAATAACTTTTGTTATTAAAAAATCGATCAATTTATTAACCAACCGATCAATTTTTATTAATTAATAAGTTCTTATAAACTAAAATAAATCAATTAATTTTTATTTAACAATCTCTTTCTTAATTAAACTTCAATTTTTTCAATAAGTAATTACGATCTTTTTCAATTATATTTCAAATTTTTTAATTTTATTCAATTTTTAGCCAGTATTATAACGATCTAATACTAATTGAGTCATTTAAATCTTAAATTTCTTGGCTTACAAATTTAACTTTCGGTATGGTTTTTAAAATATTGTAATTTAGAGATTATTATATCTAAAATTTTATTTACTATATTTATAGAAAAATAATAAACATATATTCTCATTTTTAAGAAAATAATAGTGATTAAGGGTTAGTATCACGTTGGTGACCATTTTATATGGCATACTTTCTTGTCCAATCATCCCATTCCCTTGCTTTTATCAGTACTCCTTATAGAATATAGTCTGTGGCTTTACATGTTTTTTAATTAATTGGGTGATTGACCGACCACCCTCTCTCTTCCTATTCTTGACATTTAAAGAATGGCTTACAAAATGGTGCCTTAGCTGGAAACCCAGTTAGAATATGTTTAACCAATATGATATTCTTTTATAGCTAATTAGAATATATAGTTCCCATCTAGAACATCTAAGCAATTGGCATGGCAGAGAAAAAGTCAAATTATAAAAATTGAGCAAATTGCTGATATTATAAAAGCAATTCATCATATGAAATGTTGAGCGTCAGTACTTTGAATTGAAGGAACATGTGCAATAGTTGGTATGTTTGGAGCTAGATGTCTAATTTGTTTTTCTTTGTTGAAATTATAAATCTGACTTTTGTTCAATTTTATTATAAATCTAGATAATTTAGAGAGTTTTAATTGTATTTTCTAATGTTTATTTAAAAATCATCAAAATGTATAAAACCTTAATTAGAACTAAACTATGATCACTTAACCATGACCCATAATTGGATATAGGAGTATCGTGGAAATACATTCCGTTCAGCTAAAGAAAAATAACGGAAAGTTAGCCAAAATGAGCACTAAATATTTTTCAAATAACATCCTCCAAATCACTAGTATGGCTATCACAATGGTAAGCATCGACATGTAGATTTCATATTCAAGTAGTACTATACATTTAGTGTACTCTAAAAGTAGAGTAATACATAGAGTTGAGCATAGTAAAATAAGAAATAGGAAGATTATGCTGAAATTGTTCATTTGGAAATTTTCTGAAAATTAATCATAGGTTTTTCTCTCCGTCGGAACAATAGAGCATGCATATAGTTTTCAATTAATGAAATACTTGGTCACTGATTTATTAGTTAATTATACGCTAATCAAAAGAGTGGGTTGATTGACATCAATTAATACCGATTTCAATTGTACTCAACATGTTTGGTATTATGACCTGATATGGATGGCTCGCATGTTCCTTAGCTTTACATATTTGGTGGTAACTTTGTTTAAACTTCTTCACACCTGTATCTAATGCTATTAAAAGATAAATATTAACCAGACCTTCAATTTTACATTATATTGGGGTCCTCTTGTTAAAAAAAGACGAAGAGGAGATATATCGACACAAAGAAAAAGCTAGCTTTTGCTCAATCATTCTGACAAGCACTATACCTAAAAAGATCCATAATTCACATGTTATTGCAATTATGTAATCATCAAATTCTAGTCCTTGTCATTCATTTCCTTAAAATTTATGTGTAATACTACGTATAACTTTTGTATTAGTTGTGAGTAATTAAGACAACAATCTATCAATAAGCAATTGGTTTCATTGGTGATGATGTAATAGCAAACTATACCTTTCAAACTATAAAGCCTTCCTACAACAATTCATCCATATTCCCTTCTTTTTATTTAATGAAACATAAAAAAAGGCACTATAATTTTTTTTGTCTTTTCTATCATCATATAAATATATGGTATTTTCCTTTTAATAACATGTGAAAATAGAATTTAGGCTATCGTTCTATTGAAATTTCTGAGAAAATGATCCGCAATAAAAAATTTTGACGTACTAAGATATGAATAAAGGATCTCTCTTAAAGAAATCCTTGTTGCTTTTATAGGTCTGTTAATATTTCATCTTAAATTTAGCCTAATCATTTAGATAATTCTACTTATTAATTAATTAATTAATACTTATAAGTGTTATTAATATTAATAATAATATTATTATTACTGGTATTAGTATTAGTTGTTAATATTAATTATTATTATTAACATTTTCATAATAATTATTACTTTGATTTTCCTACATATTATTATTAATATTATTAGTATTTTTATTATTATTTTCCTACTTCTTCTTCTTCTTCTTCTTATTATTATTATTATTATTATTATCACCATTATATTATTTTTATCATCAACATTATCATCATTATCATTACTATTATTATTATTACTACTACTATTTTTTAGTACTTCATATTTATTTATTTATCCTATTTCTTATGGGTCATTCGAAACAATCTCTCTACTAGTTAGGAGTACAATTGCGTAAACTGGACCTCTCTAGATCATGAGGTTAGGAGATTTTTGCCCAATTATTGTTGTTGTTATTTACATAATTATTCTTTGTAAACTAGTGAATAGTGATAATCAAATGTTATAAAGCACTAATTATCCAAATCCCTTCCACTCAAAACTTCTCCTCCGTCTTTATTCTTTTGTTTATCACTAGACAAGTGGGAGAGTCAGATCTATCACATGGTAATTGCCATATAGAACTACTCTTAAAACCAGAAAAACCAGAGAAACAGAAAAATGAGAAATAGGCTTAGTTGTTTGAGTTCCCTTTTGATGAAACTATATCATTTTATTCCCACCATCTGCTTTCCAACTAATTATATTGAGTATGCTCTCTAACACAATTAGGCACTTATTTTAATTTGTAATGAGTGTGTATGTATATTTATATTATTGTTCTCCTTTTCTCTAATGTTACTAAAATATCCCAATAACACATGGAAGGGGCTAACAACCAATTTGGAATCTAGAACATGACTATGAAGTTATAAAGCTAATCTTCATTACATGTCCTATAATTTTTATTCAATTTCTATGTATCTAATGTTGACAACAACTTGTGAAAGGGATTAAGACACGTAGTTAAGTTATCTATGATACTTTGTCCTGTCTTTGGTTATTTAATATTCTTTATTTCTCTTTTTATATTTTATATAATACTATATATTTTTATCTTTTTTTATTAAAACGATGAGTTTTAATATAATGTGGTTTTAAAAGTTATAAATAAATGAGAAAATTAATAAATTATGATAAAATGCTTATAAAATAATAAAGTAGTAAAAATAAATTTAAATAAAAATTAAACTACATTACAATTAACACTAAAATTTAATATTTAGGAATTGCCAAAACAAACTCCAGAGGAAAGAAGCGGTTGCATCACGCGCCGTTCCAACACGTCACCTAGGAGTAGTAAAGGGCGGGGAACAAGAAAAACTTGAGGTTTAAAATATAACTGAAAACTACTCTTCCGGTATTTTCTCTCTCTAACCGTCTCTGATTGGCTGGAGAGTATTATATATATGGCAGAATCAAGAAGATGGCACATGTTTTTGTATTTACTATTAAGCTAACTTAGCTATACAGACACTACTTGATCAACGTGTGTGTGTGAGTGGTGATTGGAAGGGAAAAATCTCTGGGAGTATGCAGAAAAGGGTAATGGATGTAACATAGAAGAAGAGAAAGAAACAAGCTTTCGATGAAAATATATCACACAGGTGTCAATGGAGTAAAGGGGTAACTCAATTCTCTATTAATTTTTGACCTCCATTGTCACATGGCTTCTGGGATGTCTCTTCTCTATACACATTTGTTTTTGGTTTTTTCTATTTATTGTTGGCTCACATGCTCTTCTCTCTCTATCTCTCTCTTATTGGTTAACCTTTCTTTTCTTTTGTTTTCTTTTTCTCTTCTTTTGTTTTGTAAATAGCATTGGGAACTATTGACTAGGCAGTTGGGAGGAGATTCCTCAGATCTACAGTGAAAAGGTCTGTCTGTTCTGCAGCTCTCATTCTTGTTCTTCAAAGTGTAGTCTTTGGTGGGTCGTCGTGATTCATACCAGTAAGGTTAGTTTGCCTCTGCCTTCTTATAATTCAATCATCTTTTCTCATTCCTGTTTCTGGGTTTTGATTGATTTTCTTCAATGAAATGAAAGAAAGAATGAAACGAGGCAATGTTTATTCCTGGTCATGGCAGAATTTGACTTCTTGTTGTGCTCTTTTGACTTGCCTTGTCTTATGTATGTCAGCTTCGCTGAGTTCAATTGAACACTTTGGAGAATGATCTATTTTTTGTTTGCAAGAATCAAACCTTTTAGCTGATGAAAGTGACGTTTAAACTTCCAAATTTAATGTTCTTAATTTAAAGTTTGATGATGTTGTCGTGGATAATACAGTCCTCTTCTTTTCCTCCGTAAGAGGACAAACTGAACTCTTTGGCCAGACAATTCTTGATTTTAAATTTTGTTGGCATTACTCTGTTCTTGTTCATACAATCAATGGGTTTAACTTGAAGATCCCTCTTTTCCCTATCAGTTTCCAACTAACAATCTCTTTTCAAGTGGAACATACAAAATCGAATGGACTTGGATGTCTACGACTTTTCATTCTGTAGTCTTCACTTTACCAAGACTTGGGATGTTCATAAGTGCAGTAACTTGTATGTTGAGTACTGTAATGTTTGTGAGGTGTCACTGGCACATCATTTTTTCCGTCAACTAACTTGTCAACTCTGAATTGAATGCTGTAGCTTTTTTTCTTTTCTGCTGCAGGTTCCAGCAGAATTTGGGATTTCTGCTGCTAAACAACAAAGTGCTTTGATTTTAGATTAGCTTTTAGTCTTCTTTCAGGATTTGTAGTGCAAACTATCAAATAGAGAAGTCCTAGGACTCGGGTGCATGTATGGTTGGCATGATTTAGAAGCTGATGGTCATATATGCTATAGATGGACAAAATGGACGCAAGTGATTCCAAGGTCTGCGGGATGGAGAATGATCAATTTGAGGACATGGACACCGAAGAGCTCCCTTCAATGTGGCCCGAAGATATTGACAGTGAAAAGCCATACAATGTAGAAACTCCAGGAGGGGATCAAGATATGTTAGAAGAGGTTACAATAAATGAGGACACAACTATAGTTGATTTTCACCATCTTATAGAGCTAACTAATTATACTGACAAAGGCTCTTCTCAGTTGGCATACCTTGTAAAAAATTGGGA
Source organism: Erythroxylum platyclados (assembly GCA_027563515.1). Classification (NCBI taxonomy): domain Eukaryota; kingdom Viridiplantae; phylum Streptophyta; class Magnoliopsida; order Malpighiales; family Erythroxylaceae; genus Erythroxylum; species Erythroxylum platyclados. The sequence continues at coordinate 20,395,162 of JAOQMM010000003.1, read as the reverse complement.
GTATAAGCAGGCAAATGCCGTGCGGCTTCTAAAAGAAGAACTTGATAACCTTAGCAAACAGAAGGAGGAAGTTGAGCTCAAGAAATTGGAGATATTGGAGAATTTTCGATTCGAAGAAGAAAGACAAGGCGGCAATAAACGTCCAATCTCTATATTGGATGGAATTATTGACATATATCAAGATGCTCCAAGGAGAAAAAAAGATGTCATTGTTCAAAGCAACAGAGTAGAGATAGACGCTGAATATGACACTATAGCATACTGGAAGCAAAGGGCTTTGCACTTGGAGAAATTGTTGGAGGCTAGCATCCAGAGAGAGCAGGTACTCATGGAGAAGTTACAGGAAAGTATAAAAAGCTTTGAAAGACAGTCCTCACCAGTTGAAGAGTTGTCACAGATTCTTAAAAGAGCAGACAATTTCTTACACTTTGTACTGCAGACTGCTCCTGTCGTTATAGGTCATCAGGTAATTGTGATGTAGAGATTGTGAATTTGGCAATTTTGCATTTGAAAAGTTGTTTACATGCCCATTATGCACATGTTAATAGAATAATTTCTCTGAAAGGGACTGATTGTTTCTTAACGATTTCATTTTTCAGGATAAAGAGTTGAGATATCGATTTATCTATAATCATTTCCCAAGTTTGCATGAGCAGGTAATGTTTGCATCTGGAAGTTATTATCGAAGGTTGATGAGACTTTTCCAGTTACATCTTTACTATGTTTTATCCCTCCCCTTGCCTCATAATTTGTGTTGGAGTCTGTTTCTTATTTTCTGTTTTCAATTAAGTCAAGAGTTGTCTTGGCAATGCCTTAATTTTTTTTTCTCCTTTTTCAGGACATTCTGGGGAAAACAGATGTGGAAATATTTACTGGAGCTGGAGTTAAAGAGTCCCAAGACTTCAAGAGAGAAGTTTTGGAAAAAGGAAGACCAGCAAAGAGGGAAATCACATTTGAAACTGAATTATTTGGTTCAAAAACATTTCTAATCTATGTGGAACCTGTTTTTAGTAAGTCAGGAGAGACAATTGGCATCAATTACATGGGAATGGAAGTCACAGATCAGGTAAAGCAACTTAATATTTTGTTCTTCCAGGATTGTCTTTTTCCCTGAAAAGAATGGATGTTTACGCTGTTGGTTGTATCAAAGGTACAAAAAAGAGAGAAAATGGCAAGACTTCGTGAAGAGATTGCAGTACAGAAAGCAAAGGAAACTGAGCTGACCAAAACTATCCACATAACAGGTCCATTTTCATGTTATTACGTTCATTTGGTTGCTAACTATTGCTTCAATTCTAGAGAAACTGATATTGACTTGTCATAAATTTGCAGAGGAGACAATGCGTGCAAAACAAATGCTAGCAACTATGTCTCATGAGATCAGATCTCCTCTGTCTGGAGTTGTAAGCATGGCCGAGATTCTTTCGACCACGGGCCTTGATCGGGAGCAAAAGCAACTAGTAAATGTGATGATGTCATCAGGAGATCTGGTTCTTCAACTCATAAATGACATACTTGACCTTTCTAAGGTCGAGTCAGGCGTTATGAAGTTGGAAGCCACAAAATTCCGTCCAAGAGAAGTAGTAAAACATGTGCTTCAGACAGCAGCTGCTTCACTACGGAAAGTTCTAACCTTGGAAGGTCGTATAGCTGATGATGTTCCTATAGAGGTAACATGCTATAACCCACTGTTAACCAAATTCTTGTCCACTAGCTGACAATCTGACTTAATATCCTTGGATTCTACTTGATCATGCAAGAAGCAAGCATAAAGTCAAAATAATAATGCAATTGTCAAGCATTGAAAAAACTCTGAACGATTTATCTATCAATTTCAGGTCATTGGAGATGTCCTAAGGATTCGACAAATCCTTACTAATTTGATCAGGTAGTCAATTTTGCCAAGTTTTATGCAGATGTCAGTGTTCCACCAAGATTCTGATGATTATGTTCTATTCCAAGTAGTAATTAGTCTTAAGCTTTATTGCTTTAAGCTAACATTTACACTCTTCTAGTTTGTGAGGAACAATAAGGACCACTGTTGGTTGAGATTATTTGCTCTTTTTTAGCTTTTCTTATCACAGACAGGCATTATTCAGAACTTAGTTCATAGCTCAGTGATAGATATTAGATGTCCTTGCAAATACTACACCTCCCATGCTCTACATATCAAACTACTCCTATCTTTACAATTTATTCACTCCTTTTGATGTTGCCTTCCTTGGCTCTGCTCTAAGTCACATCATACATAATTGTTGCAGCAATGCAGTAAAGTTTACCCATGAAGGGAAGGTTGGCATAAATCTGTATGTTGTGCCAGATCCTCCAACAAATGTGCAAAAAGAAGAGCAATGTGCATTAACATCTCAAACAAGCAGTGGTAGAAAAGCGTCCCATGTTAGGGAACATAGTGGAGGCAACAACCAGAATCATTCATTTAATGACGAACCTAGAACTCCAGTAAAGCATCAAAGCACGTCTGATGAAGACAATGATGAAGGTCCTCAATCACTTGAAACAACCGTGTGGTTGCGCTGTGATGTTTATGATACTGGGATCGGAATACCAGGTGCATCACGACTAGTTCAGATTCCTATCCTTTTTTCTTGTTTGATGTCTTATCTGTCAATTATTTACATGCTGATTTATATCACAGAAAACTAATCAATGTCTCCCTTTCATGTTACAGAAAATGCCTTACCAACACTATTTAAAAAGTATATGCAAGTCAGTGCAGATCATGCTCGAAAGTATGGTGGGACAGGGCTTGGCCTTGCAATATGCAAACAGTTGGTAAATGACATACAATATGCTACTAGGATTTAAAAAGTTTCTATGTTTCAACACTTGGATCACCTAATAAATTATTACAGCTTAGTATTTGTCTTATAGTTGCTAGATGGCTCATCAATCCTTTAAAAGTTGGCCATGTAAAATTAAGAATAAATAAAAAATGGAGTTTGATCTACTGAGGTTCTGTATCCCTTTTAGGTTAGTTTCTGTGTTGTTCTAATCGTGATTCACCAATATTGCGCTGCAGTTTCTATGTTGGAATCTGTAAATTAAGTACTAAGTTATCAAATGGCTGATATATCTAAACCACTTCCTCATACTTCTATGCATTGCCATAGGTTGAGCTGATGGGTGGACGTCTCACGGTATCTAGTCAAGTGAACTGTGGCTCAACATTTACATTTGTACTACCATACAAGGCCTCAACAATGTGCGATTCTTCAGATGACCCTGATGAGATCTCAGACATGGTTGACCATGATGCTCCACCTGAGGATGAAACAGCTGGATTCTTTGAGTTCCGACCACGTACTTTAGGCACTTTGTTCTCCAATGGACCCATCAGGATTCAAAAATTGCTACCAGAAAGCATCAATTATGGTGATTCTCACAAAATGAATGGATTCCCAGATGGTTCGCATTCAAAACCCTCTGAAAATGTTAGATTAAAGGATACAGCACCAATTGAGGATGCTTGTTCAGCTGTTGAGGCAGCTGAAATATCATCTGAACCTGACTGTTCAGTGAGCCATAGTCCAGAAAGCAACGATGAGGGTGTCATCTCTGAAAGGAAACAGTACCACGGTGAAACCAAGAGTCAGTATCATAATCTTAGCTCAGATTCCATCTCTCACTCAAAGTCGAATGGTGAAATTAGGGTGAGAAATGAACCTCCAGGATCCTGTCAGGCGGAGGAGAAAGGTGAAATATCTTATCAGAGCACATGTAGCAGCCGTTCAGAAGCACCCAAATCAAAATCAAAGCCTAAGATTCTGCTTGTAGAAGATAACAAGATAAATGTGATGGTGACACAGACAATGATGAAGCAACTAGGGTATACTATGGATGTAGCCTATAATGGAGTTGAAGCAGTGAGTGCTGTTCAGAAACATAATTATGATCTCATTTTAATGGTAATTTCCTGAGTCCAAATAAATGTCGGAAATTTCTATGGACTGCAATTATTTGTTCATATTTTAGAACAGGCACGCATATGGCAGATTCAAAGGCAGTGCTTAGTGAGTTGGAACAGTTTGATGATAAGTTCTTTTAACCAAGTGTCAACTTATTCTGCAGGATGTCTGCATGCCAGTTATGGATGGTCTTAAAGCTACAAGAGTAATCCGTTCTTTCGAAGAAACTGGAAACTGGGATGCTGCTACAGAAGCTGGAATTGAGAAATGTGTACTGCCTTTAGATTCATTACAAGATGTTCAATATCCTTTGCCATCTTCGAAGCGGATCCCTATAATTGCGGTGAGCATTCTGCATCATTCCATTCAAGTCTTATGTTATTTCTCAGGATGTAGATGTACTAGAGAATAAGAGTTTTGGCCAGATCAAATCTTCAAGTACATTATTCTCCTATCTTCACCAGAATACAACTGTGAATTAGCTACTACTTTTTATAGCAGCTAAGTTCAGGCTGAAATGGATGTTGACTCTTTGTAGCTGTCCTAAAGTAGAACATTAGGCAGTAAAACTGATAATTCCCAAGTAATAAGGTTGTTTCCCAGTTTACTGAAAGCAAGTAAAAGTTAAGCTTATTAGACTAATTGGGTAATAAGATAAAAAAGTAATAGCTTACTGTAAAATGCTTATGAAACTAAGATGAAGATAAGTTATAATTATACAAGTTCATCTGATCACGTTTTATTTCCAAGTAAATATTTCTATTCCTTTTTTTCTTGACTCCATAATACACGGACACATCCATTTATATTGCTTCGGAAAATGCAGATGACAGCAAATGCATTATCAGAGAGTGCAGAAGAATGTTATGCAAATGGGATGGACTCCTTTGTTTCAAAGCCAGTCACTTTTCAAAAGCTCAAAGATTGTATGGAAAAATATATATTATGAATTTATGATATCTCTTGTAAATTCTACGCATGTGAATACAGGATGCTAGGAAAGTTTTGTAACCATTGCATCAAGTTATTTGTAGCCATTAGCATTTATTTATAGTTGTATATATCCACTTCCCTTCTTCTAGTTTCTCTTTTTCCTCTGAAAAATTTACTTATTTGTAGCTATCAGGATTTTAAAAAACACTACTCATTGAATTGGAGAAGCTAATCATATAATGGAAATCTGGTGTAAACAGACGAATTCTAGTTTCCGGTTGCGAGCTTCATACAGTTTGACTGGTTGACCGAGCGACCATTCCACTGGTCAACCAAGGGATTAAAATGAATCTATTAATCAAGTGAACTTAGTAATAAACAGAGTGGACTAAGTAACAAATTACATTCTACTCTTTCTTGATCGGTTGTGATCTGGTTAGACTATATGAAAGCAAGACAAGTCTCAGCCTGCACCTTGGCATTTGGTAGGAGTCATACACTGCACTTCTTCAGTTGCAAGTTCCAAACGCAAATCGCAGGAGAGCTTTACAAGGTCTTCAGCTCCTATGTCAAGTTTAATGCTATGGAGGGATTTGTACGGCGTCATCCAATCTTGCGTTATTTTGAGAAGCTCTTGCTGTTTCATGATTTTGAACGGCGAATTCACTATCTGAAA
>JAOQMM010000003.1:20271740-20285771 GCA_027563515.1 Erythroxylum platyclados | reverse complement strand
AGACAGGCCACGAGCCGATCAGCGACCTGCGAGAGCCACGGGCCGGGCGGGCCAGGTGCAAGCCCAGCCCAACCCGGCCCATTGCCATTCCTAACTCCAACGCTTATTTATAAACAATTCAAATTGAACCTAACTCATACCACGTGGAGCTTTAGAAATATTGTCAACGTATTGGTTCATTTTCTAACCTTATTTTAAATTTTCATGAAACCAAACTATCCTTAAGTTAAAGTAAGTAACTTAGGCGTAAGAAGATAATTTAGAAATACATAAAGTAATACCAACTGGCGCATAACTTCATTGAGCAACTTTCCATACGACTTCATGAACTGATTCCTCTGAATTCAACTCGTTACATGCATGTCTTTGTGTCCAAAGAAAACGGCGATCTTCATGAATTGTTAGAGTGCAAGGAAAAGCCGCTGATAATTACTTAAAACGTTTTCAAGTTTTAATAGATAAATTCCTAATATTATGATGTCAATATATTTAATTCATTTGTTTTATGACTTAAATTTTAACGTATTAAATTTAAATAGAAATTTCCTAATACACTTTTAAACATTTTATAATATATGTAAATGTTATTATAAAAAGTTTTTAACTTTAACCACGTTATTAAGTTCAACTTAAATAAAAGTTATTTTATCGATAAATATTATCGTTAAAATTAATTTATAAACGTCAAAATATTAAAATCTACTTAAATTTTTATAAAAAATTTAATAATAAATTTATACCTTTAAAGTTAAATTATTTTTCTTTTATATAAAACCTTTTTTCTCTAGTAGTAGTGTTGCACAGGGAAGGAAAACAAGAATATAACATGGGACTTACGTAGCTCCAACTCAATAAGCCTAGCAATGTGTATAAGTGCGAATCCAATTGTGAAGTCACATTCATCAGCAAGTATATATGAGTGCTCTTCGCGTCCCTCATCTGCAGATAGAGAAACAGCATAACTAAAAAGAAAAAAGAAAAGGAGGGTTTGGGAGGGCTCCATGTCCGTCATATATCCACTTTTAAGTAGGAGAACCAAGTGCTTCTTCTCCTTCCTAACCCCACCATGCACCTTTTTTTTTCTCCCCACAGATTTCATGTGTTGTGACAACAGATTCCAACATGCACCATGTTTTCAATGATGGAACATATCCTTTTCTTTGTCCTAATCAATTACCATTATTATTAGTTTAAACACCAAATCTTATCGATTAAAGTTTGTAAGTGGATTTGCTCCATACCAAGTGCCTCATCCACTTATTATAGTTTTCGTATAAACACATAATTTATCTTGATAACGACGATTAGAAACAATACTATTCTCTTCTTTTTGGTCTGATGAGTTAATTATTCATAATCTGTCACCATCAAGAAGCAACATACATATATGTTTTAGGAGGATACAAACTCAAGCCATTTAATGAGTGGTGATTAACATAATAAGTATACTAGTAATTAACCAATTAAACATGGACAAGTTACAAAATCCTCAAGTAGTTCCTGTACCTTTGACATTAAACATCTATAAACAGTGCATGTATCCCTTTGGCAACTAAGTAGAGTAGAATTGGGAGTTCTCCACATGGGATATCACAAACTTCAACGAAAGCTAATGATTGGGAATCAATATCATGATTAAGAGACAGGTTTAAGTACAAAAATGGGAATAATCTGTTTATCAGTTAAAGAATACATGTGGGAAAGACACGTTGTACTGCTCATAAGTTGAAGAATAAAAGCTTGGCGTGGCACTCCAATATTCAACCCAAGTGGCCTTGTAAGTGGAAGATAAAGAATAATATCTATGCACACTAAAAAGTGAAGAATCAATATGCATAGGCAGCAAACCTAAGATGGGCAAAAGCTTAACTGAGTGAGTTTTGTGTCTTTCTAAGCAATCAAGTGGAACGTCGTGAACCGTCGAAGCTTATACTAAATAAAGAGTTACTAGAGAGAATGCATATTCGGAGTATAAAGTAATATTAAGAATGAAGAATAAGATTACTCAGTTCTAAGCTAATGTGAAAGATCGTTGTTGGCTTCTGTGTTCTTGAATAGGTTAAAGGTGTGAGTGAATTTATTCACCCGAAAACAAAAATAGGCAAATGTCAATTATAGAACGGTGGAGTACCCCTAAGATGCGATTCTCATCTGGTGACCAATTAAAGTTAAAATCGAATGGAGAAATAACTAGCAATGCTTGTAGAAGTTATTTAATATAATTTAGTTTGGACACCATCTTTAAAAATTACAAATAATAATTAAATAATTAATTTTTATTGAATTGGGACATAGCCATATGAATAATAATAAAAAATATTAAAAAAACAGTAAGAAAAATTAGAAAAGAACTGGGAAATTTTTGTTGTTTCGATCAATCAATAAAAATTAATATCAATCCCTTTATTTTATTAAAAATATTTCATTGAAATTTAGGGAAATATCTTGTTTTTATATTTTGAGACTGCATTCTAGTATTTACTCACCAGATTTTCTTATTATCCTTTGTTAATAGAGGATACTTAAAAAATTGCCCTCCACCAAAAAACCATTTTAAGAGAAGCTCTAGACAACGTTTTAAGAAAACTCTATATTATGTGGGTCTACTTACCGAGTACGTACGGTGGCATCTTCCACCTAAACTATCTGCAATCTATTCGGTTAGTCTATTAACTAATATTCATGTGTGGAACATTGTTTTCCAAAAAGAGCATAAAAGAGAGTACAAGAGACTTTAAAATGTTTCAAGTAAACAAATTTGTCAATACAGTTTTATTCTTAAACTTAGGGATAAAAATAAAGTTATTGAAAATTTTTCGAAGGATATAGTTTCGCACAAATTCTGATTCAGTCGCAATTGTTTCTAGCACAAACGATACCAGAAAAATTAAATGCACAAATATAAAATCAACATCCGAAATTTGATAACGCAGTTCAGCACACCTTGTTTACGTCTGCGGGGCCCTCATCCAGCTTAATACTTTCACTAACGGCAATAGTTTTATACAAAGTTTCACTGATCCGATACTACTCAATCATTTTCACTCTCCCTCATCCTCACAACCCGTGAAAGTATTTCATACCCCAATAATACGACTGACTCATGTTAACCTCAATAGAGGATTTTCTCAACAACTTTTTAACAAAAGACAATAAACGAACATCCCAAGTGATTAACATAATAATGAACATAAACGATTACACTTGAGATAAGAGAGGAACAACTTCTCGATAAATTCAGTTCCTTCCAAGACAGATCTGAACGTTGTTCACCAAGTAAATTGCCGTAGTCAGCTGCTAGGATTTTGCACCTCACTTTCAACATGAATCTTCAAGGGCAACCACTTAAACCACACTTAATCTAAACAGAACTGCAACACAACGATAACAGATACACCAAAAAAATAGATTGGCTGCCAAGTCCCAAGACGCCATCCACAATTGACGTTGAAGACTGAAAAAACATAACCAGCTGAATCACGCAATTTTCAACTGAAAAACTACAACTGCCTTCAACCCAATCAATTGACCATAGACAAAAGAACACCCGACAGTAAGCAAATCAACAACGCAGTCAAAGAAGAGACCCACGGCAGAAGATACACACAACAAAAAGGAATTACGCACAATCCACTTCAAACCGTAAATTAAGAAAGACTGAAACTATAGCTCCAATGATTCAGCCTCACATAACACACACCCATATATCAAGAAAAACCAGTTGCTTAAATTTCCCTCAATTTTCGGTCAACAATAAGAAAGAATGCAGCAGGCCATCGACAATTATTCTGCTCACTCAATTCACACCAGACCCACACACACAAACACACCAGCAATAATCCCACACAAAAGCAAAAACGATGGTCCAACCAAGTCACACAAAAACCCATGGAGTGCAACTACAGCTACATAGACTCCTAATGAACAACAACAACTTTAGAAAAACGCAGCTACAAAAGATTTCACCCAATCACCGATTAGCAATCAGAAAAATCAGCAACAAATAGATTCATATCTTAACCCAATCAGCTGCCAAATATCAAGTTAAAATCCCAGAAGATCACAATTATCCCACAACAAGATATACATACTAAATACCATCTTAATTAGGATTTTAACTTATCAAGCTTGTCGGAAGAGTCTCACTTAAACATAACTAGGTCCAATTATCGAATAATATCCAAAATTAATTATTAAGATACCATAACCTATATCTTAACAGTTATCTTATGGAAATATGGAAGAAATAGAAGTGTCAATACATGTCAAAATCTCTTAGAAATAAATTATATCTAAAGTAAACATTATACGAACTAAAGATACAGGAGGGAGTAGACATAGAACATCAAATTAATATATTCAACAAAATATTTAGTGATTTTTTAAGGTTGAGGTGACAATTTCGAACGAGGAAAAAGTAATGATTCTACTTAATTTTTACTTCTCTGTAATGAACATATGGTGACCAAACTCTTATTAGGCAAGGAGACAGTTAGTATGGAAGACATCATTGTTATGTTATTGTATCAAACCAATGGAGACTCAATACCAATGAAAACTCTCGAGTTAAAGGGTGTATGTGAGAGAAAATCAAAATCATAGAAGAAAGTAGGTTAAAGATTGCTTGTCTAAATGGAGTTCTAGGTCAAAATCCTAAGGTGAAAAGACAATATGGTGCTACAAGTACGAGCAAACTAGAGATATCAGGAGGGACTATCCAAATAAGGAGTAGAGGGGTGAAAAGGAAATTGATAATTCACTAAAGTCTACTAATGTAATGTAAAATGAGGATTCAAATTACAATGATAAAACAAGCTTTACGTTTCGAACCAATCAACTTCTAGATTCTAGATATAAAATATCACATTCACATGATACTAAAAGGATTAGTTTTTGTCATACACACTAAAAAACTTTGGCACTGTTCAGTTAGAGATGATAAAGCTAGCAAAATCATCAAAATATGGTAGGTTATAGTCAAGATGTTTAGTAATATTGTTAAGATGTTGAGTGATGTTCAACACATACCATACTTGAGGAATAAGAATTTATTTATGCACCTTACTTGTTCTATTTTGGTTATAAAATTGATAGAAATAATATTAAGGTAGTAAAGGTGGAATGATTGTAATGAAAGGGATAAAATTGGCAAAAAATATTTATAGTTTGATATGAAACACAATTATAGGTGAAGAAACCATAAAAGTATAGTCAAATGAAAATAGCATTGTGTTATAGCATATGCAGCTAAGTCATCTCGGTGAGTAAGAAATCAAGGAACTTTATAAAGAGTGCTTATTAAAGGATGTAAAATAATAAAAAGTAACCTTCATCAAGTTTCATACATATGGTACAAATTTTAAGGTAATATTTAAGGATGTAGTATTTAAGGAACAACACAGGTTAAGATAAACATATAGAAAACACATGTCGGGATCAACACAGAGTAATATTGGTCCAATGATGGTATAAATGAAACTAGAATAGCTTAGAGCAGATGTTAAAGGGGTTAAAAGTTCTGGTTTAAGAAATAGAACAATGTGAGAAAGAGGGCATCAGTATGGTATAACGACTTAGAGAGTGAGATGGACCATCAAACTATCAAATAAATATGGTTGAGAAGACTTAATTGCATATACTTTTACCATTAGTAATGAGGATCCAACTAAATTTTAAGGGACTATGGTTAGTCATGAGAAAGATAGATGGATGGTCGCTTTAATAAAAAAAAGTGAGGTTTCATAAGGTCAAATAATTGAGAGCATCTAGAAAGATCTTGTTGGAAAAGGTTTATACATCAAAGAATACAATTAACATGTTGAAAATTCAAGCATCATTTGGATTATTAATGTCTCGGAGTGTTAAACATGGTTACAACTTAACTTACGTAGAGTATATTGACCAAGGTAGAAATTATTATATATAACTTATATATATGAACGTGCAATATTGGAGTTGTTTATTGGATTGTGTTAGTCGAACATGATATATTCACCAAGATAGAAACTGTTGTGTATGGCTCATATGAATAGGTGTAGTCTTGGAGTGATTTTTGTACTTCTTTTGCATAAAAATAGTTTAAGATATGGCCATGGCCTAAAGTTTATTCCTTTCTAAACATTAGAGATGAAGGCACAAATATGTTGGTATGATGGAGGTGTTTCCAAAGAAGTGTCCCAAGCCTTGTCTAAATATATTGAAAAGTAGAAGAATCTATGATCTGAAACACAGGCATACAAGAGTCCATGTCATGTTTTGGAAAGAAACAATGGGACTCATGATCTAAGACATGACTTGGAACACGACCATGTTTTAAACTGTGTCTGCGATAAACAATCTTATTTGAAGTGTATTTTTGGTGGATTCCGAACTCTAAGAAAATTCTACGACTTAATAGAATCATGGTTAAGTTAGATTGGATTTAATAAAAGGACAAGTAATGTTGGATTGTATCAATTAGAGTTTACAATTAATCATACTTATGTAAATCAAACTTATATATAGGAAATATGTATTCCTTATAAGTGAAATATTAATCAATATATTGAAATCAGCCGCTTTTGACTGTGGAAGATATAAGTACATCTATTTAACTTAAACTTATTAAAGATTTTCTTGTTTATTTTTTCTTTCAAACAAATATATGCTTAATACACCTTAACTTTTAAGATATTTAAATATTTAAATCTACCTAAAGGAACATTCCTGATTGATCAGATGAAAAAATTGAATTCGTGCCATGATCAAGTTCATTTACCTAGAAATTAAACATTAACACATTAACACGGACGTTAATTAAATCGTAACTGATATGAAGAAGATGTGAAGAAGAGAAACAATAATGAAACAAAGGCAAGACAGCCAAAGCTGCTTCGCAAAAATCCCATATCACATGACTGAAGACACTCTCAACTAGAGAACACAAAGGCACTTTCATTTACAAAGTGGAAGGGTTTATGCATCTTTTTAAAGAAGCTGTGTTTACAGCTGCAGCTTTGAGATCGATTGTCTATTTATATGTAAACACCGACCCCCATTGGTTGTGGAGCAAATGCAGAAGAAGTTAAACCTGACCCTGTGATTTCATTGACATGCAACGTCTTCGTCAGCATGTCCAGGCATTATTTGCTTCAAGTATTTGAAATAGAGACGTGGATTGAACAATCATAGAGAGAAAGTGTCAAGCAAATGAAGAGAAAACCCACCAAGAGTTGTTGCCACTTTACCCTGAATTCATTCTCCATCTCCTCTCTCATTATATGAGCACTCACATCTACATCACCACCAGCCTGAAAACCCATTGCGCTTGAACTGTGTCCAAAGACCTATGGACCCCAACCATCATTTCTGGTCCTATATATGTCTCTTCTCTTGAAACTTTGGTTTATTAGTTGTTTCATATATATTGTGGGCTGTTATTACATTGCTTACGTAACATTCCCTTCTAGACCTAGCAGATAGTGGGGGATGATAAGTGCGTATGTCTTTATCTGAAGTTTTTATATAAATCTTATGTTTTTAGGCATGATTGAAGATTATCTAATTCTGTTACATGATAATGATCTCTTCACTGTTTCAGTAAGACGGTAAACAAGATTGATGAAGAAAACCAAAAGCTGTATACAACTATATCCTGACCTGATACCTTAGTACTATAAAGTAGAAGCAATAGCTGAGCTAATGAAATTCAGAAGAAAAACTCCTTTTACGTCAATTAAGGCATCAAATAGCTAGAACTTGATGAATTTGTGAGAATTGTAACTAAAACCGGTAGAAGAAATATTCCTTCAGAAGCATATTACTCTACGGCATATGCAAAGGGACATTATATCACAATCATGGTCCGAATGCAGAACTATTCTAGTTTAATTTGCATTTGTGGGTTGAAACTGAAATGGATGAGGTACATTTTGGTATCATATCACAGTTGATTTCCGTTTGATATTGAACCTAATTTGGTGAGGTTAGTGTGTCATCTTTATTATATAAATAATCCCCATTGTCATGTCAACGCAAGTGGAGTTTGCTTTGCATCTATAATTAAACCCAATCTTTAAATAACCGAACCAAAAATTAAATTGATAAATAAGAGAAGAAGTTTAAGGTTTAAAAGATTCAATCAATATTAAACCGTTATAAAATAAACTATGATTAAATAAAATTTTAAAATTTAAAATTTGATTGAAAGAGATTGTCCTTACTTTTCGAAGAATTTAAAATTTAATTAAAAAGATATTATTAAATAAAAATTAATTGATTTATTTTGGCTTATAAGAACTTATTAATTTACAAAAATTGTCCAATTAATTAATAAATTGACTAATCTTTAATAACAAGAGATATTAAAAATAAATCGAACCAAAAAGGTAGATGATTCAAAATTTTTGTTTATAAACTGGTTGATTTGTTTAATAATTAATTAAACCATGATTTAAGTCTAGTTAACACATGATTTTAAAAAAGAGAAAACCTAAAAAGGGCCTAAGCACACCAAGGCCACTCTCTCTTTTCCTTATAAATACCTCTTTCACACTTCTCTTTTCCTCAGGTTCTCCACTCTCGACTCTACTCTCATTGGCTTCTACTTTCGCATAATCCTCTCCGCTCACTCCCATAGATATTAATCTCTTTGTTTTGCTTGGATTAAGAAGATGAGAATCGTTAACGACTTTGGCACAACCACCAACACAGCCTCAGCAACCGTTGAAGCTTCACAGCCACAGTCTACGATGGCCCAACCTCGCTCTCCTTGGCACTCTCCTCTGCCCTACCTCTTCGGAGGCCTAGCTGCGATGTTGGGTTTGATCGCGTTTGCTTTATTGATCTTGGCTTGTTCTTACTGGAGACTCTCGAGTCGTTCGGACAGCAGCCAAGGAGGTGGTCAAAGGGACCTCGAAAGCGGGGATCAGAATGAGGAAGGTAACTCGGACAAGGTTTACGAGGAGAAGATTTTGGTGATAATGGCCGGAAACCATAAGCCTACGTTCTTGGGCACTCCTCTGTCGAGTATGACAAAAGTTTTGAAGATTGAGGACCAACAGAGGGACAAGTCCGAGAGTAGTGACAAAGTCAAAGAACACACGGCTAACCAGAATCTGACAGTGTCTATGCCAACAACAACAACAACTGACTACAATGGACAAGGAGGGGAGACACACGAGACACTTCAAACCCAGTAACGAAACCACTGAGCTTTTGCTACTTTTACCTTTTCCAGTTCACCACTCTACGGTACAGAGAGTTTCTTCTCTGTTTTTCCATTTTTGTCATCTTTATTCTACGGGATATGTAAATTTGTGGTGAGAATGTGAAATAGGAATGAGATTGGGAGATAAGATAGAGACTTCCTTTTCCATTCATGTAATACAAAATTTTGCAGAATAAATACATAATTCATGTTTCTTCTTGTATCGGTGCTAATTTATGAAGTTAAAGCTCACTAATCAGGTTTATTATGGAGGTGATACTTGAACTCAAAAAGAAGCATTTTTGTTGCTTGATGTGTCATTGGTTCCATGGCAATCAAATTGGTATGGCTTCTTTACGATTTTGATTAAAAGATTGGAATATAATTTTGTAGTATGTATGATATATATCAGGGAATAACCTTTTTTCAGATGGATTAGTTAATTCAGTTGTATGCTTGGAGAATAAAGGTGGGAAGAAAATGATTTGAAAGGAGATGTATTCTTTCTCATTTAAATATTCCTTTAGCTTTGTTCTACCTTGAAATTGCAACCACGTGGCAGCAAATGGATTTTCCTTTAACTCTGATTGATCTGAAAGCAAGCTTAACTGGTGATGTTGGTAGAAGCTATACCTAGTACATACCTGTATTGCTGTTTTTCTTTTTTTTTTTTTTTGGACATTAAAGAGATTGAATTAAACCCAAAAGGTGGTACAAGAGCTGGGGAGCTCATCGTGATCAGCTATTGCATTAACCAAAAGGACCAACAAGACCAAAGGGTTACCAGTGCAAGAAGCTGAAGCAAGAGAGGTTTAGCGATGAGAGATATTCCATCTATTCACCTTGTTGGGGTTGCATTGCTGGTGCAAATCATGCACAAGTATTAGTTGCCTAATTCAGTTGCTTGCGTTTAAACTAGGGAAGCTTGTACCAAGTAACCTTAGACTAGTTAGTGAGAAACAAGTTTAAGTAGCACTTATTGGTATAAGCTTATTATATGTGATTTAACCATAAAGTGATGTCCTCAGCTTCAGGTTTGGGTTGTAACTAAGTCATTTATGAGATCAGTAAATCCCCTTAGGAAGCAGCGTGAATGAGAGCCATAGATGATTTCTTTGACCTTTGCAACTTCAGTCATAACGTATCTGAGAGAATGCAAGGAAGGGAGTTTGTGCAGGGTGCTTTTGTTATGCCAATTATTAAACTAAAACCAAGCGTCATCTCTATTACCTATCTTGAGTTTATTACATCGCATAAGGCGTTTCTCAGTTTCGTCATTCGAAGAAAGGCTCAAGAGCTACCCCTTTGCATAAAGCGGCTATGCATCCATCGAACACACAATGATTCAGCATTTGTGAACAACTTTTAAATCTTTTTACTAAGACCATTATGTTTATGGACTTGGGGATAAAACCAAGATCCCTACACTCCTTTGGTTGGTAGATCACTGCCTATAACTTTAGTTGATTGTGAGATAAACCTTGATCATAAGGCTTAAGAATTTAATTTATTACATTGATCGGGTCTGGAGATAAAGAAAGGCGGGGGCTCCAAAAGACATGAAAGTTGTTGAGTATGAACTTTAACAACTAAAATCTCCCAGCAAAAGAGAGAAATTTATTACTCTAGCTGTTGATTTTCTTTGAATTAGATCTATGAGTGGCAGGCAAACATTGTAGGATGGTCTATTGTTAGTTATTGACACTCCAGGTACTTAAGGGGGGGGATTGCACCTTAAAGCCTTTGACTTTTGAGCTTTTGTCCAAATTGATTGTAAGGCCAAATAAATTAAAGAAGAGATCTAATGATTGATTCAAGATAGAGCAAGATTTGATGATTGCATCACTCAAGAGAATCGGGATCATCAGCAAAAGAGAGATGGAACACTTTTTGTGATAAATGAAGTTACTTTATGGTTCAATTTTCTTCTTTATTAGCTTGGTTAAAGTTTTAATATAAATAGTGAGTAGGTAAGGAGATAAAGAATCTCATTGTCATAGTCATCTTGCTCTATTGAAGGTGTGTGTGGGCTCTCTATTCAGCAAGAAAAAAATACATATTTCTTGTTGGAGCAGTTCAAACTCCTCATATTCCATATCATTATTGACATTATAACTAAGAAGGATAACCAAGGGAACTAGCAGGAACCTTTTTTTCTTAGCTTTCCTGCCAAGGAGCTTCCTTATGGTAGTTAAGCCTTCCTTACTATCTTAGTGTAGATCAAAGTGGAGTTACAGATGTTGAGACAAGGCTCTAAGGCATTATATGGACTGGCACTTCAAGTTTTCCAGAGGGATGCTCACCAATTAATGCTAATAGGAAAGAAAACTAGTTGGAAGAATTTGTAACTTTAAGTGGGAGGGGCTATAATCTTAGGTTTAGTTAGTTGAGGAGGTATGGGCTCAAGTTTAAGGACAAATAAGCACTTTGAGTCTTGTAAAACTACTGGGTCCTTGATATGGGAAGTATAGGTAGATAAGTAAGAGTCATGTACAGTGACTAACTTAGGGACTGAATCTTCCCTTCACAACTTGAAGAGCATCAAAAATCATGCAATTTGACACTCAAAAACACATGTTTAATGTTGGAATAAATTCCATTTTATTTTATGCATGTTTTAGCAATTTGTTTTCAGTAGACTTGGTCATTTGGTTGTTGTTGGAGTCAAAGATTGTCTTCTGATTTTTTAGGTATTGTTATCTAATTTTTAGGAGGTAGTGGACTAGTGCAGATCATGGTTGCTTAGTTTCCTATTTTCTGGGATTTCTCTGTTTTAGCTTTGCCTATGAAAGGCTGTTGAGTTCTGAATGAATAATGTCAGTAAAAAATTTCACAGGCATATCATTTCTCTTCTTCTTCTATATTTCCTAAGTGCTGAGTTTATATCAGTGGTATTAGAGTGTAAGATCCTTGAGACCATGAGGTAGCCACACATTTTTCTTTCTTCACTTGTTCAATGACAGACCTATATTCCAATTTTGTACAAGCTGCAATTTCCCGCTTTGATGGTCATTATGATCATTGGAGCATGTTGATGGAGAACTTTTTATGCTCAAAGGAGTATTGGTCTATTGTAGGATCTGGAATTCAAGAGCCGGCAGGAGGCACGACACTAACAAATACTCAAAAAATTAAACTGGAAGCCCAAAGGTTGAGAGACTTAAATGGGAAAAAATTTTGCCTTCAAGTTATCGACCATCCCATCCTGGAAACTATTCTTTGCAAAGATACTTCCAAGGATATTTGGGACTCAATGAAGAAGAAATATCAAGGCTCCGCTAGAGTGAAGCATGCATAGCTTCAAACCTTAAGAAAGGACTTTGAGACACTGTCAATGAAGAATGGAGAATCTATCACTAGCTACTTTACGCATACGATGGAGATATGTAACAAGATGCAATTTCATGGTGAGAAGCTGAATGACGTCTCCATAGTGGACAAGATCTTACATTCCATGATGCAGGACTTTAACTATATAGTCTGCTCAATTGAAAAGTTGAAAGACATTAATATACTCTCTCTTAATGAGCTAGAAAGATCCTTATTGCTACATGAACAGATGATGAATAAGACTTTAGCAGTAGAGGAGCAAGTGCTGAAGGCTTCTACTAATACTCCTTCGAACAACTTTAGAGGAAGGAGTAGAGGTGGAGGTAGAGGAAGGGGAGATTGTGGAAACAGAGGTTTCAACAAGAATTTTAGAAACAACAACAACCAATCTCAAAGCGAAGGCAAAGGAAGAGACTTTGACAAACCCAAGGTAGAGTGCTACAGATGTCATAAGTTGGGTCATTATGGTTCCAAATGTTATACCAAGTTGCCTAATGACAAAGAAAATGGGAAGAGTTTAAATTTTATCGAGACAAAGGAAGTGGAGACTTTGTTGATGGTTGTCCAAGATGAGAAGACATCAAGATTAGATGTTTGGTATGTCGACACTGGCTGCAGCAATTATATGACTAGATGTAATTCCTCTTTTTCATACCTAAATGAGAAATTTCACATTTTCACTCAACTGTTAGTTTTGGTGATTGTTCTTTTATGAACATGATGGGAAAAGGCGATACTAAAATAAGAACCAAGAATGGTTTTGTAGAAACAATATCTAATGTACTGTATGTTCCTGACCTAAAATTAACTTGTTATGTGCTGGTCAATTGCATGAAAAGGGCTATGTTATCACTATCCATAAGGGTGCTTGTGATATTTATGATCCTGTTAGAGGTGCTATTGTTGTTCTTCAAATGAGTTCAAATAGGTTGTTTCCATTAAAGATTGAAAGCATTCATTCCAGTTTGTTGGCTGAAATAAAAAATCCCTTATAGCTGTGGCATTTTTGCTATGGCCATTTGAGTTTTGGTGGACTGAAGACGCTCCAACATAAGAATACAGTGACAGGTCTTCCTCACATCACCGCACCTTCTCATGTTAGCAAAGAGTGTGTTGTTAGCAAACAACCTCGCTCTAAATTTCCCAAAGGGAAGCCTTGGAGAGCAAAAACCATGTTAAAGCTAGACCATTCAAATATTTGTGGTCCAATAAAATTGATTCATAATGGAGGTAAAAGATACTTTCTTACCTTCATTGATGATTTTTCTAGAAAAATGTGGATTTATTTTCTACAGAAAAATTAGAAGCTTTCTTTGCATTCAAAAGCTTCAAGTCTCGAGTTGAAAATGAATTGGGAAGGACCATTAAGACTCCCCTAACAGATCGGGGTGGTGAATATTGCTCGAATGAGTTTGATGCTTTATGTAATGAGCATGTCTCACATTCGATCTCATGACTACATACATGTAAAGGTATGGATGCAAATGCACATGAGACTCCACTTCCATTTTTAT
>JAOQMM010000003.1:20247756-20259330 GCA_027563515.1 Erythroxylum platyclados | reverse complement strand
ATGAGCATGGATTTCGAAGAGAGCTCACTGCATCTTATACATCATAGCAAAATAGAGTATCCGAAAAAAAAATAGAACCTTCCTTAACATGGTGAGAAGCTTATTACAAGAAGAAGCGTTCTGAAGACCTTTTGACATGAAGCTATAAATTGGAGTGTTCCTATTTTAAACAGAAGTCCAACTTTTTATGTTCAAAATATTACACCACAAGAAGCCTGGAGTGGAAAGAAGCCTGTTCTAGATCATTTTTTAGTTTTCAACTGCATTGCCTATACTTATGTGTCGGATGTGAAAAGAAAGAAACTTAATGACGAGGCTGAGAGATGTGTCTTTCTTGGTGTAAGTGAAGCATCCAAAGCATATAAATTGTTTAACCCTCTAACAAAGAAGATTGTGACCAATAGGAACGTTGTTTTTGATGAAGAAAGTACTTGGGATTAGACCGAGCAACAGCCTACTCAAGTCTCTCCTGACCTTGAAACTGAAGGGCAGCAACTGTATACATCCCCTGTAACTAAAAATGCATCAAACAGAACTTCAATAACTTTTAAAGCTTCACCAATAGCTACTGTAGTTACAGAAGAAGAATCTGAATCACTTCATCGTTTCAAAAAAAGGCTTGCTTGAATATAGGATTACGAGGTAACTGGCCTACTTGATAATCAAGTCACTCACTTTGCTTTGTTTTCAAATTACAATCCTACAAGTTTTAAGAGTGTCGCTAAAGAAGAAAAATGGCAAAAAGTCATGGATGATGAAATTGATGCTATTGAAAGGAATGACATTTGGGAGCTACGTGACTTTCCAAAAGGGCAGAAAACCATTGGTATAAAGTGGGTCTTCAAAACAAAGTTGAATGAAAGTGGTGAAATAGACATATACAAAGCACGTTGGTGGCTAAGGGATACAGGCAGGAGTATGGGGTTGATTACGCAAAAGTGTTCTCTCCTGTTGCAAGGCATGATCCAATTAGGTTGGTAGTAGCATTGGCAGCACAAAATTCTTGGCCTTTGTTCCAGCTTGATGTCAAATCAGCTTTCTTGCATGGATACTTAAAGGAACATATATATGTTCAACAACCCCCTAACTATGTTAAAGTTAGAGAATTTATAGGCTGAAAAAGTCTCGTTATAGGTTAAAACAAGCTCCTGAAGCTTGGTATAGTCGTATTTAAGCCTATTTTTTGAAAGTTGGCTTTAAGAAATGTCCTTATGAGTATACATTGTTTGTTAATATTGGGGATAAAGGGAAAATGCTCATAGTTTGCTTACATGTCGATGATCTTATTTTACTGGAAATTGTTCTGCCATGTTTGTTAAGTTTAAGAAGTCTATGATGGATGAGTTTGAAATGTCTAATTTAGGCATGATGCATTACTTTCTTGGCATAGAAGTGGTGCAATTGATGGTGGCATTTTTCTCTCGTGAAAGAAATATAAGGGAGAAGTCCTAAACAAGTTTCAGATAAAGGATTGTAATCTTGTAAATACTCCGGTTAAGTGTGGTTTGAAGCTACACAAAGATTAGGAAGGGAAGAAGGTGGATAGCAAATTGTGCAAGCAAATTGTGGGCAGTTTGATGTATCTAACTACCACACGACCTGACATTATATATGTTGTGAGCTTGATCAATAGGTACATGGAGAATCCGATAGAAATGCATTTGCTAGCTACCAAGAGAATCCTTCATTACTTGAAAGTAACTAGAGACTTTGGGTTATTTTATAATAAAGGTGACAAGTCCAATCTGATGGGCTTTACTGAAAGTCTTAGAATAAGTGGTATTTCATGGATTTCAAAGAAGCAGCCTATTGTCACTTTGTCAAGTACAGAAATTGAGTTTGTTGCTACAATGGCTTGTACTTGACAAACTATCTAGCTAAGGAGAGTTCTAGAAGGGCTAATGGTCAAAAACCTGAAGCTACAGAAATTTACTATGACAATAATTCAACAATTAAGCTCTCAAAGAACCAGTGCTACATGGAAGGCACAAACATATTGATGTGAAGTATTATTTCTTGAAAGACTTGAGCAATGATGAAGCAATTAATTTGGTCTACTGTAGGAGTGAAGATCAAGTGGCCGATATATTCACCGAAGCCCTCAAGAGGGAGTCTTTCATGAAACTCAGAGAGTTACTAGGGTTCTGCAATATCAAGGATTTAAACTGAATGTTAGCAAACATCAGTTTAAGGGAGGGATTATTGAATAAATTCCATTTTATTTTATGCATGTTTTAA
Organism: Erythroxylum platyclados; assembly: GCA_027563515.1. Lineage (NCBI taxonomy): Eukaryota > Viridiplantae > Streptophyta > Magnoliopsida > Malpighiales > Erythroxylaceae > Erythroxylum > Erythroxylum platyclados. Next base: position 20,257,092 of record JAOQMM010000003.1, on the reverse strand, counting down.
CAAGATTTTCTGTTGTAGCTTTGCCTATAAAAGGCTGCTGAGTTCTGAATGAATATTATCAGTAAAAAATTTCACAGCCATATCACTTCTCTTCTTCTTCTATATTTTCTGAATGCTAAGTTTATATCATTTAAGTCTTCGAAAACTATTAAATTTAACAACACTAATTATTATATAATTCTTATATGAAGTTTATGCAAATTTAACCCAATTTCAATAAATTGAAATATGTAAATAGTTCAAATTCAAACAAATAAAAATCAAACCAATAAACATAAATTTTAATTTACGCATACTACTTATTACTCGTATAAAATGTACTTTATATTTCTTCTTTAGTATTGAAAATTATCCAAATGTTACTTGAAATTTTATTATTATTGTTAAACATATTATAATTTCATTTCTTTTTATGAATCTCATTTCTCACACTTACTTCAATGCTCTCTCTCATTTTCGTTTTCTTTTGCATTAAAAACTACTTAAAATTGATAAAATATCTTTTAAAAACCACTTATCGAAGAGTTCAATTAATTGACCTTAATGTTTAAATAGTCGAATATTTTATGTAGAAATTGTTAGAAAGATCTAGATATTGCAAACATAATATCTAGATACTATTAATAATTTTTAGAAAAATTAGATATTATTCACAAAATATCGATGAAGATAAATAATTTATGGTCCAAAAGTAAATATTAAAGTGTATGATAATTATAACATTAAAATGTGCGGCTATAATTAGTTTGATTCACTTATAAGTACATACTCTAATTTCATATATCAAAAAACAAATTCAAACACCCAAAAGAAGAGCTTGTATGGATTCCAATCTTATAGTTTCTAAGTTGCAACTTATAGTTAGTGAATACTTATATCATAACTACTCCTTTTACTCGTAATAATATTATAAGTCATTATTTTAATCTTAATTGAATTGTGATCTTACTTCATTTATTTAATAATTTATTTACATATGTTATACAGTTGTCACAATAAGTCAATCCTCCACATTAGAAAATAAGTTATATATATTATTCACTTTTTGAAATTAACAAGTACAATTTACGTATATAATTATTATTTACATGAAATTTTAGGAACTATTTCTTTTAGTTTAAAGTAGTCTAAAATTTAAGCAATACTGATAATCAAGGATTGAGAAGTTTAACAAGAATAATTTATCGTTATAAAGTTGAAGATGAAAGTTATCCTCATAAAGGATGATTGCCTTATAATCATTATAAAAAGGCAGCAAACTTCACAAATGGCACCAAATGGAAAGAAATGGATGCAAATGATGATACAAATCTTCTTCTAGTTTTAGATGATATAATTTAATCAAATGCAAGTAGAAATAACAAAAAAAGGGATAATCCCACAAAATTGTACGAGATCAAGTCACTCCACAATAAAATTTTTCTTAAGAGGAAACTTTATACTTTTTATGTGTCAAAATCCACTGTAGTGATTGAGCACATTTATAATTTGACTACTTTTTTCTCTTAGCTCACATCATTGGGGTATGGAATAAAGCCACATGAACATATTGAACTTTTACTTCAAAATTTACATGACTCATATAATCAATTTATAATCGAATTAATCAATAATCTTCTTGTAGACTACCTTGTCTTTGATGATGAATTATCTATAGTCCGAAAGAAAAAAAATTGACACAAAAATAAAGAAAGTAGACATTCTAATTTATAACAAGTCGAAGCCTTAACGGTGACAAGAAAGAGATTAGTAGATCGTGACATAAGTGAGAGACAAAATCATTTTAGAATAAAATCAAAAAGTTACAAAAATTAAAATGATATAATTGTGGCAAGAAAGGTCAATTTGAAAATTTATTATTGTAATTTAAATAAAAATAGTCAATCCTCAAGTAAATTTTACAAGTACTTCAGACAATGACAATACTCTGTGTTATAAGTAGCAATTATAACTGAAAATAAGAAGTCATTACTTGATGTATGACTCATCGAATTAAGAGCTATTTTTCACATGACCTATAAAAGATAATAATTCCATGATTACGAACTTATCCCAGTAAGATCTATTTATATTTGTAATGATTATTCACTAAAAGCAATTAGGATTAAAACTTTCATGCTAAAAATGTATGATGGTACAATTCATACTCTTCAGGAAATACAACATATGGAGGGCTTGGAAAAAAATTATTTCTCTAGGACGACTAGATGATCTTTGGTGTAAATTAGAAACTATCAATAAGATTTTGATGATAAATAGAGACATGTTTGTACTTACGAAGGGAGCAAAGATAGGTAAAAATCTATACACACCCCAAACTTTTGAACATATCATTACCCTTTTGTGAACATTGAAATACAAAACTTTTGAACATTGATGTGTTAAATTGTGTAAAATTTAACACATCAAATTAAAGAAGCAACATTTTCTGTACATTGGTTCACTTGATATATGATAAGCCCCAATTTTATACCAAGGAGGAGCAAAGTATCTTGACCCTTTTACTAATAATTATTTTGGTAGGTGCTAGATGTACCCTATCAAGACAAAAGCAAATGTATTCTCAGTCTTCAAAGTTCTTAAAGTGCACATCAAACTTGATTATGGTAACAATACCAAGTGCCTAAGGAGAGATAATAGTGAAAAATATATTAAGGATGAATAAATGCATTATGTAAGTGAGAAGGCATCAAAAGACAATTCATTATTGTATGCACTCAATAAAACGAATTGGTAAAGAGGATGAAAAGAACTCCAATAGAAAAAATAAGAACAATATTAAGAGATTCAAGCCTAAGTAAGGCTTTCAAGGTAAAAACAATTAATATCACCTTTTATATGTTGAATCAGATTCCACCAACAATTATTGAGTTGAAGATGTTGATAGAGATATAGACTAACCCATGCAATCCCACTATCTACAAAGTTATTATTAGAAAGGACGTCACTTTTGTAGAAGATAAATTCTAAAGGGAAGAAGAAAACAATAATACTTTACAAAGAAGTTTAGATATTATGATACGCTGTGAAAAAAAAGAATAATTTCAACAAAAGAAACTTCTTTTACAGCGACATTAGTGCAATGCTTAAGAATTAGCTAAATTTGAAAATCTAAAAGTTCATCAATCAGATCATAGTAAAAGACTACCAATTAATACTCAAATTATATAATAGAGAGTGATATAGCATACTACATTTTAACAGAGGATAGAGAGTCATTAACTTTCAAAGAAACACTTAATAATCTAAATGCCTTTCAGTAAATGGTAGCAATGATGAAGGGAAATAGAGCTCTTTATAAAACTAAAACTTGGAAACTTGCACTATTACCACAAGGAATGAATACAATTAGTAATAAATGGATCAAGAGAAATGATGACAATTAAGTGTATCAATAATATACAAGATTGATAGTGAAAGGATATGCTAAAAAAGAATGAATTATCTTCAACAAAATATTCTCTTCTATAGTTCGACTTATTAATCAAAGTAGTCATAACAATATGTATATTGTGTTTGACTTACATCTAGAATAACTAGACATGAAAATTACTTTTCTTCAAGGAAATCTCAAAAAGGAAATTTATATGCTCCAACTAAAAGGTTATAAAGAAAAAGAAGAAGAGAACTTAGTTTGGAGGTTAAATAAATCACTATCTGATCTTAAACAAATATCAATGTATAGATATAAAAGATTTAATTCCTTCATTATTAGCCTTAGATACAACAGATTTAACATAGAATATTATGCATATTTTAAGAGGTTTGATGATAATGATTTTATTATCTTACTATTATATATAGACAACATGTTAGTTGTAGCCCTGATAAAGATTGCATTAAATAATTCAAAGCAAAATTGACTAAAAATTGTGAAATGAAGAGTTAGGACCAGCAAGTAAGATTCTAGAAATAAAAAATTTACTGATTCAAAAATAATATAAAGATTTTGCTTTTTATTAAAAATACCTAAAAAAAGGTTTTGCAATACTCCAATATGCAAAATTATAAGCTATAATCTACCTCTCTTCCTATTAATTTCAAGTTATCATCTAGTATAAGCCTTAGCAATAAAGATGAGAAGATGGAGATATCTTGAGTACCGTATGCATTTGTAGTAGGGAATTTAATATTTGTCATGATTTATGCAAGTTCAAACATTGCATATGTAATAGGATTAGTTAGTCCTAGTACTGAGTATTGTAATGTTGTAAAGAGGATCCTAATATAAATTAAAAAGACCTATAATGTTGCACTATAATATGGAGGATTAGACTTTATTATCAAATGATATGTTGACTTTGATTATATAGGTAATCTTGATAAAAGCAAATCTGCTGTAAAATTCGTGTTATGCTTATAACAAGGTTATAAACTAGGTTTCAAAGTTATAAGTGTCAGGAAATAGAAGTAGAATATATCACAGTTACACAAACCATTAAAGAAGTGGCATAACTGAAATTAGTATTGAAACAAATGGAGTGTAAACAACAAAAGGTTTCATTATATTGTAATAGCTAAAATACCTTCTATCCAATAAAGAATTCAACATTTTATTCAAAAATCAATTTTATTTTTATAAAAAATATTAATTTTTATAACTTTTTAAATCATCTTAATATAATATTCTCATTGAAAATTATATTTAAAATACAAAACAATATTCAATGATTACGGTATGTTAGTATATTGAACTTTTTTTCTGTTTTAAGTGATCACAACAATTAATTATTACTATATTTTTAAAATATTCATACTTCAATCAATACTAAATGGTCATTTTAAGAATCATAATATCAAATCAAATTTTCTTATGTCTTATATGAGGGCCTCTTTGAAAAGACTTGGATTGGTAAAGCCTCTATGATGTGTCTGTATGCAACGATGCTGTATTGTATTCCAAGAAATTCCCTGATCTTGCCTGAATTCTTAGATAATGTCTGTATTAAGCAAGGAGGGGGGTAGTTTCGATGTTAGAAGTTCATAATGAGCTGAATCTAACAGGATACGGGATTACAGGAAGGATCAGAAAAGCCATTGAAGGACACTTGTAATCATCTCATCACATCGATAGAGCATTCATGACCTGAAAGAGATGGAGATTAGCGTGTGCCTTGGTTAATTGCGATGTGCAGACTAGGCTACAAAAACAAAATTCCATGTGGAAGGCATGCCTGCAGGCGTGAGGACCACGAGATATATGAAGATGGCTGAGCAGGGACGGGTGTCCAATGTAGGAGCAGCCTTATTATTTATTGTTTTATTTACTAAGATTTATTGAATAAATATTTAATATTTTTAATTTCCATTATTTAATTCCTCAGTTAATTACGTCAGACTGTTATTTCTCATCTCTTTATTGTTTAATTCCAAATATAAGTATACTTTATTTAATAATAATAATAATAATAAACATAAATGAATTATTAATAAAAAATTACGAATAAATTCATTTTAATTAATAATTTTATTTATTTATATTAAATATAATAATTATTAATAAATATATTTAAATTTAGAATTAAAATATGATTTAAATGATATTAAATTTTAAATGAAAAGATAAATTTTAAATTATTTATTTTAATAAAATAAAATAATTTTATTAATAATGTGTTAAAATATTATTTATAAGAAACTAAAATAAATTTATTTAATTAAAAATAATTTTTATTTGTATTAAAAAAATGTGAACTGAAAGGGAAAAAAAAAGAGTAATGTAATTTTGGATAATTTAACAGGAGATGGTATCAAACTGGACCACGTTATGAGTGGTGCGGATCCACGTGTAAGATAAGTCTCGCTGACTGTATCTTAGCCGTTGGATATGAGCGTCCTGTAAAGGCCAATTGTTGTCTTTTCCGGTTTTTGAATTTTGAATTTTGATTGCTCTAATATATTTTAATTCAAGTGAATAAATAAATACATATAAAGTTGAGCGATAACGACGGAGAGTGGAGAGATATAATAATAATTGAAAATAGTTAGAATTTTTTCTTTTTCTCTTAAAATAAATTAATAATCACCTTTCCTTGAGTCCAGTCCAATCTTCTCTTAGGTGGGTCCACGCTGGAATTGACAACTCTTCCAAACCTGCAAGCGAAATATGGCTAAGATTTATCCACGTGTCTTCATACTATTGGTTTACCTTAGATCTCCTCGGCCCCACTCACTCAAACGCACAGTAAACAAGATACATGGTCTTGCTATTTTGGTTCTCTCTCAAGAGTTTTCGGAGAGAAACGGAGCTTCAACTTCACTTCTTGTGAAATGGCGTCCAAGCTCTGTGACTCGTGCAAATCGGCGACGGCAACTCTGTTCTGCCGAGCCGATACGGCTTTCCTCTGCATCAGTTGCGACACAAAGGTCCACGCGGTCAATCACCTGGCGTCCCGCCACGCTCGCGTGTGGATCTGCGAGGTCTGCGAGCAAGCCCCGGCTCACGTCACCTGCAAGGCCGACGCCGCGGCGCTCTGCGTCACCTGCGACCGCGACATCCACTCCGCTAACCCCCTAGCGCGCCGTCACGAGCGAGTTCCGGTCACTCCTTTCTTCGATCCTGTCAGCTCCGTCCCTGCCGTCAAGTCCACCGCAGTCAACTTCCTGGACGACCGGTACTTCACCGACGCCAACGCTGACGCCGAAGGGGACGTCAGCAGGGAGGAAGCGGAAGCCGCCTCGTGGCTACTTCCCAATCCTCCTAACTCCAAGGTTATGGAAAGTCCGGATCTGAATACGGGTCAGTACGTGTTCTCTGACATGGATCCGTATCTGGACATGGATTACGGACCCGTAGACCCGAAACTGGAGGTACAGGAGCAGAACAGCTCCGGCACAGACGGTGTCGTACCGGTGCACACCAAAATCGTTAACGCTCAGACGAACAAGTACAACTTTTCCGGATCAAAACCGTTTCAGTACAGTTACAACGCTCAGTGCCTGAGCCAAAGCGTAAATCTTTGTTCTTTTTACCTGGAAATTCAAAAGCAAAATGAAATGTTGATTATATACTGAGATGTGATTGTGCTCAGGTGTCATCGTCGTCTATGGAGGTTGGAGTGGTGCCAGATGGCAGCAACAGTAACACGACGGATATATCAAATCCGTGCATGAGCAACGGTGTCGATTCAACAAATCAAACGGAGGTTGCGGTTCAGCTCTCGGGGGTTGAGAGAGAAGCCAGAGTGTTGAGGTACAGGGAGAAGAGAAAGAACAGAAAGTTCGAGAAAACGATCCGATATGCATCGAGAAAAGCTTATGCGGAGACAAGGCCTAGAATCAAAGGAAGATTCGCGAAGCGTTCGGACGTTGAAGTTGAGGTAGACGGTAGTATGTACGGATTTGGTGTGGTTCCTTCGTTTTAGCTCCTAAGCTTTAATCTTATCTTTCTTCCCTTGGAATTGTATGTAATGTAATGTCATGTGTTGCAAGTAAGATATGTTAGAAGTTTGATGTAATTATTGAGTTTTTCCTGTCTTTTCGGCTTCTGTAATGAGCATTCCCGTCTCATAGTTTAAGCTGTGGAGAAAACTAAGGAGGAAGATGAATATAAGAATAAAGACATAAAACTCATTTTTTATTTTTTAGAAAAGTAGAAAAAATAATAAAACATATATAAGCTAAATAAATATTATTAATTTAATTTTTAAATTTAATTTAAAATAATTATAATAAATTATTAGTTTAAGATGAATTTAATTAGTTTAGATTAGTTTAAAGAGAAAGCAGCAAGATTTTAACTGGAAAACAGATTTTCTGTTCTCATAAATCTATTGTAACCCTGTGCTATTAGTTTTTATCCACACGTTTATATAGGATTTATATAAATGTGTGGTTAAAAACTATTAGCATAGGCTTAGAATAGATTAAACAACATAAGTGATCCCGTGTTTTTCAATTAGGTGTTGATAATGACGATGATAAGATTAGTTTAAAGAGTAAGGTAGATTTGTTACGTAAACATTATTAATTTTATTTAATTAGTTTATATTTAATATTTATATTATCTGTATTTTGTTATTTTTTAAAGTACTTTTAAAAAAAATAAAGTTGAGAAAATTTTTAAATCTCTCCTACCTTAGGAATGAAGGTCATTTAATTTTTCAATGACATTTCAAGAAGTCTCTATTTTCACCCTCCAATTTTATGAGAATAAAACCAATATAGATGAGTTTCAAGGCTTAATGTTTATTGTTTATTCTACAAGTACTTTGGTTTTAATAAATATAAGTATCAAAATCCATATAATTATAATTATAGATCTATGTGGAGAGCAATATTTAGGTGGCGAGAAAGTTGGGAGAACTGTTCTTAATGCTCAACATGAAATTGGTGATTGTCAAGCAGCAAAATGATCTTTTGATCTTCCCACTTTTGGAGGTTTTGGATTGTAAGTATGACAAGATCACGAGTATAAGGTACCCAAAAGTTGATATTACAGGAGATCCAAGAACTTGTATGGGAAGTCCAACCCTAGGTCAAAAAGAGGAACAGAATTAAGACTAAGTTACTTCTGCTAAATGTTACTTAGTAAAAGATTGAAAGAGATCAAAATTGTTGGGCAGTGTTGGTCTTGAAGAAGATACGCAATGGGTAGAAGAAGGACAGATCTAACAACCTTGAATCAAATGGGACAGCTTCTCTTGGATCACAAGCAAATCAAAATCACAGCTCCTACTGGCTGCCTACTATCCACGTTCAACGGACACTTCCTGTTTTGCTTCAACTGTAATGTTGCACTAACTTTTGCTAAAGTACCATCTTACCTTGACTTTCGCAACCAAGCTGTTGAATTATATCATTCAAGGCAAAAAAGTGGACTTTGGAACCTATAGTTGATGAAGACGTTGTTCCAATCAAGAACCAACGGTTCATATCTAGAAGTTTTGTCGTCTTGAATCGAATATGCGAAAATGGCAAATCTTATGTTACATTTCCCATATCAAATTCTCATGTTTGTGAATTTTGAAAGAAGAAAAGAAAGGAATCTCAAAGAGAAGAGAAGAAGAGCAATGTTAGGTACACCAAACTTAATGCATACACATTTAAGGATCAACCTAGGAGGACACGATATGTACCCCCCACATATTAACAAACACCATCTATCTATATATTAGAGCACAACGGGGGTGTTTGGTAAATGACTGATAAGCTATTTTTTAGCTTATTCAAGAGTTTTAGGTGTTTGACCTGATCAAACAGTTAAAAAAGATGTTTGGTAATTAGCTTATTGGGTTAGCTTATTGAACCCAATAAGCTAATTTTTGAAAAGCTAATAAGAGTAGCTTTTTGGTCTTTAGCTTATTGAAATTGTGTGTTAATGACAATTGTGTCCTC
>JAOQMM010000003.1:20236353-20247656 GCA_027563515.1 Erythroxylum platyclados | reverse complement strand
AAACACAAACTTGCATTCAATTCTCAAATGAGAGTTACCATTGCCACCACGACATATGACAGCTCTGGAATCTCCAACATTTGCAACAAGCAAACGATCACCAACAAGAATAGCTGTGGAAGCAGTTGATCCAGCATCTCTGTTCTGATTATTCTCTGACTTGAGTAATTCCGAGTCTGTGTGACTATACGCATCAGCTACAGAGGAGGAAGAAATTAAAGATAATAAAGTAAGTTTTGTTTGCAAAAGGCCAAAGAAATTATTGAAACAAAAACTGTTTAAGCACTTATAAAGGAATAACCTATAGCTGATTTGGTATCAGAAATAAACTTTGGATGGCTGATCAGATTACTGAAAAGGTTTTGCTTCACATATTCAGCAGCTCGTGCTCCTCCATGGCCTGAAAAACATAGTTACATTCACATTTAAGGCAATTGTACCTAATTGATCGTATTTAGTATTGAATATATTGATAAGGCAAGACTTTTAATTGCAAAAGACTAGATGCCAAAACAGGGCTTTGAATCACAGGTAAATAAGCAGTTAGTGACCCTATTTAAGGAACGGGAACAGATTAATATGTCCCATCCCAGCACAAAATCCACAACCTCCCATACTAAACTCATGATTCCAATATTAGCACTTGAGAGAAGATTTCGAGACTTTAGCATGAATTGCCTCGGCTACATGACAATGTTTTTAAACAACAGGAGGTTAATGGGAGAATAAGAGGTAATGCTACAATAGTCTGATGTCAACCAATAACTACGAAGGAATTTACAGTGTTTAGATGAAAGACTACTAAAACAAGATGCGCAAGCAGAAGAGAGCCCGATAATTAAATTTGAAACTTGATGCTAAAATCTGTAAAATATTCAAGCATATTGACACCATCCAACAGATAAATGCAAACAAGAGTAAGGCTACGTGAGAGGAGAGACAATATAATTAGAAATCAACCTAATACTAAAATCTAACTATCCAATGTAGTTTCCAAAAACTCAAAGGCACCTTCCACATGAAAAGCATGGGTTGTTGGAAAAGAGGAAGTGCTACTGAAGAGAAAGAGAGATACCATCAAAAACACCAAACAGACCAACTATTTCTCCATCAACACCATCGATTCTCGTTTCATAAAAATCTTCCATGGAAGATCTTTTCCCTGGGGAGCTTGCATATCCATAGCTGAACTTTCCATTCTGACTGATACAGAAAAACATTTTGGAAGTTTATATCAGATAACCCCTTCAAATCCTAGGGTTTTATAAGGCAGAACCTAGTTCATACAATAAAAGAACCTAACTCCAATTAGGTATTCAAAGTTGTTCAATTATTAATGAATAATGGGAAAATTATAATGCTATAAAAATGCTGGCGGCTTCAAAAAAAGCATCTAATGGAGAACTTCAGAAAGTTACTACCTGCAAGCATTTTCATCTACTTATGCTAGTTGACAATATGACCAATATTGATATGGCAATTGGCAAAACTAAATCCTCAGTCTACATAATGCAATATATACCAAGTGACAAGAAAGGCTTGTTAGATTGTGTAACAAATAAAGAACAAAAGAACAACAATGAGTCTCCCCGAGCAACATTGGCTTGTATGCAATAAGACAAGTTTAGTGAATCCAGATACGACAAAAGGAGGAGCAACGACAATCGAGACAAATGTTTCTCAGGTTGAACCAAAGGTTTGTTCGATTCATAAAGTCAAGTCCCTGTGACTAGCAAGAGAAGTCATTCACATGTTCCACAACAAATTCAACAGTGTTGGATGTGAACAAAAGAGATCAACAATAGTCAACGAATTTCCTCACAAGTCCAGGTTGCATAATCAACACGAAAAAATACAATCTGGAGTAATTTCATTTTAGAAATGTTGAGAAAACAGTACGCAAAGCATCTAGATGGTATATGAGCTAGAAAATTTACAGGAGTACAGAATATCAAATCCCAGAATTGCTTTACATCATCGTCTTCCAAAAGTAACCATATAAAATGCTCCACTGGTTTAATGTTTTTATCATCTCTGCAAATTAATTTATTGATATTACCTTCAAATCATTAGGACCCACTGAAGAAATGAAATTGAAGTTATTCCTAACATGGAAGATAAGTGATGAGATTGTTGACTTCCTGATGATGAGCCTATATAAAGAAGCTGATACGATAGACAAATCAACAAGAACTTTTAGAACCACATAAATGATTTACTTAATCTTCGACTAAGGCAATTAGATAACATCATTATATTTATGAAATCACAGATTCTGTCACAGGATAAGCAAAGCTTCCATAAGGTTAGGACGTGATTCAGAAATGGTAAACACTCCAGATTTGCCAGGTATTAAACAGAAACACATTTAGAGGTTAAGCCACAGCTTAAGTGATAAATTAATCGCTAATTGGCTATGTACCCAAAAAGAAATAATGGGTAGAATAAGACTTTTATAGATCCAACCAAAGAGATCAATAAGGATCATTAGAGGATCAAAACCTGAGTCCTCCGCCGCTCACGGGACCGTCATCAGCATAAACCTGGCTTGAGGACGAGAGTACTGAATTAAGGTATCCCATATTCTCGCTCGAAACTCCAAGTTGTTCACCTCTTTGCTGAAAAAGAGAAAGGAGACTAGCAACAACAACAACCACCACCACAAGAAAAATCGACGGCGACAGTTTCAGAAATCTTGCCAAAGGGAATTGGCACCTACCGTCTAACCTATATTTAGGATGCTTGACATTCACAATACGCATATATGTAAAATCCCAATTCAGGAGTGATCATTCAAATATAATCATAACCTGCAAAATCCAAAAATAATGAAAAAGACGAGCAAAGTTTCAATCTTTAGTCGAAGCTGATGTACAGATCTTCCATTTTTCCACCATATGAGAAATAGAAAGTTTTAGGAAAAAAACAAGAGCACTATAAGTAATATTCAAAACAAATAACAATCTGCAGAGGTGTTTACTTTAACAGAAGAAAACGAAATCGAAGTTGAAATGAAAAAGACATGATATACATCAAAAAAGAACTATGACCTTTTCTTAAAATAGGGAGAGAAGATGAGGAAAGAGTACCTGAACAACGGAAGCGAAGTGAAATGCCACAACAGAGAGAGAGAGAAAGATAGAGACAAATAGAAAGAGCTTAAGAGAGTTGGAAGAGAGAAAAGGAAGGGGAAAAGTTAAGAGGCAAGACTGTTAAATGGGTGTGTTCGTTGAGACACCGATGCAAGCAAACCCCGGAAAGGAAAAACAATGGAAATAACCATATCAAGCAATTAAATTTCACAATGGTTTCCTCAAGTTTCCAAACTGGGAAGAAGTCAAAATTAAGAACCTGTGACTCAATTTACATGTTTGGTTTAGCAGAAAATAAGGAGGGTTTTTTTGGGTTGATGACAAAAAAAGCACTGTGAGGTGGTAATGTGGTGATGAGCGCAGGCGTAGCTTAAGGTTGTCCTAAGCTGAGTCAATGCCAAATTAAATGCTTGTGCTGTTTCTTTGTATGACTTCTGATCGATGTGATAATTCATTGGGATTGGGGTTGAGTTGGCACGTGCCTCAAGTGAGTAGCTTATTTTTATTTATTTATTTATTTATTAATTATGACTCTAATTTAAGAGAGTAGTTCTGGCAATGCCAATGGATGTAATGCTACGTTGACTTATTCAACTTTGAATCTGCAATTTCTACCGTAAGATCTTTCTTTTTGAACCTTTATGTGATTGGTACTTTTGTATAAACATCACTCATTGATTAATCTAACAAAAAGAATTGAAAATGGTTAGTTGAGAATTATGCAATGTTTTAAAATTCGAATTAGAAAATAAACCGTTAAGACAAAAAATTTAAGATTTAATTAATATTAAACCGCTATAAAATTAATTAAAGATTAAATAAAATCAAAGAATTTAAAATATTATTAAAATAAATTGTTAAAAAAATTAATTAGTTTATTTTAATTTAATAAACTAATTAATTTTTAAAAACAAGAGTTATTAAAGCATATTAAACCCAAAATTTAAAAATTGAATTGAAAAGTTAGACAATTCAAAATTTTTATAATTGAATTGTCAAATTAGTTGAGATTTTTAATATTGGGACTAAGGAAAGAGTAAATTTCAGGACATTTTGCTTAAGTGAATATTAAATAAAGATTTGTTTGAAATTATACAAAATAACAAAGGATTTTGAAAAAAAACTGTTATTGGCGGTTATATCTAGTTGATCAACTTGTAAAAACATCACATGAATGATAGCGTTGTCTTCCTACACGGAACATAGCACGAGTTTTCATTTAATAACATGAAAGTAGCACGAGCGACCTTAATTTGGTTATAATCAATAAAAACAATATCGTTTTATTGAATTAAAAATCAACCTTAAAGAAAGAGAAAAGGTGTAGATTACAAAATAAGGTGAAAAAAAAAAGCATAAACATCCTCTATAATTTAAAAAATTTAAAGAAAAATTTATAATTTAAAAAATTTTATTTTTAGTTTTTAATTTTCATAAAAATCATTTCTATGATATTTCAATTAGAAATTAATAACGAAATATATATAATATGAATATTATTTGTTGACTAACCAAATAGTACTTATATGATAACCTAATTTAGATATTAAATTTAACACAAATTAATTTAATTCTATTTAAATTAATAATTTAAATTAATTATAATAAATATTAACTTAAATTAAATTAAATTTATTTATTTTAAATTTAAGAATTTGATTAAATTATCGCATAAATAATATTTGGTTGGTTTATATAGCAGTTTAACTATAACCTATGTCGTTTTAGGCATCCCATAGCGTTGAAGCCTGAAAACCATCCTTAATCGGAGCGGACTCCAGCGAAAAATTGAATAGTTTTGAGTCCGACCCATTATCCTATCTGCGACCGTAAGCAGATTCAACGAAAGTTGAACAGAATTTTGAACTCGTCAAACATCAGAAACCGGACAAATCGTACAAGCGAATACTGCCGTATGGTCGGAACTGTTGGCAGACCGATAAATCAAATGCAGGGGAATAATATTTATCTACTTGTTGCGTTGACATGCGGCTTGACTTTTCAAGGGTTATGATCATATCTCCCGTTTTCTCGACTTCGATTCATCACACAAAAAGGAGTACTCTATAGTTATGTTAACAATTTACCCAAATGATAAATCATTGAGGATTCATGAGTTCATATACATCAAACTTTTCTTGTGACCCACCAAAGCTGTTGATGAAAATGATGCATCACTAACGTGGCAGAATAAGCAACACAGATGAGGATCATAATACATGTTGCCGTGCATGGAGTTGGGTTTGGGTCAAGCTCTTTTCCCATCTTGGTATTATTAACTATTGGCAGTTCAAAAAGGCAATAACAGTTCTGCAATTTCCTGCAGCGGCTCGTTTACCAGCAGACATGGAAGCTGAAATGTAATACGTTTACCAGGTGGGAGTAGTTCAGGGAATCAGATTTTCTTCCACTAATTTTATGGAGGACCCCGCACATACAAATCCACGAAGACTCTGGAACTGGAAGTCTTATGTATAAGGCTGAAATCGCGATGAATCTGGGACAACTTCACGGAAAAGTCCGGGAAAGTTGACGAGAAAAAGGACTGCATTTGTTAGTAACTTCTTCAGCATTCGATCTTTATAAACATCTATTCCTCCTTTTGCAAATGTTTCTTAACTATCGGGCAGACATCTTTATCCGTAAGCATGGGTGCCCACAAGATATGCCAATTGTTACTGTCTGTATAAGAATCGACCTAATGAAGGCAACAACCGTACGTCTTTTATTGAATCGACCTAACGAAGGCACGAGGGAGAGGCAAACAAGAAATCACTCTTGCGAAATCATAGTGCCAAGAACAACAGGAAGTATATTCGATCTCCTTCAAGCAAAAGTCACAAAAAAGAGGTTTAGCTGAAATCCCCCTCCTTGAAAGATTTTGCAGCATAGGTAAAGAGTATTAAATTTATATCTTATAATCAATTGGTTGGTCGTAATTAATGTACAGTATTATTAAATTTTAATGTTTAATTTTTAAGAAAAAATTTCTAAAATAATTAATACATAATTGAAATTATAGAATCATAATTATGATATTTAAATTATATTTAGGTGTTATTTTTAATTATATTTTATCAAAACAAGATATTGATAAAATAGTAAGACTAATAAACGATATATTTCTTTCTTATGAAGATAGTGGTTGATCTTATAAATTTAAAGTATAAATATAATTTAAAATAAACATATTAGTACTTATTAGAGAATAAATTCATTAAATTGATCGATTATATAGATTTCAAATGAAATATTACTTGTATATTTACTGCTTTTTAATTATAATGATTATATAATTGATTCTTAAACTTGAGATTACTAAAGTATCTCAAATGAAAATTAATATGTTTTTATACTATTCATGATTTATTCTATTTACGGTAGTTCAGTCGATAATAATTAGATATAATATGAAAAGATAATTAAGTAAGTTAATAAAGAATTTGTCACCTTAAAATATATAAGACGAATATTTTGATATTCTTGATTAATAATAATTTAACGAGTTTTTTTCATAATAGATTGAAATTTGTAAAAAATATTTTCAAATATTTGTTACTAATTACAAAAATGAATATGATCAAATTTCAATAAATTAGATATTAACTATATACTTTATATCAAATTGGATGATGAAAAAATTGAATTGTAAGTTATAATAATGTATATATAGGCAAAGTCAAACTACTTTATTATTCTTAACATTTGAATAATTATATGACATGCTGCTTAAATCTTAATATATAATTATAAATTATTTAATTTGAAAATTAAAAATCAATTAAATGATTTATAATTTATAATCATTATTAATATATTATAAATCTAATAAATTATACACAAAGAATAGTTGAATAAAATTTTTAATTTATATTAAATTGAATTTAACTATGAAATTAAAAAAATTAAAGATCAAATATAAGATAACTAATTTTATTAAAATTAAATCACGATTGTAAATAGAGTGATATTTTAAGTAAAATTAATAATTTAACTTTATTTAAGCTTGAAAGAAATCCTATTTTAAAAAAAACTTTATTAGAAAAGAAAATTTTTGAAATATACTAGAATGGGTTTGTCTTTAATTTTATTTCTTAGTTTATATTTTAAGTTATCTATTAAAATAATCCGTTAATATATTTCTAATCCGTGATTTGATTGGTTTAATTTTTCAACAAAAAGTCCCAAAAGAGCCCCTGAATAAAAACTTGTATTTTCTCGAGCACGTTCAAGTGTCAGATGAGCAGCCCGATCGAGTCATCGTTCCCAGACGAAGCCCAGTAAATTTTAGGTCAAATTACTTTGAAAAGTGATATGTGGACCAGAGAGACAATTGGAGGTTGCCTTCCGTGAGAAGCAAGAATTGACAATGATGCTTGAGATTCCTGAAGACGTTACTCTTTGCCTCTCTAGAAAACAGAAAAGAAGAAATGTCGAGGTCGTGAATGCATCGTCAACAGAGCTTTTGCACAGTAACTGTTCCCAGAAATGCGTACCAGGCGGAGGACGATGATTCAGAAGAAGAAGAACTGCCGCGATTGTTCTACTTAACATTCCGCGAAATCTTTTTGAATAATACACTCAAATTAAATACCGAATATAGTCATTGAATAAAAAGAAAAATAACAAATCAATAATTTAAAAACCCATTTATATTGATTATTTTAATCGTAAAAATTTAGAATTATTTAATTTTTTTAGTCTGATTTTTAATTTTTATGTTCAATTTGCTTTAATAATAAGACTGATCAATTTATTAATCAATCGAATAATTTTCGTAAATTAATAAATTTTTATAAACTAATATAAGTTAATTATTTTTCATTTACTAATCTCATTTTTTAATTAAACTTTAAATTTTTGATGCGCAAGAACAATTTACTTTAATTATATTTTAAATTCTTTAATTTTATTTAATCTTTATCCAATTTTATTACGATAGTTGAACCTTTTAAATCTTAAAATTCTTGTCTTACTCATTTAATTTTAGTTCGGTTTTTAAAATTCTAGGAGCAATTGATAAAATTGCCCTTTTGTGATAAAAGGTCACAAGCTCGAATAATAGAAACAGTCTTTTTGTAAAATGCAAAGGTAAGGCTAAATACAATTGATGTCTCTCCCCCAATCTTTACAAAACAGAGAGCTTTGTGTATTGAGGTATTAGTTTTTTTTTAAAACATTGAAAAAAAAACTATGATGAGAAATAAAAAATAAACATTTATTTTTACTTAGATAATATTAATATTACTAAATTAATTTTCTCATTTTTCTGAATTTAATTAAACCTCATAATATGTTAAAACATTTAACTCTTTTAGACTAGTAATTTAATTTATGGTCTAGAAGAATCCAGACTATACTGATTATTTGGATACGTGGAGAGCATTAGTAATGGAGCTCCACGACCCATCGGCGCTTTAATTAAACCCGAATGTATCGAAAGCCTCTCTCTTGTTCCGAATACTTGCTGTCTCAGACTCTAAACGAGAGTTATTGAAAGTTGAAACTCCTGATCTGGAGGTCTCTCACGTTCATTTTTCCAGTGAAAAATGGCCAAGGACTCCATGCCACGGCCATGGTTCCTCGATTTAGTGCCTTTGATGGTGGTTCTTCTAATTGCAGCTCATGTCCTTGCTCTGGTACTCCCAATCCAAAAAACCTTTTGCTTTTACTCTGGTTGCTGTTTGATTCTTGCAGTTTGAATTATTGTGTTTCTGTTCTTGTCTTAGGTCTACTGGATTTACAGATTAGCCACTGATAAACAACCCCAGAGGAGAAAGGCGCATTGAGGATTTCAGGGTTTTGTAAAGTTCCTTTCTATTTTTTTGTTTCCTTAGTCTTCTGTTCTTTTTGTGCTTTACATGATTTGAAAATGTGAAATGCTGCAAAGCTTTTTAGCTTGTTTACGGGTTCTCACAATTTGGCTGATACAGTTCCAATGTTTTTGGTTTAGAGTTATTGGGTTTATCTCATTTGTTGTACTCTTTAGGAATTCCCCAAAAATCTGGAAATAACGTCTTATTAGATGTGCATTTTGTGGAATATCGTTCATTCGTTTTACTTGTCGCATGTGTAAGAATGAGGATGGTAATATTAGTGGAGACGTGGTATTTTGCTGCTTGGACTTTTATAAGGAGTATAGTTGATTCTATACATTGGATGTTTTTCTTTGTTCAGATTTTAATTTTCTTTTTGGGATCTCATTTCTATTCATTAGGTCTTCTACTGAGTTTCAGAAACCATAGGATTGAAGATGTGACTGAAGCTGTGTGAGGAAGTCATATTCTATTAGCTAGTGATTGTGCAGCCCAGTCCCATTAGACATGCTTTAAGATCCTTTTTGAAAAAATTCATTTTCACTTTATAGTAATCTAAATTCATATCCTTTATAGTATTTCATGAATATTACTATAATTGAACAAGCATTGGATAAGATAGTACCCCGTGGCAATTATACACGACGGTTGCAGTCATTATGGGATTGGTTACAAGCCCTAAAATCTTGGTGAACTCATAATCATATTGTGAAGGTTCATTGGCAATGTTGAATTTTGGTTTTGTGCAAAGATGGAAAATTTATTCTTTAAGCCTTGTTGAAGTTGAAACAGTGCCTGATCTTCATTGCCTCCATTTTCTAATTTTCAATATTCCCACATGTAATAGATACATTTGTGATGGTCATTATTCAATCTGTGTGACTATATCATTGATTTGGCACCTGCTCCATATCAAAGAGAAAATGATGATGTGAATGTAAGGGGTTGATTTAATTGATCTTGACTGATTTAAGATTAGGGCCTAAGTAATTTCCCAAAAAAAAAGATTAGGGCCTAAGTCAATTGAAGGGAAGCTAATATATAATTTATCTGTATGTCATTCTTTTTTAACCATGAAGTTCAACTACTGTTGTACAGGTATGTTTGTGTTGTTAGATTCAGCTGAATTTACTCTTAGTTTTATGTGTTATTTTGCTGCATGACATTGTCTTTCAAAGTGTACATTGTCAGTCCTTTCTCCCTTAGGAAAGGTGGGTTTTCATCCACTTTCAGTTGCCTTCTAAAATTGTTGTTATGTTTTGAAAACATTGTCAAAATCTACAAAATTTGTTGTGTGAACTGTTGTGTAATACCCACATTGTGACAGAGAACTTGTGGGTGATTATGTTTTTGCCTCAATATATTTTATTAATAATGCATTTGGATAGTGGACGTATATATTTTGGGCTGCGCTGATTGACACATTATTCATCCCAGTTAGTGACTTCTATCTTTGTCAGCTGTTGATTATAAGGCTTAGTTTCTATGCTTTTGTATATTTGTACCTGTTCTTTCATACTTCTAAGATTCCATTTCTGCAGTTAACATTTTTGCTTTGCAAATGAGTTTCTTGTTTCAGCAAACGATGAGCTGTACTAATTATTGTGGCCTTTACTTGCAGGTTATTGTTTGATAGGCTTGCCCGATAGCAGAGTTGCGGTTAGAGTTCTTGACTGATCATGTGCGTGATGACAAGAGACTGGAATTTACTTTTGTTTGTATATCTGCTACTCGTTCCTTGTCATTCATCCCAGCTCCATAGAAGCAAGAATTTGGTGTGATATCTGACCAGTAGTTACTCATGTTCTCAGTTCATACCATCTGTCGCTTGAACTTGGTTTGGTAAAATCATGCTTATTGTACTTCTTATCTAGTTGTTGGACTGTAGAAACATAACTTAAGCAGGTTGTTCATCATTCTTTGAGTATATACAAGGCGAAACTTTGCTCAAATTAGATTCTACTGCTGGTAGGTTGTACAATAAGAAATACCAATAGAGCTGTTATTCTTTAATAGAAACTGTATTCCTTACTCCAACCGAGATGGGCAAGAAACAAGAAAGCTTGCAGCTTTCAACTCTGAATTCTCAACTCCTCCGTTCCAAGCTAGTTATATTTTCATGACCAACCAATAAAATTTAATTGGGAGGAATGTTGTTTTTATTGATGATAAAAAATTCAATTAGTTTAATCTATTCGATCGAAAAAAATATTGAAATGCATAATTTTTTATTCAATTTGCCTTAATAATTTTTGTTGTTAAATAATTTATTTTCATTTATTAATTTATTAATTAAAATTAAAATTCTTAAAAGGGTAATTTTTAATTCTTTAATTGATTTTACAACGTATAGTATTAGTTGAATTTTTTAAATTTTAAATTTTTAACGAATTAA
>JAOQMM010000003.1:20180030-20191112 GCA_027563515.1 Erythroxylum platyclados | reverse complement strand
CTTGGTCCGGTGTAGATTTATTAGCAAACATGCTTTGATTTTCATGGATTTTAAATTTGGCTAAGTATATTAAAACAACATTCCTATTAGTTAGGGGTAAGACTCTATACATACCTCCCCAGACCCTAGGATTTTTATTGGATGTTGATGTTGTTATTTTATTATCTTATAACAAAAAAATATAATTCTATTCTTGAATTTTGGACTTCAAATACATGATACACGAAATTAAGCATAAAATTTACAAAAATTTATAAAATTCAATTTTATTTTAACAAGCTATTTTACTTAAAACTAGTTTGGGTTGGTTAGTCAATCAACTCTATATCACACGACCGAATCAAAATTGCGTTACCAAGCCCAATTCAGTAACTAGCTTCCTCGCTGTACCTATACCATTCCCCTTCTTCTTCATTTCATGTAAGAATCAGTTAAAAACTTCCATTATCCGATCGTTCTTTTTGGTTCTACATGTATGTATTCCTCTCTCTCTCCATCTTCTCTGTTCTTAGATGCTTGTTCTCTCTTCTTTTTCTTTCTGATCGTTGCTGTTTTTCCCATTTCATGATTTTTAATTCCCTTCCATTTTCGGTATCGTTGCTGTTTGGTTCTCCACGAATTTTAGAGTTTTCATTACAGTTATTCCAAAAGTTGATGGCTTTTTAACTTTTTCTATGTGTTTCGATCACTGAATACGATTTCTGCAACTCTTTTTTTTTTTGTTATTTGTTCTTTCTCTGTATTCTTTATTGCAAGGTATCTGTTTTTACAGCTCTTTAGTGAATGATTGCTATTGTTTATTGTTTTATGGTTTTGGTTCTGCAGATGTCAATGTCTTCGACGGAATCATCGGCGACCTCTGCACACAAGTATTCTCCGCTAGACTGGAGGGGGTTCTTTGACCAAGAGGATGATGTTTCCATTCCCAACTCTAATGATGTTAGTGTTCACTTTTCATTAAAAAATTCCTCTCTCGTTTTCTTTAATGTAAATATTTTAGGTAAATTCTCCATTTTAACACTTTTAGTGCTCTCTACCATTGTAGGTATTTCATGTATATACAGCAGGAACGGAAGGACCAGTAGTTTTTTGTCTGCATGGCGGTGGTTATTCTGGGTATGTTTGACTACATTTTCAATTTTTTTTGAAGCTTTTGACGATCGTAAATGCATTTTTATAATTCAACTTTTTGATGGGATGTAAACTTTCTTTAGCTTGAGTGGATGTTCAATGTAGATGATGTTTAGACCCGTTCCAGATTCTTTTAGAGTGGGACAGTTTTGTACATATATATTCTTTATTGAGATATTTGCGATGCAGTGATAACAGTTGGTTCTATGCGCATTGTACAAGATTTGTTTTAACATTTTAGTTACGACTCTGTAATGACATAAAACAGTAACACTATCTGATACACACAAAAAAAAAGAAGAAGAAGAAGAAACAGAAGAAGAATAACATTAACCCCATCGTTGACAAAAAGCAAGAACTTCAACTGCAGCAACCGGAACAAATAACTGGAAAAAAATGGATGTTAGATTCTGGAACTTTAAAATATGTTGTGTGGTTATTTATCTTTGAGGTTCTTTATCCTCAGCTGCCCTATAATTTTCTTGAATCTCTACCTGTTTTCCATTTTGGCGATTGACTTGAGCTTTTAGTTTCCAAATGGATGTGTAGATACCTGATTCTACTGACATCTCATCTCTGTTGACTTCCGTCCACTCACCTGTTCAAATAACACAACGAAAGTGATGGTAAACACAATGAGAAAATAAAGAACTGTTGATTTATTTAGTGCATCTTTTGTTTGATTCATTGAGATTACTTTTCTTATTTGATTAAAACAGTATAAACCGTGTGAAATTTGCCGCTATGTGCTAATAAATCATATTCTTTCTGGCAGGCTGTCATTTGCAATATCAGCGAGTAAAATCAAGGAGAAGGCCCGGGTAGTTGCTATGGACATGAGAGGCCATGGAAAAACATTCACAGAGAATGATCTTGATCTGTCTATTGAGGTAATATTTTAGAATGATTCAATATAATTGAAGGAAGTTTGTTTCCTATTATCATGTGTATGTTTCTAGATTCTGAAAAGTTTCTATACAATTGAAGTCTTGTCGTTTTCCAAATTGAAGTACTTCTACACTTGCAGACCATGTGCAATGATGTTTTGGCTGTATTGAAGGCAATGTATGGAGATTCTCCTCCTGCAATTGTGCTTGTTGGACACAGGTTCTACTCTTTCTTTAAATTTATTTGGTTGGAAGATCATACTGCATATTCTGGAGTTGAAAAGGAGAAAAACAATTTGGTAAATAGTTAAATTACTCCATTGTTTACCTTCCCATAAAATTTCCCCTTCTTGGTTATGAACCTTGAGAGCTTATATTACTCCATGATGACTTGTATAAATTTCATTGAGCCTTGTGTTGTCTCTCTTCTTTTTTCCTCCCCCCCTATTCCTGGTTTGGGGACTGGTTTGGAGGAAGTTTGTTGTGAAGGGTGGTTTATCATCGGTAGAGACATTTCCAAATTGTTCATCAGAATTCAGAAGAGCTTAGTAGCTCTATGTGTATGCCTGATGCTGTATCAATTCAAGTGTCATTTGTGAGAACTACCTGTCTTATAGAAGTTGATTAAGGAAGTTGGTAATTATCAATTTATAACCATTTATTAGTTAGTTCAGTAATGATTATAAAGTTCACTTTGAATTATCTTTCTTTTTTATATCTTTTCCATTCACAAGTGGGAACTACTTGATCCTAAGTTTCTTTTGTCATAGTTGTTATGTTGCAGTTTTCTTTATCTTTATTATTCTTTGACCTTTGGACTCACGTTGCTTTCTTACAGTATGGGGGGATCGGTTGCTGTGCATGTTGCTGCCAAAAAAGTTTTACCTAGCTTAGCTGGCTTAGTTGTTGTTGATGTTGTAGAGGTTTGATTTTTTTTTATCATAGCTTTCCCTTTTTGTTTCTGATAATTGATGACTTATGATGATATGATGATAATCGATCATGCTATGAACTTCAGGGAACAGCCGTGGCTTCGTTGATCCACATGCAAAAGATCTTATCAAGCAGGATGCATCATTTTTCGAGCTTAGAAAAAGCAGTACTTACTATTCCTTTTATTGAATTCTAGTGTTGTACATTGTGGTTTTGTCATTCTTAAGGGTTTTGAGGAATATAGATCGGATGAAGTAGAAGGTTAAAGAGGGAAAATTGGCAGTGGCTCATTGAGCATCTCTAGCATAATTCACTGTGGTTCTAATGATTCAACTTTTTAGCGCATAGATCGTATTCAATACCAAACCAATGAGAACTTTTTATTTTCAATATTGAATTGTCATGTAGGATCCAAAAGAGTTTGGTATACCTTGTTCAGTGATGAAGCTTATAGATTACTGGATACACTTAGGGATTATCTAATGGATTGCAAATCAAAATCTCTGTGCAGATAGAGTGGAATGTTAAGGGGGGTTCTTTAAGGAACATTGACTCTGCTCGTTTATCTATCCCTTCAACTTTAAAGTATGATGAGTCGAAGAAATGGTAAGCAATTCTAGCACAAGTACAGATAAGGAATTTGCGGATAAGTCTTCTTAAAATATCACAGGTTACTAGAGTAGTGTACCTACTCCTTGTCTTGTGAGAACTAAGAGGTATGCTAATGATTTGCAGTTATGTTCATCGAGCAAGGCTAGAGGAAACAGAACAATATTGGAGAGGCTGGTACAATTCTATTGGCAAGAATTCTGCTGTCTATGAAAAACATCAAGAACAAGGACATTTATAAACGTTTATCCCTAATTAACTGTGAACTTTAAGCCTCCCCTTTATAAGAGCTAGTATTAGTGCCATTTGGATATCTTCTTAGCAACTTGACTGCATGGTGAAAACCCTTTCACATTTTCATCAAAATGGAGGCAGGAGGAGCATGATTCTTCTGCTCATGTTCTTTCACAAGTCCAAAATTCTACTTGTAAAATGTTGATGAATTAGTTTGAACATGTGCAGGTATGAAGGCCTTTCAGAAAAGTTCTTGTCATCTCCTGTTCCAAAACTCTTACTGTTAGCAGGAACAGACAGACTGGACAGGTAAATTGGCATACCTGTTATTTTTGTCATTCAAGCCCACATGTGGATCTAAGGATTTTCTTTTGCAAATGCTGTGCAACAGAACTCTTACAATCGGACAAATGCAAGGAAAATTTCAAATGGTGGTTGTGAGACATACTGGGCATGCAATCCAGGTACCCATTAGGCCATTACTAGTATATCCACAGGAGGAACTTTCACTAGCTTTTTTCTTTTTCACTTTTTTCCAGTTAGTATTATGACCACTAGAATATTCATGTCTGCAGGAAGATGTTCCTGATGAGTTTGCAGCACTTATAGTTAATTTTATATCTCGCAATCGTATTGGGCCTAAAGGAATTGAGGTTGGTGTATACCCTTTTCCAAACTATATGAGAAATGTTCAGAAATGACTTTTAGAGCTCCATCTGATGACCAACGATTTTGTTGCAGATAACTGGACTCCGTCGTCCATCAAACTAACAAAAGGATGGATTGGTACTAACATTTGATCTGTTTTTATGTACTATTTATCTTTAGAGTAGATAATCACATGCCTGTCTATAGTAATCAGGCATGCCGAGGGGACCAAGTGACTGTCTACTGTCTATGCCGTTTGAAGCCATACCTAATTCATCGTTTGGGATTATTGGTAAAGTAGGTCTTTTCCTTTTCTCTGTACAAACTCTTATTTGCATGGTAGGAGCAAAATGCAATATTTATGTCAATATAGCTATAAAATTTTCTCGTTCCATATTTTGATAAAGCAAACCTCAAAAGGAAAAATGAAATACAGAGAAAAAGCAAGTGACAAAATAATGAAATTCTCCTCAATAAGCAATTTGGTACTCACCATTTCGTGAATCTGGTTTTATGCCCTAAGTAGGGCTCTCCAAATTATTATCATCAGCAAGCAAAATATTCTTAATTCTAGCCATCACGTATTAGCTAAATTGTGAATGAATCAACAGTGGACTTAGAAACTAGCTCGAGAGTAAAATTGTATATTATTGAATTTTTTCAGATCTCACGTAATTATTATTGTTGTATAACATTTTAGTTTTCCGCACAAAAGTGTCCTTAGTCTAATTTCTCCATAACCATCAAAATTTGAACTTTTAATATACAATTAGCAAAATAATATAAATTTCTTGACTTCCTTAAGAGGCTATAGAATATCAAATTGGTATGTAATTAATCTAACGAGCAAGTAGCAACAACGTAATAATTTATCAAAATCAAAGGGATTTTCCTATTTCTAGTCCAATTTGGGATGCTACCATCACCCACCGCGACAGGACAAAACCAGATTTTGGTGACACTCATGAACCAGTGGTACAAGTAACTGAAAACAACTAGAAAAAGAAAAAAAGTTCGCTTCTTTCTGAATTTTGAAGTATGGCGAGTGTTCCTCTTCGATTCTCTTGCACACCCAAATCGTTTCCACCCTTTAGTCGCACAAACCAATGTGTTCCGATGAGATTGCACGAGAATTCTGTACAAGGCCATCGAAGAATTGGGTTGTTTGATGCCAAACTGAGAAGAAGCCTGACTACAAAAGCTGTCTTGTCGGGGATTCCCGGTCAAAGGCAGTATCCGAGAGTAGGTGCCTTGTCGACGGGGCCAATACCATCTCCGCAACTTATGGAAGTCGTTGAGAAAGCTGCGAAGACTGGGGCTGAGGTTCAATTCCTGCTCTCTCATTCTCTGTAGCTTTTGTAATTATCAGATTACTTTTGATGATTATATCAGATTCTTAATGTGCCATTTATCTTCCTGTGAATGCCAAAATGTGTATTCTTTATCTGTTCAGGTGGTGATGGATGCAGTTAATAACCCTCGGAATATATCGTATAAAGGACTGACTGACTTGGTAACCGAGTAAGGACTAACAAAATATGTGCTGTTATGTTGCAAAATAAATTTTATTAGTAAGTTGCCTTACTTCTTACGAGCTGTATTTTTTGACACCCACGAGAATGTTGAGACGCTTTAGCTTGGAATTTGGTGATAGTTGATTATCTGCTGCAGCTGGTTGTGTATGATTGTGCCTTTTAACTTTGTGGATGAGCAGTGAGATGCCTTAATTGTATTTAAAAACTTTTTAACGTACTCGTAGTTCTTTTGGAACATCTTTTGATAATGTTCTTCATCAACTAAGCAACTTTTTAACGTACTCGTAGTTCTTTTGGAACATCTTTTGATAATGTTCTTCATCAACTAAGCACGTAAAAGTATCATTCATATAAACTTACTTGCAGCACAGACAAAATGAGTGAAGCTGCGATATTGGATGTTGTAAGAAAAAATTTTGGAGATCACCTCATTCTTGGAGAGGAGGGAGGAATTATTGGAGACACATTATCTGATTATCTCTGGTGCATTGATCCACTAGGTTCGTTTCTCTCAACTCTTGATTCGTTTTACATTTTTTTTTCCCCGTTTTATCTTAGCTTATACAGAAATGTATTATTTCTGGAACTTAGGTTATCTGTCACTTTGAGAAGTTTATCTTCATTAACACCTTTAAGGCATGTCTTTGCTGCAAATTTGTGGCCACCTATAGAGGGAAATGGAGAGAGAGAAACTGTTTTTTTTCCTTTCTTCTTTTCCTTTGTTGGGTTAATATAGCTGAATCAATTAATGAAGCAATGCTCTGAGTGTTTCTTCTTGTTTTGTGGCATTTTGGAGGTGGAGAGGAGGTTATGGGGAAAGAGGCTTCCATACTTATCTATTCCTCTACATCTGCGTATTGAGTTCATTATATGAAATAGATGTATTATCAATTGTTTACTTGAAATTACCAAAATTTGATGTTTCTGCAGATGGAACAACCAACTTTGCACACGGATATCCTAGCTTTGCAGTTTCCGTAGGAGTTCTGTTTCAAGGAAAACCTGTTGCTGCCACTGTGGTACAATTCATGTAACTCTAAATTGTTTTTTGACACGTCCGACTTATTGCATTCAAATATTCTGATCTTTTTCATGCTGAATTAAACAATTAAATTTATTTGGGTACCACAGAACCTTCTTCAAACTTGGTAATTGTTTGGGGTAATGATGTGTTTCCCGAATTGAATGTTTGTTTTTCACTTTTGTATTATCAAGTACCTTCATGAGATCTTAATTCCCTGAGCAGCAAATTAAAAGACATTAGCCATAGTTATATATTTCCCTTTAAAGTTATCTTTTGCAAAATGCTTTTGATTCCTTCCCTACAAACGAAGATGGAGTACGAATAGAAGATGACAAAGTAACTCTTGTTTTTAGGTGGAATTTGTTGGGGGCCCTATGGCATGGAATACACGGATGTTTTCTGCAACCAGTGGTAATAAATTGCATCATCTTGTATCCACTATACGTAGACATAAAACAGAAACATATGCAAGAAACACTTCGATTTGTTTTTTTTTTTTTTTGAAAATTTCATTTTGTTTATGTTGCCTGAAATAATTTCTGGTTCTTGTAGGAGGGGGAGCATTTTGTAATGGACAGAAGATTCACGTTAGTCAAACTGATCGGGTGAGTGCTGGTTATTCTGATTGAAGATTGCTTAGTTAATATGTTATGCCTACACAATATAAGCAATGATGGAATAGCTGTCAATCTGCTTCATTTTCTAGAAAATTGTTTTTCTTTTGCTTCAGTTTAGATTGCTTTTACTATCCTTTATCATACTTTTTTAGGTTGAGCGGTCCCTTCTTGTGACTGGCTTTGGATATGATCATGATGATGCCTGGGCTACTAACATTGAATTATTCAAGGAATACACTGATATCAGCAGGGTACTATTCTTTGTTGGTATTTTGAAATAACTCTCACTGTAGTTCATCAGGTACTGTGATATGTGACCTTATTGTCGTTTTCTCTCTTCTGTCTCTTTTTCCAATTGCAACATCTAGGGTGTGAGAAGGCTTGGTGCTGCTTCAGTTGATATGTGTCATGTGGCTCTAGGAATTGTAGAAGCCTACTGGGAATATCGCCTAAAACCATGGGATATGGCTGCTGGTGTTCTGGTACAGTTCTTCACTCACAAAAGGCTTTTTTTTATTAGTGTGCAGATACTAACTGAAATTCTGTTGGATGAGGAAAACAAATAATAAGTTTAACATGAATGGAATTGGGACCACTTAGCTTGTTTATTTGATATCATACCAAGTTATCTAGCTAGTTTAATAAATTCTTACCTATACCCATCAGTAGTGGCTGACTGAATTTGTTTTTCGATTTTATGACTAATCATAGAAAGGAACTGTAAAAGGGGTCTAAGTTCTAACAGTTTGATGTTAAGTGGTATGAAGAGGGCACAAGAAAGATGCTAACACATGCCTAAGATAATGGTAGATGTTGTATGGAAAACAATTGATCCATAAATCTGTTTTCTTCAATGTTCTGTTTCAAACAGGAAGAAAGAACAGGCTGATGCTTTTTTGCTCTATTTTACAATTTTGGACATGGTTTCCTTGTAATGATCAAGTTACTTTGACATTTGCCTTCTCAGATTTTCTTTTTAAATTCATGTTTTTGTATACAAGCAGATGGTTGAAGAAGCTGGTGGAGCAGTAACTTGCATGGACGGTGGAAAGTTCTGCGTGTTTGATAGATCGCTTTTAGTATCCAATGGTGTAATACATGCTAAGGTTAGTCTTGAATGCCTATTATATCAAACCAAAACATTCTTATCAATCCCTTTAACATTCTTCATTCAAGAATCAGTTTCTCGTATATACTAAAATATGCTTCAAGTATAAGCCAAATGAAAATAGTAATACAAGTCCGTGCTCTAGCATAGCGGTAACTAACCGTGCAACGAAAAGTAACAATATTTATTTGGTCAAGCTTTGAACAGTCAAATCTGAACTGGTTGAACCTGAATTCAATTGAAAATTTAGAGCAAGGCCAGGTTGATTCAAAGATAGGCCAGGTCTTGACTGGGAACTGACTAGTCGTTTGTCTAATTTGCGAGTTTTCCAATACCAACCACTCAACCAGGCCAGTTCAGGTTTGGAAACAATGGTTTGAGATTGACAATAAATAGTTCTTCTTTGAAAATGCAGCTATTGGAGAGAATTGGCCCTGCAACTGAAAAACTGAAAAGCAAAGGAATCGATTTCTCAATATGGTATAAACCGGAAAATTACCACACAGATTTTTGAGATTACTTGCAGAGATCCATTGGAGGAAGAGACACGGATGGAATATCTCCTTGTCATGCTGTTAAGGTTTGAGAATACCTTGTGAACTGTACCAGGAACTACATGTTAAGACTGCTCCATATCCTTCAATAATGCTAGTAATGAAATTGCAGGATGGTTTATTCATTACACAATTCTACAAACCTCCCAATTTTCAGCAACCAATCAGTTAGTGTTACACTTGACTTAATCAAATTTTTCTGCAGAGATAAGGCTTTACTTTCTTCTTCTTTAAGTAAAAATAATTATTTTCACTAATACTGAAGCAAATATTATTGATTGAAAATGGATTTTAGTGAGTTGGAATCATGCATTCTGAGTCCAGCTTCACTCACTCCACTACATCAATGGGACTTTAGTAATTGCTTTTTGAAGGTTGTCCATTAACTAAGTATGATAAAGACAATTAGCATTAACAACAAAAAAAGCCAACGCCTTTAAGACTTACAAAATAATATCCCACAAGTAGTGGGTATTAAGAAAAAAAAAGATTAATTAATTTTTACATAATTTTTAAAAATTAAAGAAATAACATATTCAAAAGTGTGCTTTTTCTCACATTTGGCGAGAAAGGAATAGGCTTCCATTTACAGACAAGGAGGACAAATACCAATTGGTAGACAAGGTAATACATTACATTAGAGCTAGTATATATGCAAAACAAGCGCACCTTCACCTCTCTGCTGATATGAAAAGTAGATGGCGACTATGAAAAGAAGGCATTGATTAAGTTATAGCTCTTAGATTCCTCTCTTAGGTTGTATTTGATTCTCTGTAATCTTGTGTTAGGCTGGACCTCATTTTTTGTAATGTTGCTTTAGTTTTATCTAACGTAATATACTATTCAACCTTAAAAAAAAATCTTTTAAAAAAAAGTGTAACTTTTTAACGATGATTAAAAATCCTAACAGTTTGACTGGTTTAACTGTAAAAGTTTGAACCGTTTAATTTTTTGGTTCAATTTATTTTAATAATTCTTATTAAAAACCGGTTAGTTTATTAATAAATAGATCAATTTTCATAAATTAATAAATTCTTATAAATTAAAACTAATTAATCCATAGTTTGTTTATTCCTTATTAAATTTATCCATAGTTTGTTTATTTCTTATTGTATTTAGAAAAAAAATCTCATTTCTTTCGATCGAATCAAAAAATATGATTTAGAATTCAGAAATAAGATTTTGCTTAATTTAGTTTTTAGAATATTACTTTTTAAGATATTTTTAATTTATTGTCAAAATTTTCGAAATTTTTTAATTTAATGACTAATACTTCAAAATGTATATAGATAAGATCAAAACTTAAATGTGAATAAATTTTAGCAGGGCTTAGTCATTATTTATATAATTTATTAACTCAAAACTAAATAATATAGAGAATTCTAAAGTAGATTTATCCTTAACGGATACATAAATCAATTCCAAGCAATATACAATATACAATGAAATATCTAAAATCCATATTTGGATTGTTCAGCTAATAATGCCTACAGATAAGGTCACAATTAGGCATGGCAAATTTAGCCCGAATTGGTCGAGTTACGGGCCAAGACTTGTTAGCCCGTGTGGATCGAGCTGGCTCATTTTTTACGTACAAAATAGTGTTATTTTGCCGTTTTGTAAAAAAAAATTTAAAAAGAGAGTCGACAGATTAAGCTGGCCCCGCCCACCCTCTTACACGTCAACTCATGGTAGCCCACCAGCTAATTAATCCGTGAGCGGGCCGGGCCGGGTCGGGTCGCCATCCCTAATCACAATTCCC
This sequence comes from Erythroxylum platyclados, assembly GCA_027563515.1. NCBI lineage: Eukaryota > Viridiplantae > Streptophyta > Magnoliopsida > Malpighiales > Erythroxylaceae > Erythroxylum > Erythroxylum platyclados. Next base: position 20,180,070 of record JAOQMM010000003.1, on the reverse strand, counting down.
AAGTTTATCTCTTTGTATAGATGGCTAGAATAGAGAGCGA
>JAOQMM010000003.1:20152277-20165267 GCA_027563515.1 Erythroxylum platyclados | reverse complement strand
GTATTGTTCTAGCCTCTCCAAGCTAACACAAGTAGAATAAAAATGCTCAATAGTGAGCTTTAGTAGTTTCTCTCTCAACAATACTTAATCTAACAGTCGCCCAAAAGAGTTTTGATAAAGATATCTCAATGAAGCCCAGAATTCTCAATATCTTAGATGTACACGATGTATGCTTGTATCACTTCTCTTTTTGTGCCGAGCTTATTACAAAGCTTTAGCTTGCTTCGAGGAACTATCTTTGTTAATATATAGGAGTCATTCTTGTCCGTGTGAATCTTCTTCAACTTTATTAATTACCCTTCAACCACAATCAATAGTACCTCACATCAATGTGCTTAGTGTAGGAATGATATATGGAATTCTTAACCAAATCCATAACATTTTGATTGTCATCAAGCATGTATTTATCTTGTTCCATATCCAATTCTTTAAGAAATCACGTTAACTAAAGCATCTCCTTTCTAACTTCTACGGCTACAACACATTCCGCCTCAATATTAGACAAAGTTATATACTTCTACAACTTAGATTGCCACGAAATAACTTTCCTTGCAAATATGAACAAATATCATGAGGTCAATTTTCTATTATCGAGATCGCCAGCTATGTCCATATCTTTGTACCCTTCTAAAATTTGCTCACCACCTCTAAAACTCAAACACAATCTAAAAGTGCCTTGCAATTACTTGAAGATTCACTTCACTATTTCTCAATGTATCTTTCTCAAATTAGATAAAATTCTACTCACCAATCCAACAGTATGTACAATGTCTACTCTAGTGCACACCATGACATACATTAATGAACCAATAGTTAAGGAGTAACGAATAAAGGACATAAAATCTTTCTCCTTTTTAGTAGTATGACAAGATCTCTTGCTCAACTTAAAATGAGCAGCTAATGGTGTACTCATTAGCATGACATTCTTCATATTGAACCCTTAAAGCATCCATTCAATATATTTCTCTTGTAATAATTACAACTTTATGGAATTTCTACCACGAGTAATCTCCATGCCCAAAATTTGTTTTGTAGGACCCAAATCTTTTATATTAAAGGAGTCTTCCTTCAACCTGCAAATTATGTCAGCATCTTTTCCATCTATTAACATATCATCCACATACAAGAGAAGGATGATAAAGTAACCTCTATGGAATTTTCTAAAATGGACATAAGGATCAACTAATGTTCATTTGTAACCACTGCTCTTTATATATGAATTGACCTTCTTGTTCCATTACCTTGGTACTTATTTGAGCCTATAAAGAATCTTCTTCAACTTGTATATAAAATCATCTTTCCCTTTTACTTTGAACCCTTTTAGTTGCTCCATGTAAATCTCCTTGTCCAAATTGTTATGTAAGAAAGCAATCTTCACATCAGATTGCTCGAGTTTAAGATCTAAACTAGAAACTAAGGCCAATATAATGAGTATCGACGTCATCTTGACCACTGGTAAAAAAATACCATTGAAATTGATACTCTTCTTTTTATTATATCTCTTTACCACCAACATCACCTTACGCTTCACTAGGTTGCCACCATCTTTTTTGATCTTGAACACCCATCTATTCTTCAAAGCGTTCTTACTTTTAGGAAGCTTCACTAATTTATAGGTCTCATTCTTCTTTAATGAGTCCATCTCCTCTTGCATTACCTTGAGCCAAGAATATTTATCTTTAGGTAGCTGCACTTCTTGGAAACTATCTAACTCTCCCTCAACAGTGATTAGGAGATAACTAGGGTATCTTCTTAAAGGCTTTTTCTCTCTCATTAACCTTTGAAGTTGGACATCTTCCAACACTTAAGCAGGTTGCTAGTGATGCTCATAATACTCATTGACCCCTTCTTCATGATCTACAGGATGTGTCTCATATGAATCATCACCATCAAGTTACCTCTAATTGTTATCATCTTGTGTAAGCTCATGTTTGCCTTATTCACTTATAGGTTGATCAATGGAAGTAGGAACAAGAGTTGTATCTTCATTACCAAAATACCTGATAGATGAAATCTTATTTTTATTGATAAGATATGTGCCCATCTTATATTCATAGAAGACTAATTCCCTACTTTTAACAACATTCTCATATTGATAGAAGACTAACTCCCTACTTTTAACAACCCTATGATACCACATGTAAGACTTGGGTTTTTATATTAAAAATAAAAATTTAAGTGCTAGATACTTTTCAAAGATTCCATGTCATAGCAGAAGGAGAGATAGAGAGAAAGCTGAAACATCTCCGGATCGATAATAAAGGCGAGTATACCTCTAATGAGTTTGATGAGTACTATGCAAGATATGGCATAAGGTACGAGAAGATGAAACCTGGTATCCCACAGCACATTGGTGTTGCCGAGAGGATGTATAACAACATTGTAAAGGAGATTTTGTCTATGCTCCAAATGTCCAGTCTACTAAAGTTCTTTTGGGATGAGGTGGTCAAAACCACAATAAATATGATCAATAGAATACCTTCAGTCCTTTTAGATCTTGACATTCCTGAGAGAGTGTGGAAAGGGAAGGATCCAACTTATTCATATATAAGGCTATTAAGATGTACGACCTTCAAGCATGTACAAAAGTAACATAAATCGAAGCTGGATTTAGAGACTATTCCTTGTGTATTTATTGGATATGGTGATGAAAAGTTTGACTATAGGCTCATGTGTCCTAATCTTTAGTGCCACAAATTTGGTGAAATATTTTTTTTTGAATGACATTTATTTCTCTAGCACATACCTTAAAGTGTGTCTTTTATAATGTGCAGCACAACTTACCATGAGCAACCTTCAATACTGTTTTAGATAACTTCCACTTATTATTCTCAAAATTATGTCGGTATCCCTCTTAGTTAAGCATATTCATAAATAGTAAATTGAGTCACAAGTCTGGAATGTGTCGTACATCTCTCAAGATCAACGTCTCTCTAATATTGCTTTGAACTCGAATGTCTTTTATGCCAGTGATGCTAGTAGAGCTTTGATTGCCTATCTTCATACTTCCAAAATCACCACTCTTATAGTTAATGAAATGGTCCCCCTTTGGAACACAAAGATAAGATGCCCCTGTATCAACAAACCACTTCAAATCTGAAAGACTAATGTTGAGACACTTCATCATCTATACTTAATGTTATTGCACCCGTGTTGTTGTCATCTCTATCCTTCTATTTATCTTGCTTCTTCCGGTTTATCTTCCAATTTTAGTAGAACTTGTTTACGTGACTAGGTTTGGCGCAGTAGTGAAATGTTCTGGTCTCCTTGTCATCTTTAGACTTTGAACTGTTCTTTGATTTGTCTTTAGGACCTATAATCTTGCTTCTTCCTCTGTTTTCTACTATAAGAGTTTGTACGTTGTTGAAACCAATCTCCTTCCTCCTAATCTCTCAATTGAATATGCTCTCTTCGATTACATCTAAAGATAGCACACCATCTGTAAAAAAGTTGTTGATAGTCATAACTAGTGTTTTCTAACTATCTGGAAAAAAAACTTAATAGGAATGATGTTTGTAATTGATCATCAAAGAAGATCTTGAAAGTGGTCAACTTGTTGATGATGTCATAAAAATCACCGAGTTGCTTTGACACTAATTTTCTAGCCTTCAACTTTAGGTTTACGAGCTTTTTAATCAAGGAGACCCTTTTATAAGTGATCTTCCTCTTATAAAAACCCTTCAATTCTTTCATAGCTTGAAAGGATATATCTTTTGAGATACATGATTGGAGATGCTGACATCAATACACTATCTAATAGTTTCCAAGGTCTTCTGCTTCATCTTTTCCCACTCTTTATCTGTCATTTTCTTTAGCTTAGATAGAACATCGTCTTTTATACTTTTATCCACATCGATTGGATCATAAAGATCTTTAAAATACATGAGATCTTTCATTATAATTCTCCATATTGAGTAGTTGGTTGACGTCAACTTCATCATAAAGTTATTGCCACGCTCCATACATAAGGCTTTAATACCACTTATTGTGGGCTTAAAGCAATAATGCTCACAAGATCTTTAAGATCGCTCAATCAATAACAAATTACTATAGCAACAAAGATGACCGAGAGCTAAATTGAACATATGATTTAACATAAAAAATATAACTCTAACATATAGGTAAAAACTACAGGACAAATCAATAATAAATCCACTAGATCAAAATAGCAGGCTACAAAAAATAAAGGTTTCGATCTATTCACCCTCTTACGAGACAACTACAATAGAACCTCTCTTTTAAGCCCTCTAAACACTAAGGTTCTCACACACACAAGGATTGATTACAAATTGACATATTTATACCAAAACTACTTCCAACTAATCCTAGATATCAAATTCTAATAAATGTAGTTGAATAATTCTATTTAAACTCTAAAAAACTTCGATTGTTGAGTGTTTTCATCTTATCCAACGATTGCCTTTAAACTTATCTTTAATCTTCAAAAGGATAAAGTTTACAATATATATGGTCACTTAAACGTTCATGTCTGAAATGTCGCCTCCTAGACACGGGCATACGTTCCAGAAACAACTTCAACTAATCAATTTTTGCCTTAAATTCGCTTTGAACTTTATTTCTTTTGATCCATGAGGATAACTAATGCTTCTGAGGTTTAGAGTTAGTGGTTTTCTTCAAGCTAACATTCATAAAATAAGGTTGGACACGTAATAAGCCATGCATAATTTGAAATTTAAAAGAAAAAGAGTTAATAGTTAAATTAAAATCTTATACTAAATTATATACAACCTTCTTCCTTATAAATATTCCAACCTCTATCAGTCTATCTTACTTAATATAGTATAATCTTGAGGCCTAAATTCTTTGAACCTAAGTTTAAGTCAAAACATTTGGGAATAGGTAAATGATGAGTTAGCATATAATTCAAATTTAGTTTATGGGGTTTTTCTTCAACAAATTTATAAAATTAAAGGCTCAAAGCTTTTTTCAGACATTTGATCTCCTATGATCAAATTATTAAAGTTGGAGAAAGGAAATGTAATATTCAGTGTGAAATTATGTAGATGCATATCATAGTGTCACTTGTCTCCAATCTAGGCAATACCTAGAGATCTTTGGCTTATTGGACCATTCATTGAGCTTTGGTTCATAGGAGTTTGATCTATACCTATCATTTGTCACTCAAGTTTCAACCACATGTATACTTTAAGCTGGTTAAAGATTTAATCCGTCAAAAAAAATCATGCTTGCTTCTAAGAGCATATTGAGTTACGATCTAAATTGCACAACATCTATTTTTTGGAGTCAAATCTACTATCGCATATTCTTTTTTTTTTTCAAATTTCAGACTCGGATTATCCAACTCAGATTAGAATGATGTTTTAATAACAAGCCTATAGTCAACAGACAATTACCAGTTGCAATTAAAGATTTCAATGGACCATAGATTGTTGTCATATTCACATCAGGTTCGTAAAAATAGATTCAAAATAAATGCTTTAGAGTGGGCAACTAGTCTACGTGTAATTTTAACTCATATCTGATTGGATTGCGGACCTTTTGGTAGAGAATAAGTTTTAAGGTTAGAGCAATTTGTCTCATACTATTGAAAAATACTTGTTAAGTGTCCAATGTCTCTGTATAAAATCGCTTATACCTTGTATTTGTGCATTTACCTTATTTTATTGCTTTAATACAAATACGAGATTTCGAGCAACTTAATTAAATCGAGCAATCTCTTTTTTCAACTAAATTTTAAATTCTTCAATAGGTAAAATAATTTTTTTCAATTATATTTCAAATTCTTTAATTTTATTTAATCTTTAATCGGTTTTATAACGGTCTAATACTAGTTGAGCCTTTTAAAACTTAAATGTCTTGTCTGGTTCAGTTTTTAAAACATTGATGATAACTTTGGGAGTAGTTCAAGTTTAGTACTTAGCAATTTCATGCTGAGTTATCAAGGGAAACATGCATGAACTTAGGTGAATTGCAGTCTTATTCTTAGCGATTTGACATTAGGCTTCCTAGTAGTTTTCTATCTAGGAAACGTAGAGTCAAGTGTGGACTTGATTAGCTTCGTGCATTAATTGAGGTTTGCAAGTAACTTTGCAGGGTGGTACAGTCAAAATACCTGACCTCCCGAAAGAACGCATGAGTGCCTGTTGTCTATTCAAGCAAAGGTCTTACTCGAACGAGGTAAGTCTCTTCGGAGAAACATCGCTGAAGATTGTTAAAGGTTGGAATTTTCAATGAATAGACTTGCAGGTTTTCATCTTTCTCTTAACAACTGTGGATTTACAGAGTTTATGTAATCTCTTTTGCTGCATGTATAGGTCTAAGTTCCATCATAGCTTCGAGGGTTAAAAACTTACCTTCATAAGTTGATATGTTGGGTCGAACAAAAATAAGAAGCATGACAAGAATCATGAAGGAAGTCGTGTTAAGTCCAAATCTACCAAGAGCAGCTGATCTAGACAGTAAAAGGTTATAGATCTGTTGGAGCCACAGCTTAATGTGGAACCAAGTGTGATTCTGATCGAGCCTGACATCGTGGAGTCTCTCGTAGTTTATGACTACAACTCCTCGATGCAGCAATGGCGAAGCTCTCCCTGTTAATAAGGTCTACTATCCTCGATGGTTTGTCAAAGTTCGAATTCTGTTTTCACATCAATGATGATGAGTGGGACACAATCCACCATATTTAGAAGCTATATAGATTAAGTTTGGCGTTTGATAAACAGAAATATTAAATCTTATTTCCATTTCACAGTAAGATCAATCACAAAAACAACACATCGTGTCTTGTGATGCTTCGTTCATATGGTCAACTCTCTTAAAAGCACTTCATATTCTTCCCATATACTTGGGTCTTTTAATCTTTTCTAGCGACTCTGGCTTCATGAATCAGCAAACCTCCCTTCCACTTGCCACTCCAAACCTCGTACAGACCAAAACTGAGGCTTTCATTGTCGTTGGTAACCTCAACGTCGAACTCCTGAGGCACTGGTTTTGGATCTTTACCAGGGTCAGGAAGTTCTATCTTTTGCCTTCTAAACTTCCTTGTCCCTACCTTAGCCATTATGTAAAGAGGACAGTCTTTCCAACCAAAGGCACCGTTGTTCAGGGACACCAGGAAACTGATTTGGTACTTCCCGGGTTTCAGCTTGTCGGTTATCCGGGCTTTTACTTCAACCCATGAAACTTGCACCAGTTCTGCTGCTTTTACACCCTTGTCACCACTAAGTAGCAAAAACAATGAGACAAGACTTGATACCTTTTAAACTAATTCAGAAATAGTGAACTAATTTAAGAGAACTCAATTGTCACTTACACTAGGAAGCGCCAATAGCGATTGTCGTTACCCCATGTGATGTTAAATGAAGTGGGCTTAAACACCCATCCCTTGAAGTTAGTCTCCTGAAACAAATAAACTTATCAGTTGATTAACCATACGTATTCACACACTCCTAATAAAATCCTACAACAGAATTGCAACCTTCTCGTACTTGTAACTCAAATGCAATTGTTGTTTAGAGGACTAGATAACTAACCTCGATGTATGGTGGTTCCCCCTCTGCTGAATAATGGGGTCCTTTAGACATGAGTATGGCAACTGGTTGTTAGTTACTACAATCCCTGAAACAATTACTTGCAAGGAATGAACGTTTGCAGATGAAATAAACCTTTGCAAATGGAGCCTTTATATTGAGAGAAAAAGAAAGAAAAGAATAAAACTTTTCCGTTCCCTTTTGGCATTACCAATAATTTATTCCAATGGTGTAGACAGCGAAAATCACAAGAAGTTGCATCGTTGGAGGAGAAAAGAGAATCCAGCTTTTGGATTGTATCAAACACCGTGTCTAGAACTTTTCCTGATCAGAAATGACTATAGGACTCTATACTATGGTTTTATGTAACTTGGAAAGATGATCAAAGAATATACATGCGTATGTAGCCCCAGCAAGGTGAAGCAGTACCTTTCAGATACTGTAAGAAAAGGATTGGTTCTCTCTGCATGCCATTTAAGTCAACTGTTTAATTAAGAGAGAGGAATTAGAACGTCTCATTCGGGAATCAGATCCTTGTTAATGGGGGAAAAAAAAGTTTATTAGTGGTTTTTGCTTCGGCCTTCGTCTAAAACGAATTTAGGAAATCCCTTGTTTAGTTGATATGAGGTCATGTTTCATCATCTTGGCATGAATAGAAACTTCACTTTCGGTTATGGTGCAGAATATTTTTGGTGCTTATCTTTGTTATAAAGGGAAGATGATTCCATGGGGAGAAGAGAGAAGAGAACCATTTAAAGAGGATGACAAACGTCTTTCGTTCACACGTAAAGAATATGAATAGAATACATATTCAGTGGTTACAGGTAAACTCATATGAAGTAAATGCGTTAAAGCTTATCAATTGAACAAGTTGAAACTTGCGTGAAGTTCAACACCTTTACCATTCTGATTGCTGCAAGCCACAAAAATGTTCTAGTCCATCATCCTAACATGCAGCGTTTTTAGCATGTTTAAGGGGTTCAGTTTCAAGTTTCAAAATTATTAAGCAGAAGGAATGAGAAAAAAAGAACTATGAGGAGAGAAATTCTCCAAGCTCAACTGCTCAATGATATGAAATTTCACTACCATTAATTGGTTAGCAGTAGAAGAAATTGCATGGGCAAGCAGCTACAATAAGATGTTTAAATTTGTTTCCGCCTACAGCTCTTCTACAAGTCTAAAACTATTTATAAATACAACATAAGATATTGGACAACTACAACATCTGAGCAAAGGGTGACCTTGAATGAAGGTTGAACACCTGGTCATCACATACACAATTGGATATGAACCAACTACAACGTTTCATGATATGTTACTGAAGATTATAACCTGAACTCGCACACCCAAAATTCTGATCAGTGGGTACGAGTTTCCTGGCTCAAGTAAATGTTAAGATACTTCCATTGGAAACCTGAAAGTTGTAGCTCAAAATTTTCAGCCCTCAGGATCTGTGAAGTACACTGGACTATCAAGTTCACCCATGCTTGCAGAGGCAAACGATTCAGTTGATTCCAGTGTGGAAAGTGACGAAGCAGTATCATCGGAATCTGAGACAACCTCATCAGGTAGAATGATATGATCCTCATCAATTTCAGATAAGTCTGACCCAGATGTTCCTAACAAAAGTTTGTTTATGGCAGACTTTGCTGTTTCTACAAACCATTCATCCTCAGGTAGTGCACTGCTTTAAAATAGTTGCTCACATTTAGTGCATAGTGTCAAACAGGACACTTTTGAGTAATATGTATAATGCAACAGAATGAGAAGTACCTTTGTGGATCTATGCCTCTAGCCGAAAATGTTCTGATTGCCCGTGCAATTATAGCTGAAGCAATCTGGTGTATATGTCGACACGGATAACCCGCAAAACGTGCAATTTCAACAGTGAAATGCATGTCGAGTATTAACTGTCAGAAGTAGAATGTATAGTCAGGAGAGAGGGAGCAAGCAGAAATGACTTGGGTTAGCAAACCATGCCATGAAAAGGGAAACAAAATGTGTATATAAATCGCACGTTCCATGGTGCCAAAGAAAATTAAAGCTTCGTTTGGTGTCAAATTGAGATATAACTGACTCAAGGTGACTACTGAAAGGTGGCACAAGAGAAAAGGTTCTGCCACAAGTAAGGTAATAAAGAAGTTCAGAGAGAATGAGACTAACAAAGCATAGAAATCACCACAGATGACTAATTAAAGACAGCAATAGAGAAAAGGGACCTGCTGCAACCCTAGTGGCTTAAGGGGAACTGATTCATCCTCAAACACATCCCAGAATTCCTGCTCATCAGACAACCACATCACAACAGTCTCTGTTAACCTAGCAAGCAAATTTTTCTGTATTTTCTCCTTCCCGAGTAAAACATCTCCAGCCACAATCGCTAACTGCTGCAATTTTGCAAATAGTGCCTGCAATAAGAATAAGTCCATCAGTTACAACAAGCAGTCATTAGAGAAACAACTATCTATGATGGATAAATACGAGAGTAGTGGCAATGGTCTGTATTCTCAGCCTTAACTTGGTTCTGATGCATATCCAGGATTGATTTGGAAGCAAAATAAAGATCACATAAGATGTTGGTTTGTCGTTTGACTTAGGATGATGAAGTGATGCATTACAAAAGCAATAAGGGCTCAAATATCTAGATAACCGATTGCTTAGCTTTTTAAGTAGTTTATAAACCAATATCAAGCAGACCACTTGCAATGGTAGAGAGGGATTCCTTTCAGTTCCTATTCTGAAGCCGTAACTAATGAAGTATCAAATGGTGGAAAATACATGTTAAACAGATATCCTAAGACATATCACAGTATGGAACCCAAAGACAATAGCTTTCGATAGAAAAGAAAAATATACCTAAAGATGATACAAGTAAAATTCAGTAATTGTGTTCCCATGTACCCAGAAAGAGAAGTTTCACTCATTAAGAAGATCCCTTATTACCTGAAATGGCAATGAAGGTAGAGGATCATTGCCCCAGTATAAATCCTCCCCATCACCACTTAAATAAATTTGTGCATTTAATCGTGTTTTCCCTTCTCTTGAATAGATGAAGCACAAAACATATTGACGACAGAAGTGATCCCGAAGCTTGTCAAACGAGTGTTGAAGGTGGCGTTTCCAATCCTTTAATTCTGCTGTCATGACATTAGGTGCAATACTCTCAGTACTTAGTTCCTTGCTTTCATTTTTCGGACTCCAAACTTGCGTAACAGCAAGCGGCAGTAATTCATCGAGAATGGTAAAAGCTATTCCCAAAAGTGCAAGCTTTTCTGAATCCGTTTCAGCCCTAAAGTGTATGACCTCTTTCACCTCAGTAAAATTGTCATCATCAGAGGGGCCCGGTAGAGATTTAATCAATGCCTCCATGTATTTGTCAAACAACTGTGAAATTCTAGTCAATACATTTGCTCCAAAATGCAGAACAGCCAAGGGGGTTAACTGTGATAAAATCTCCTGTAAAAATGTTTCACATCAATTTATACCCACATATGTACATTGAGCTGGCATGAAATACTGGAGAAGAGAATTCTAGTAAACTTATAATAAAGAAACTAAAGGAACATGATGCATTTGCACACATTGCAAAGACTTCAGTTATAACAATATGGACAACAAGATGCAAGAACGAAAGGCTACATCTTAGACCATACAGGAGGAATCTAAGTCTGTACAAACAAGGTGCTTGTGAATATAGTAGCTTAAAAGATCTAGAATTAATAATGAAACAGAACAAACTTACTTCAATAATGTCCATAAAATTAACTCCACTGTCGATCAGCGCACCATTTGAAGAAGTTATAAACATAGAAAATGGAGAAAGAGTGCGAGGTGACTGGAGCAGGATCTCATCACTTTCTGCCATATTCAGAACTATTCTTCTAGCTCGTCTAAAGTTCAACTCTAACACTTCTTCAATATATGGCCGTAAGAGCACTAAAAGCAACTTGGACAGTTTGAGTCCTTGTGATTCCAACATTGAGCAGTAGCTAAGACTAGCCTGAACACAACTACTCGCAGCACCTAAAGCAGAAACAGTCTCTGAAGAGGGTGCATTCTCCTTCACCAATCGCACAAAATTTTCAATTTCCCACTCTGCCCATTGAACAACCCTATTAGTGTATACAGGATTATCACCAAATATTGAGCCAGATTCCTTTGTTGTCAATGAGATCATTGAAAAGACAAGCCTGGATAGTGTAACTGGAAATGTTATGGGATACACGGAACATGAGGAAAGGAAATCACCAATACTCATTCGGAGGCGGTACCCATAAGATTTCAGAAGCAGTTGGTGTGCCAAAGGACCCTTTCCAAGCAAAATTAAACCAGCCAATGCTTTCTTCTGCTCCATAATGCTGACTAGAGGCTGTTCAGCAATCCCAATTAGCTGTTCCTCAAGCATTGACTTTCTCTTCAAAAAAGCTGATCTATATGACATTTCCTCAGTTTCTGAATCATCACCTGGGCCTTTCAGCTCTGGACAGTTTCTCTCTTCAGCATCTATGGCTTGTATTGCTTCTTCCACCCTGTGTTCAGCCAATAGAACATCAATATTATCCAAGAAAGTGGCATTTTTACTATCAATACCAGTTGGAAAGGGGCTTCGAGACTCATTGATATCCAGATCTTGTTGGGAATCATCAATGGTGGCATTATCATGGTTCCATTCTTCCAGTTCACGACAAACCCCTGACATCAAATCTTGCACAAGAATTCCCTGAGCAGATATGTGTTTCCGCAGCTCAACTGACTCATGCTCCATCTCGACCAATTCTTCTGACAATCTGCAAAAATCATAAGGATTAATAATACTAAGTTTAAGCAAATCAAATGTATTGTGTACAAACTGGAAAAGGAACCAAAGATGTTCTATGGGTACATGATCATAAGAAGAAAATAGGCCCTGATAAGATTCTATCAGATCCCTCTAGTATTTTTATATAGGATAGCAGTCAACCTAATCAGAAAAGACTCTGCTTTAAAGAACTAAAACTTGACATCTTGATGGGATTGGCCACATGGATTGTTACTTTCCAATTCATTCTATTTTGAACCAATATATCATATAAGATTATAAACCGTGCACTGTTCTCATCTTCACTACAAGGCATATTATGTGCTCGATTAGATAAAAACTGTACTTGGTTGAATTTACATGTCAACACTTGTGCACATCCAGCCCATAAAGATCAAATATGAGATTATAAATACATTTAGTTCCAATGTTCTCGAGTAGTGAACTATGGCTTACCTGAGGAAAGAAAAGTACTTCGTTTGCATATTGCCACACAAGTTTTCTACTGCATCCTTCAAATCCATGAGCTCACAACAGACTTTTCTGATTCCCTACATTACAAAGCTTCTTCAGATTTTAATAAATAGATACAAATAAGACAGCGTCTAACGTGTCACAAAACAACGGCTAAAAGAGGACCACTCAGAAGATATTTTTTTCTGTATGCTGAACTTGGTAGTG
>JAOQMM010000003.1:20115806-20132962 GCA_027563515.1 Erythroxylum platyclados | reverse complement strand
GGAGTCGGAGGAGTCGCCGCACCTTCACCTTCTTCTTCTAACCTAATTTGGTTAGGCGTCGATCTGAAGCAAAAGAGGATTTCTGTTTTACCCTTTTGGGTTTCGTAGTCTTTGGGTAGTTAATGTTCACGGTGTCGTTTTGGGCTAGTTAGATAGCCATGGTCTACACTTTGTAGGGAGGTGTCCTACTTTGTTAGTTCCGAAACTCTTATTATCAATGAATTTATTTTTTCAAAAAAAAAGAATTTGAAACTTAATGTAAAAAATTGTTAAATGAAAATTAATTGATTTATTTTAGTTTGTAGGAACTTATTAATCTACAAAAATTGATCGATTAATTAATGACCTAATCAATTTTTAACAACAAGAATTTTTAAAATAAATCGAACCAAAAAGTTGCAAATCTAACAAGAGAATTGGAGGATTCAAGGTTTTTACAGTTGAACCTGTCGAACTGGTTGAGATTTTTAATTATTGAATGAAACAATTAATAAGAGTGAAAGATTTTAATGTTTAATATTTTCTAAAGACAACAAGAATTTTTAAAATAAATCGAACCAAAAAGTTGCAAATCTAACAAAAGAATTGGAGGATTCAAGGTTTTTACAGTTGAACCTGTCGAACTGGTTGAGTTTTTTAATTATTGAATGAAACAATTGATCAGAGTGAAAGATTTTAATGTTTAATATTTTCTAAAGTGTTATATTAATATTTTGATGATATTATTCAAATACACGTAAAATTTGATATATACAAAAGAGTTAAGTAATCTTTTTATTTTTTATCAATATAATTTTTGAATTTATTGTAATAAACATATTAATTATTTTAAATTTAAAACACCATCACTTATTGGATATTGGAAATTATGTAATAAAAATATTATATAATCTTTTTAAATACCATTTAGTTATACAAAATATTAACAAAATTAATATTTGATTTAAAAATTTTGAATTTATTATTCCTTTTAGAATATATTCAACTGGTCAATTCAACCCCCTAAGCCATACGGTATATGGTAAACAAAGACCTTTTCCTTTAAATCAATACAGAAATCAAAAGTTTCTAGAAAACGTGTTGAATGAAGCGATAAAAGCATAATTGTCCATATGAAAATTCAATTCAATTTTTGATAAATTATTATAATTTTTTCTAATAATTATTAAATTCAACTAAACTTGGATTGGAGGAATTTAGTCATTTGCTACTTATGATATGAGTCTTTTCTCATTTGTACTAAGATAAGTACGTACCCAAGGCAAACGCTGAAGTAGCGTAGAGAAGTTTCTCTTTGTTTAAGGAAGAGAGGTTTAGAGAGAGTTTTCTTATACAAGAAGTACAACAGCAACATCAAAAACAAGAACAAGAGTCCTTTGATTGGGGGAAGCTCCACGAAAGGATCGATCTTTGTCTTTTTCCTCTTATTGAACCCCTTTACCTTGTTGTCAAACGCTTTTCTATTTTTCCTCATCACAAATCCCATAACAACAACATCCATGGCCACCACCGGAAACAAGAGCATCAATGCAAAATTGGTCAGTTTTCTTGTCTTTCTTATCATTCCTATACGTGTCTCTGATGTGGGTTCGCTTCAAGTTTGGATTTTCTTTTTTTCTGTTTTAGGTGGGAATTTGAGCTTAATTTTGATCATTTTTGACCGTTTCTGATCTGAATTTGATTTGGTTTTGATCCGTGATTCGCTGTTTTTGTTCTGTGCTACTTCCTGACAATTATGTTCTATGGGTCTGTTTCAAATCTTAACATTTATTTCAGGGCGTTTACGTTTAGCTTCTTAAGCCAATATTCAATAGGTATCTTCTTAGTAGAGATGTTTTGAATGTAATTTTTATGCAATTTCTGGCGTCAGTTGGTGAAAGTTTTCAAGGATCTTCTTTTTAATATCATATTTATAAATAACAGACTAATGAACTGGTATGATAGTTGTTATAGTGGCCTTGAAAATCCCCTGTTGAGTTGATGGCTTTGATGCCCAGCTGTACTCAAAACTAACCTAATTCGTGATTTTCTGCTAATTCAGATAGAATCTTTCGATCACTGTTGTACTCTTGTAGCTCGCAGGATGTCATGTGCGATTATTATCCTGTTTTAGGCAACTTAGACGCCATATCAAATAGTTTTCATCTGCCAATTTTTATGACATTAATCTGATTTTTCTCTTCCCTCATCTTGGAAGTATCCTATGATTCACTGAGTGATCACAATTTGAATCCTCCATTACTAAGCTTGAACTTGATTACTCTTGACAAATTCAGCACCATCACAATAATGATCTCGTCGGATTGCTGGCAGCAGCATCAATGGGCTTATAATTCTTGCTTTGTTAATAGAAATGACTCTGATCAGAATTTAAAATCATATTTTTTAGCCGCACATGCCTGTCATTCATCCTAGCATCTTTCTCCTTGATTTTCTGGACGTTCTTTTTGGTGAAAAACACAGTTCCATCGCAATGAAATCATGCTTTTAATGTTTAGAACAGCAAGCTCTCCCTTTTAATTTTACTTGTCTACTATATCCTCGTGTACTATTTTATTGTTCCATTAACGTTAAACAGCATGTGAACTTTCAGTGGAAAGCGTGGTTGTGGACCAGCCATTATTGTCAAAAGTAAATCCTTTAGTAGAGGTTACACAAGCATGTGAACTCTTCTCTTTTCTGACCCTCCCACTTCAAGTGGCTACTACCCTATTTCTGTTTCTAAGTAGTTCATGGGTCTTTTTTGTCTGAAAAAGTCTTACTTTTGGTGGATCCCATCTGATTTCAATTTTACCTATCGTAAATTGATGAAAGATGCAGCTCATTTTTTAAAACAATTTGAAAAATGTTTTGGTCATTGTTTTAGTACATCTTCCTTGATTTATTATATCGCATTTTGGTTACTTTTTCATTTTATGTTTCAGGTGCTTCTTGGAGATGTTGGTGCTGGGAAGTCTAGTCTTGTCTTGCGTTTTGTCAAAGGCCAGTTTGTTGAATTTCAGGTTTGCAACCATGGACTTAAATAGATTGTACCGTTGTTAAGAGATATGTAAATCTGTAGGTGCATGCATTTGTGCAAAAACACTTGCTTGTATTATAGTGTGCATTCCCTCTTACCTAAGCACTCATGCATGTATGAGTCTGTTTATGTATACATGCTCTGTTCTGCAATTAGAAGCTTGAAAAATCCTGTACAATGTAGGAATCAACCATTGGTGCTGCATTTTTCTCACAAACATTGGCTGTTAATGACGCCACTGTTAAATTTGAGATTTGGGATACAGCAGGCCAGGAGAGATACCACAGCCTGGCTCCAATGTACTATAGGGGAGCTGCTGCAGCAATTATTGTGTATGACATATCTAATCAGGCAAGTGACTGAAAGTTTAACTTTGTCTTTTTTTGATAACTTCGGTTACAAATTCTTATGAATGAATTTGGTATGCAAAGTTGTCTGTGAAATGACTTGATGAGGATGCTTTCTTTTGACACCCTCGGAGTTCATGTATAAGACTTCTTCATAAATTTCTCTTGAAAGAAACGACAGATGGTGATGCATCTTTATTTCATGACTATTGTTTGTGACCATATACAGATTGGTGTATCAAAGCTAATGAACTTCGAATTATATTGACTGACTTGTTGAATTATTGTTTCTCCATGAATTTTATATCCATTTGGTTAATAAATTTGGAATTGTTATTGAAAATATGCAACAAGGCTGTCACTTTGCATTTTAGATATTAAGAAGCTTAGTCAAGAGGTAACATCTGCATTTCCGTGCCCTTGCTATGTGTCTTTACTCCAACTTTGGGCCTCAAATGAAACTAGGGCAAATTTATGGCATGATACACAAATTAAAATTCCCAGCTGTTCTGTTCCAAAGCTAACCTCCTGCAAGAAAACAGTCAATGTGTATCGGATGACTAATAATAGCTTGTTATCTAAATGTGACCTTGCACTATTTTAGAATGTTACATTGCAATACCCTGCAGGATTTGTTTTGGGTTTTACTGGGCTAGCATCTTTGTTTCTCTGTTTTGTATGTACTGACAGTATCTTTACTTTCTATAGGCATCATTTGAGCGAGCAAAAAAATGGGTACAAGAACTCCAGGCACAAGGTACTTCTGAAACTATAAATTTGTTGCTGGTGACTTAGGCTTGGATGAAATTTCTGTTGTTGGTTGTTGTAAATGGTCTTCTTCTGGAACTTTTGCATCCACGTGCATCTTGACAAATCCTTTTTCGGAGTAAAATCTAGGCTGTTCAATTTATTTCACATCCATTTCTCTGATGTCTATTTTATAATAAAAGCAAGTGTTATTAACTTCTCTTCCTCATGTTCAACAAGGCAATTCAAATATGGTTATGGCACTTGCTGGGAATAAAGCTGATTTGTTGGACGCAAGAAAAGTAACAGCTGAGGCAAGTATCTTGTCATCATGCTAATTACGAGTGAAATAAAATCCTTGTATTGTGGCAGATATAGTAGCATATCAAATAAGTTGTTCCTTTTCTCCTCAATTGTCTATTGGGGTAGACGATTGTCTCCGTTTTAATGCTGTGTGGACAAAGTATCATGTTTCCTGTATGTGGTATTGGTCATACTCTTGAAAGATTTTACAAGTTGAGAAATGATATCTATGAGATGAAGTAAGTGTATTTACTGATCCTAAGGGTATCATATATCATGTGATACAATTTCTGGGAAACAGCATGGATTCACCTCAGTAGTTAGGAGAATTAGTGAAGATAAGAGATGAATCGAACAGTCCAAGAGAGTTTTAGATAGTGAAGTTCTAGATAAAGTAAAGTTGGCTATACTTTGCAAGGAAGGGTTAAGGAGATGAATCGTGCTTATGGTATTTACATCTTCAAATATGACTGCCTTTTCTCTTATCCCTTCATGCCAAGAGATGGGAGCCACATGCCCCAGCTGGCAATATGCGAGCAACAGCAGCAGAAGGTTTGTACTTATTTTTTTGTTTGCTAATTCTTGCAGGAAGCTCAAGTATATGCTCAGGAGAATGGCCTTTTCTTTGTGGAAACCTCAGCAAAAACTGCAACCAATGTGAATGACATTTTCTACGAAATAGGTATGACTGATGAAATATAATCTTGTGATATGAATTCTGCAGGAACCAGTTTTTTTTTTTTTTTTTCCTTTCTGGATTGACACTCTCTTTTAATATCTTTTTGCCTTCATCTTTGATGGCAGCAAAAAGGCTGCCTCGGGCGCAGCCGGCGCAGAATCCATCAGGCATGGTTCTTATGGATAGACCTGCAGAAAGGACAGTGTCGGCATCTTGCTGCTCTTGAACATGAATATAATTTTATCCGCTTGTGTCTTCTTAAAGAGTTCTTTGTGATAGTTCAATATCTGGTTTATCAGTGTTTATGTAAAACTCAATCAATCTTTGTACATGGAACGGTTCCTTTTTCAGTGAAATTGCAGTGGCTTCTCATGAAATGCTGTGACATTTCACCTCATGTGTAAACTCATCCATATAAGTTTGAAGCATAACATTTTATCTAGGTATGCTGTCTTGGCATGGTAGGTTTATATTGTAAAAGATATAGATATTCTCTGTAATTTAAGAAATATTTTTTTTTCTATTTTTAGTTTTCCAAAATAATTTTATCAGTAATATGAATATTAAACGTGAATTAATTAAATATTTATCTTAATTAAATTTAATTTAAATTAATAATTTAAAATAATTATAATAATTATTAATTTGAATTAAGATTAATTAGCCTGGTTCGAGTTTAAGAATTAGAGTGAATTATTATATAAATAATAATTAATTAGTTAAGAGTTTTTTTAAAAAATTATATAAAAAGTTTTTTATATTCTTTTAATATTATTTATAGTTATACATTAAAATCAAATAACACAGTAAATAAGATTTTTTAGATTTACTTTATTTTTAAATTTAAATTTGATATTTCAAAAAAATTAAAATAATTTCACGGGTTGAAGGTTAGAATTTCACTAACAAAAATCAATTCCAATTGTCTTTGTTTTTAATTATTAGAAGTTATCCAAAATATTCATAATTTTTTTTAACTCAAATATATTTTTATCAAAATTAATTTAATTAGTATTAAGTAGTGACAACTAATTGAATTACTATAAATTTTGCCAAATTTTTTCTTCTTCTATAAATGTTATTATTATAATTAATTAACTATACATCTTTTAATATATTTAATGTCAAATTTTAATTCGATTAACAACATTAAATAATCTCTTTATATTGTTAAATTTTATCAAATCATAAGATTTACAACCCTAAAAAAATTGAGGTCTTACAAGATTAACATGAAATATATGAAATTGGTATAAATTTTGATTTTACTATTTCATTTTTTCTTTTAATTGTTTATGTTTAATTATTTATAAGACTATCAATTATGTTTAATTTTGAGTCAATAAATTTTTATAATCAAGAAAATTATCATTGAAAATTTCTAATATTTTATTATAGTAATTATGTGCTCCTTATCCGGACATTGTAAGAGTTAACGTTAAGTAATGATATGAATCTGAGTCCTTAAGGAGCCTCAGCTTACATAAATATTAAGAACCAAAAGACCCCTCAAAAGAAAAGAAAACATAGCATTCATGTTTATGTTATACAAGCTTAGCATCCCCTCATGATTACATCTTAATTAGCAACTAACATTTCCAAGACTGCTTGGAATTGAATCCTTAATTGGAAAAGAAAACCAACTAGAAGAGAGACATAAACAAGAACAAACATAGAGTTACAATTGCACAACAATCAGTTCCAATTTGGGTCCCAAAAGACCATCATTGCCGTAAGACTTGGAATGAAAGGCCCTGTTTTTGGGATTTCACTTTTAGTAAGCAGTTGGCAATGGCTACAAGTTATGCTCCAGCTAACAGTGAAGTAGTACGGTCAAAACTTGGACGCATTCATTCCAACAGAAACTGTCCCCAAAAGATATATATATATACTAAACAAAATTTTTACTGAGACTTGCATGTTTCATGCACTCATAGTTTTCTAGCCTTTTTACTAAGAGGACCATTAGGACATAGTGGATGAGGAGCAAGACAAAGCAGAGTAGTTCTTTTCGGCCTTGTCCTTGTCAAAAGCCTTGTGAATGTCTTCTTTGAGCTCCATGTACCGCGTCCTCCTGATGCTTTGCTCATCTGGGGTGCCTCTTTCAAGGTCGAACAGATCCAGAACGTCGTCATCCATGAATTTATCTATCACTTCCGAGCAGTGGGGGAAATATCGTCGACCCGTTTCCACTGATATCACAGAAAACACGAGTTCAAATGATAATAGCTCTAACAAAGAATATATTTTCATTCACCATAATTATACAAGATTTGCATTCTGAATAATTCTGGTGCAAGCAATCAGACGGGACTTCATTAGCTGCAAGTATCAAAGTTTAACATCCTAAATCCAAAGCAAAATCAACCTTTTCATCTCCACCAATTCCATTTGGTTTTAGAACAAGTCTGTATCTCCACTACCTTCCTTTTCTAGATAAACCAACAATTTGATAATGAATACACAATTGTGAAACAACAGCACAATTTCTTGAAATAAGAACATTCCGTCTGCAGAAAGTAGACATATTTGGAAACAAAACTAAGCTCTCTCTTTGAATTGCAAGCACAACATAAAGCCGCAAGTACCTGTCTTCATAAGTGCTTCCATCCTAGTTTGGAGTCTTTTTTTCTGCACTACAGGGGTCTCATTTAAGTCAACTGCTCTCGAGTTCCCACTAGAACCTCTTGCTGCAGAAATTCCGGCAAACTCAGGTGTTGTCTCAGCATGTACAATGCCCATTGCTAGCTTGGCTTCCGCAGGGAACAGTAATCGTGCAAATGCCACTGTTATTTACCAGCGTTATTAGAACTCAAAAACGTTAAGCATAAGCATGCTCTAAGCATTATGGATTAATCGTTTCAGTCAAGGGTAAGAAGCTGAAGCTATTCAGACAATAAACTCTCTGAAAGTAAATCACCAACTCAAGTTTCACCAACCCTACCAAAGAACAACCTTCGGGATAGATTAGCATAATTAAAAGAAAAATGTAAACTGAAAAATGTCTCATCCAGTAACAGGAGTAAAAAGTAAGAACAGATTATTAACAGAAAAACATAGTCCAACAAGAACAGTAACCTAAATTCACAATTAAAACAGAGTGATCCATCGATCTGTTATAAATTTAACAGTGATCGATAAATTAATCATGGATCAAATTATATCCATCTAAAACTGCTATATTTGTCACCACCACTCCATAGTTACCACCTTTAAACATAAAAACTAAAAGATCAAAGTCAGTTCCCATTCCTGAAGCTGGTTCAGACATAAAAGGTGTCTTTGATTACTCTCGGCTTCTTTTAAAGATTTCACTTTAGCTTGAATATCTTCCCTTGGTATCATTTATTCTTTTAGTTTATGCATGTAGATGGGACATCAGTTAACCTGTACGCTACTTTATATTTAAATACCATAGCCTCTACCGGACTGAAATTGAGAACTCTTAACCTTAATTTATGACTATGACAAAGAATGAGAACCTATCTCTTTAATCAAACCATATTCTTTAGAGTTAGCCATGAAAGCGCCTTTTCCTAATGTTTCAAGCCATGGCTAGAGTTATATGAGCAACATTTACCCTATTAGAGAAAAAAAATTACAGAAAACATACCAAATCTTTAATGTGAGCAAATCATGTCCAGTTCTGAGAGTTCCAAACGAGGAATTCGTTAATTGGACCATTATCACCCAGATTAATTGGAAAGGTTTCAACACTAAAAGAAACGTATTTCAGATTTGGACACGACGTCCAGCATAAAAGGTTAAAAAAATAAAGGCTACAATGGCTTTTATTAGAGAAACAGGTGATCATATTGCAGAAGAATTAATGTAATACCTCTGTTCTCAAGGTACAGAAGCTTCGTATGCAGATCATCACTCACTGCCTTGAAAGTGTCGGAAGTATCCCCAGCCATAGGGTTCCTGCGCATTTCAGTCTCCAAAACATTAATGCAAATACGGTCCTTATTTGATTCCTGCCCCTGCTCTGTCTTGGCGTCATAATCAAGCAAGAATAAACAAATAATAATCTATCGCACAGCACACATACTTACGTGGTTTACTCCAATTGGATTAGGGCTAGCAACGTCAGATCACAAATTCAAAGAGAGAAGTTAAATAAGTAAGCCAGAAGGCATATCTGACATTAGCAGCACTTTGTCCATCCAGTGTTTGAGTCTCACGCAGAAGCTCCTTTCTCCGTTAATGACACTATAATCGCCGGTAGGGATGACAAATTTTAATATACGGTCTAAATTTAGTTATTTTTAATAGGCTAATTTATGGGTCAGATCCAAGTTCATGCTGACTTGAGGTTCAATTATTCAAAACAAAACAATATCGTTTTACTTGGAAGAGTTGAAGCTCGAGTAAACCTGGACCTGAACAACCCAAACTCAGACCTAATTAAAAAAATAAAATTTTCTATATTTTAATTTTTTAAAAAATTATTTTTAAAAAATTGGCATTATCAACCTATTACTATCCCTAATCGTTAGATATTTTCGCATTGCAGCGATATATGTAAATGTTACCTATAGTTTAAGAAATTTAAATTTTTTTGAAAATTTTTTATGTAATTTTTATTTCTATTATACATGATTTAATTAAATATTTATTAATATAATAATTTAATATAATTGTTAAATAATTAAATTAGACTTAAATTAATAATTTAAAATAATTATTATAATTATTAATTTGAGTTAAATTTAAGTAGTTAAGTTCTAGTTTAATAATTAAATTGAATTATTATATAAATAATAATTGATTATTTCAATTTTAATATTTATATTAATAAAAAATTTGATAATTTTAAAAATTAAGAGATTTTTTTTAAAATTATATAAAAAGTTTGTCTTTTATCCTTAATTTATATATTTATTCTTAATTTATATAAATAAACTTATCTTTTTATATAGATCATTTTTTTAATATTTTAAAAATTGGACCGAAAGTTAAACAAGTGTAAGTTAAAGTTTGAATAAAATTAAAGAATTTAAAATATAATTAAAAGAAATTGTCCTTGTCCATCGAAGAATTTGAAGTTTAATTGAAAAAATTTGTTAATTGAAATTAATTGGTTTATTTTGGTTTATAAGAACTTATTAATTTACAAAAATTGGCAGATTAATTAATAAACAAATCGATTTTTAACTATTTTTGAACAAATAAAGATGAAATACCTTAAAAAAACTAATTGTTCCAATAGAACCTTCTTGGATTCCTATTCAAAGAGTGTATAACCACATGGATAAGCTCACACTAACCTGTTAATTTAGAATCTAATTTGAAATTTTCCTTGAGAATTGTCGAGAAGGAATCGGAATGTAATAACTTCGATTCATACAAATATAGAAGAAGAGCTTCTCCCTTCGTTGAATTAATTAAAATTTTTAATGATTGATTTATTTTTTTTAACCTTTTCGCGTGGAATTTATTAATTATATTAACATAGGATACCAAAGATGAGCCAGCTGATAAGTGCGTACTTTTGACATGTTTAGTTGTCTGCCAACTGGCTAAAGATGACGTTAATTACCCAGTGTCTGAGCCAAATGCAAGTAGACATGTCCAAATAACAAGGAAAAACGCATTTTCCAACCCTTCTATTGTCAATCAATCAACCAATGTCTTCTTGTTCGGTTGCTTTTAGGAGTGGTGTAAAGTACTATAATTGCTAGGTAGGATCAATTATATTCTTTTAATATTATTTATAGTTAATACATTAAAATCAAATTAACACATTAAATAAGTTGCAAAATCATTTATTAATTTTCATCCATTTCATATTTGAAACTTTTCAATCTTTCTTAATATATTGTTTATAATTAAATAATTGATTCAATTCAGGAGGTGCGTAATTTTATGGCATGAAATCCTCTATTCTTATTAGTCTGTTTCAACCCTATTTTTACTTCAATACGACATTATTTTATGTATATTTAGACATAAAATGATGTTGTATTGGAGCAAAATTAGGGTTGGAACAGGCTAATAGAGACAGAAGATCTAAACCTTAATTTTATACATTTGTTTTGCATTCCAACTCTTTTACTAGTTAACTTTTTAAGATTTTTTTAAGTTTTTATTTCGTCTTAATTAAAATTTTGAAATACACTCCACTTTTTAAATTTAAATATGATATATCATTAAAATTTAAAATAATTTATTTACATGCTCAAAATATTTTATATTTTGAAAATTAAAAAGTTGTTTGCACCGATCAAACGGTTAGAATTTCACTAACAAAAATCAATTCTAAGCGTCCCGTTTTAATTACTAGAAGCGATTTAAAATTTTAATAACTTTTTAAAAAATATATTTTTATCAAAAATTAGATTTAATTAGTATTAAGTAGGGACAATAAATCGAATTATTATAAATTTTGCTAAATTTTTTCTTGTTCTACAAGTGTTATTATTATAATTAATTATTATATATCTTTTGAATAATCTCTTTAATTCGGTTAACAACATTAAATAATCTCTTTATATTATTAAATTTTATCAAATAATAAGATCTACAACCCTCAAAAAATTGAGGTCTTACAAGATTAACATGAAATATATGAAATTGGCATAAATTTGATTTTAATATCTCATTTTTTTCTTTTAATTGTTTATATTTATAAAACTATCAATTATGTTTAATTTTGTGTCAATAAATTTTTATAATCAAGAAAATTATCATTGAAAATTTCTAATATTTAATTATAGTAATTATGTGCTCCTTATCCGGACAGTTAAGGTGTAGTAATGATACCAATCTGAATCCGTGCGAACTAAAAGACCCTCAAAAGAAAAGAAGAAAACATGGCATTCATGTTTATTTCATAGAAGCTTAGCATCCCCTCATGACTACATTGTAATTAGCAACTAACATTTGCAAGACTACTTGGAATTGAATCTTTAGTTGGAAAAGAAAACCAACTAGAAGAGAGACATAAACAAGAACAAACATGGAGTTACAATTGCACAAAAATCAGTTCCAATTTGGGTCCCAAAAGACCATCATTCCCATAAGACTTGGAATGAAAAGCTCTGTTTTTGGTATTTGGCTTTTAGTAAGCAGTTGACAATGGCTACAAGTTATTCTGCAGCTAACAGTGAAGTAGTACAGTCAAAACTTGGACGCATTCATTCCAACAGAAACTGTCCCCAAAAGGTATACATATACTAAACAAAGTTTTTACAGAGACTTGCATGTTTCATGCTCTCATAGTTTTCTAGCCCTTTTACTAAGAGGACCTTTAGGAGATGTAGTGGATGAGGAGGAAGACAAAGTAGAGTAGTTCTTTTCGGCCTTGTCCTTATCAAAAGCCTTGTGAATGTCTTCTTTGAGCTCTATGTACCGCGTCCTCCTCATGCTTTGCTCATCTGGGGTGCCTCTTTCAAGGTCGAACAGATCCAGAACGTCGTCAT
This sequence comes from Erythroxylum platyclados, assembly GCA_027563515.1. Taxonomy (NCBI): domain Eukaryota; kingdom Viridiplantae; phylum Streptophyta; class Magnoliopsida; order Malpighiales; family Erythroxylaceae; genus Erythroxylum; species Erythroxylum platyclados. Next base: position 20,120,443 of record JAOQMM010000003.1, on the reverse strand, counting down.
CCATGAATTTATCTATCACTTCCGAGCAGTGGGGGAAATATCGTCGACCCGTTTCCACTGATATCACAGAAAACACGAGTTCAAATGGTAATAGCTCTAAAAAAGATTATATTTTTATTCACCATAATCATCCAAGATTTGCATTATGATTAATTCTGGTGCAAGCAATCACACCGGACTTCAGTAGCTGCCAAGTATCAAAGTTTAACATTCTAAGTCCAAAGCAAAATCATCCTTTTCACTTCTACCAACTCCATTTGGTTTTAAAACAATTCTGCATCTCCACTACCTTCCTTTTCTAGATAAACCAATAATTTGATAATGAATACACCTAATTGTGAAACAACAACACAATTTCTTGAAATAAGAACATTCCGTTTGCAGAATGTAGACATATTTGGAAACAAGACTAAGCTCTCTCTTTGAAGTGCAAGAACAACATAAAGCTGTAAGTACCTGTCTTCATAAGCGCTTCCATCCTATTTTGGAGCCTTTTTTTCTGCCCTATAGGGGTCTCATTTAAGTCAACTTCTCTCAAGTTTCCACTAGAACCTCTTGCTGCGGCAATTCCGGCAAACTCAGATGTTGTCTCAGCATGTGCAGTGCCCATTGCTAGCTTGGCTTCCGCAGGGAACAGTAATCGTGCAAATGCCACTGTTATTTACCAGAGTTATTAGAACTCAAAACATAAAGCATAAGCACACTCTAACCATTACGGATCAATCGTTTAAGTCAAGGTTAAGAAGCTGAAGCTATTCAGACAATAAACTCTCTGAAAGTAAATCACCAACCCTACTAAAGAACAACCTTCAGGATAGATTAGCAGAATTAAAAGAAAAATGTAAAATGTAAAATGTAAAATGTCTCATCCAGGAACAGGACTAGAAAGTAAGAACAGATTATTAACAGAAAAAGTATAGTCCAACAAGAAAAGTAAACTAAAGTCACAATTAAACCAGAGTGATCCATCGATCTGTTATAAATTTAATAGTGATTGATAGATTCAATCATAGATCAAATTATACCCATCTAAAACTGCTATATTTGTCACCACCACTTCATAGTTACCACCTTTAAACATAAAAGCTGAAAGATCAAAATCAGTACCCATTCCTGAAGCTGGTTCAGACATAAAAGGTGTCTTTGATTACTCTCTACTTCTTTTAAAGATTTCACTTCAGCCGTAATATCTTCCCTTGATATCATTTATTCTTTTAGTTTACGCTTGTAGTTGGGACATCAGTTAACCTGTATGCTACATTATATTTGAATACCATAGCCTCTATCGGACTGAAATTGAGAACTCTAACCTTAATTTATGAATATGACAAAGAATGAGAACCAATTTCTTTAATCAACCATATTCTTTAGAGTTAGCCATGAAAGTGCCTTTTCCTAATCTTTCATGCCATGGCTAGAGTTACATGAGCAACATTTACTCTGTTAGAGAAAAAAAAATAACGAAAAACATACCAAATCTTTAATGTGAGCAAAGCATGTCCAATTCTCACAATGCCAAACAAGGAATTCACTAATTGGACCATGATCACCCAGATTAATTGGAAAGGTTTCAACACTAAAAGAAACATATTTCAGATTTGGACACGAAGTCCAACATAAAAGGTTAAAAAATAAAGGCTACAATTGTTTTTATTAGAGCAACTGATGATCACATTGCAGAAGAATTAATGTAATACCTCTGTTCTCAAGGTACAGAAGCTTCATATGCAGATCATCACTCATTGCCTTGAAAGTGTCGGAATTATCCCCAGCCATAGGGTTCCTGCGCATTTCAGTCTCCAAAACATTAATGCACATACGGTCTTTATTTGACTCCTGCCCCTGCTCTATCTTGGCATTATAATCTTTCGGCCTCGTCAACCGCCGGCAAATGTTAACAGCACTTTGTCCATCGAGTGTTAAGTCTGATGCAGAAGCTCCTTTCTCCAGTAATGACAATATAATTTCTGGCTGTTTTCGCATTGCAGCAATGTGGAGAACGGTGTAACCTCGTGCATTTGGAAGTCTGAGATTAGCAAGATCAAGACTAAGTACCTCAGTGACAACCTTGTGGTCACAGTATGCTGCAGCATAATGGAGAGCATTAGCATCATCTAAGGTTATTTCAGACTCAGTTAGGAGAAGTTTGACGAGTTCAACATCATCAGAGTCCAATGCCTTCAATATTCTCTTGATCCTCTTTTCACGCAAGGGATCCAAAGTTGTATTCTGTTCACCATCAGACAGAGACTTCTTTCTCAACAGTTCAATGCTCTCTGCAACTTCATAGGGAAGCTCTTTCTCTATAGAGATGCTGTCAAGATTTGACCGAGCTATTCTATCAACACATGGATCAAGAAGTTGATTTGCTTGACAATGGAAGGAAACCAGAAGTATTGGAATAACATCTTCCACTTGAGCCTTCTCAACAAAGTTGACTAGGCGTCTCTGCATATGCATGCGTATGTCAAATTGCTACAAGTCTCTTCTTTCTTATCAAACTTGTGTGTTTCAGACAAGAATACAGGGGTTCAAATTCATTTTATCTTGTCTATTCAACCAACAACAACAGAAAAAATAAGTCTTTAATCAACTATTAGACACCAGCCTTGACAAAAATAGAATGTGACATTGTAATACCAAAAGAAGCTGCTCCTAAGTCCTAAGTCGTTTATCACAGTAGAGCAATTAGCATAGGTTAGGAATTTGTCATTAATGTGTTCATGATATTGTCTAATTACTGTATTCAGTATCCCACCGCAAAAGAAGGATTCTGATGAAAAATTCCAACAATCACAGTTATAAGTCAGATAACCCCAGCTTCAATATCATGAAATCATTAGTCCAAAAGTTAAATGCTAGTTTTGTTTGAAAAATTGAAACTAAACCATGTGCAGATGAAGAATACGGTGTTAAATTGTACAAGCCACTAGCAGACTTTACACTTAGTGCAGAGTTTAAACAAAAAAAACATCAAACTTACCTGGAATAGTGAAACGAGCTCTGGTACTTGGAATATGGATGAAGCATACATCAGTTCTACAGAAAAGTTGATAGCAGGTCGGCAAGCATCATGAGGACATGTATTGTCAACACAAGTTGACACCTCCAACGGGTATGATTTGAGTTTCCCAGTGTACAAATAGCTCAAGAAAATCAAGAAAGCTTCATATCCAACCTTCGTATAAGGAATTAGCTGGGTCATACAATACGTGGGCTTCCCTTCCTTCTCTGAAGTACCCTTCTCTCTTTTAAACAATTCATGAAAAAACTTGCTCCTAGCAGCTAGAATACATCGGTGAACACCAACTGATACACCCTCAACAACGATATCAGCATCACTATAGTCAGGACTAAAATCATTCAGAAGCTGCCCCAAATTGGTGCTAAGCTTGGTCAAACTAACAACTTCAGCACTAGACGTTGACCCTGCTTCAAAGGCCAAGGATGTAGGGTAGTTGTGGCTCATAGACCCATTTGATATATGAGAAGACGAAGTGAAACTCAAAGATGATGATGGTTCCAATAAATTGGCCATTATCATATCGAAATTGTTGACCCAAAATCCTTCCAACACACAATAAGCATCTAGAAGATATATCTTACGTATAAGCTACACCCATAAAGCTAAATTTATGAACTTTGTTGATTTAACTGGAAAACAATCTCAGGGAAGGACAACAAGAAACAGAAAACGGTTTTGAACCATACAAACAAAACCTTGATAAAATCCTTTTATCTAATCCAAAAGGGAATACTTTAACAATCATTAAACACTACGATCTACATAGTAACCAGAAATCTTTGTGTGTGCTAAGGGCAGAAAACCCTTTTTCGAAAACCTCTAAAAACATAAAAAACAAAACAAGTTCGATGCTTTACTAAGGAGGAAACATGAGTCCAAACACGAGAAGGGAAAGAGAGATTGAAACAAGTGGGTTTGGATAAACTGTGTGAAGGAAGGTTCGTGGGAAAGGTATGTACCCAAATATGGAGGATGAAGGTGGACGACTTCAACTTCCAAAGCTTCAAAGCAACACAAAGTAAAGAGAGAAAAAAAGAGGACGACTTTCTTTTTTATTTTGATAAAGAATTTTTCTTTCTTTGGGGGGTGAGGTCGTTTTAGTGACGGTTGTGATAACATAAGCAATTGTAGCTGTGTTAAGGTGACGCAGACAATGGCGTCATACGTATTAACAAACATAGGTGTCTTGTCCACTCCTCTCTGTCCAAGTCTTCCTATCCTCGCACCTCGCGCGAAGGACGCTTATGGGATTGTCTTCTCCATGCAAATAACTAAATACTAATAATGGTAGCTGTCATTCGGTCATCGTTTGGATTTGGGTTCACATTGCAAGTTGCTGTAATTTAGTTCACCATCGAAGACATATCAAAACGATGACCATCTCAATTTTGCATATATGGGTTTGATTCTATTTATACTTTTTATTTTTTATTTCTAAATTTATCAAAAAAATTATTTAAATTTTTAGTTTCTTTTTTTTGCTTTTTCTAATTTTTAAAATTTATGAAAACTATCTTTTTTATAATCTAATTTACAACCACTATCTACATAGAATGAATATATATAGATATATATAGATGTGAAGTTGCGTAATTTTGTAGATATGACTTCC
>JAOQMM010000003.1:20085150-20110247 GCA_027563515.1 Erythroxylum platyclados | reverse complement strand
AACAAACCAACCACTATCTATGGTAATGATAATCATTCCCTCATCTTAACCAACCATCAACATTATAATGATTATATCCATTCCCATTCCTCACTATATTCATTCCTATTCCCATTCTCATTCCTCTCTCTGAACCTTAGTCTCAAGTAATAATTTAAAAGAAAAAGCGAGGTAATCATTAAAAAGACGCTGCCTGGTATCATCATTCAAATTTCAAGCCAACTGATCATAACCCACAGTTCGTACAGCCATAGAAACATAAGCACGAGTTTCGCCTGTTTGGTAATTAGTTAGATTTTATTAGTTATTACTTAATTCTACCAGCGGTTAATTGATAGCTGATTATCAGCTGGTTTAATATATTTGATAAAATTAGTTGTTTAGTATAGCTATTTATTTGTAAAATAACTTATGAGGACATAACTTTAAAATAAATATAAGAACATAAATATTATATCTTAGTATTTCTTTGAATATTTTCATAAAAATTTAGATATTTAATTTTAAAAAATAAATGTATAAATATTTTTTATCATCAATATATTTTTATTAATTAGTTAATTTAAAATTATTTGATCTCTTAATTTTAAATGAGTAATAAAATTAAATTGTGAATATTATTCAAAATTTATATTAAATTTCATCGTAATATATTTTTTGTAAACTATTATATTATAAAAATATTTTTCTGTTAAATTACTGTTTGTTTGTATATATGCAATAATTATTAACAGTAACTTTGCAACATAAAAGTTGACTTTTGACATGCTCACCTCAAATAACAAATCTATATGTTTAATCTTCTTACTGATGCTTTAATGACAATTTACAGGTTACAAAAATTTTACTAAAATCAGTAGCATATATGTCACTAACATCATATAAAGAATGAGGGTACAATTGTCATTAACATACAAATTGAATAAGCTAAAGACCAAAAAGGTACTCTTATTAGCTTTTCAAAAATCAACTGATTGGGTTTAATCAGTCAACTCAATCAGTCAACTCAATCAGTTGATTACTAAACATTTTTTTAACTGTTTAAATCAGCTAAAATCTTTGAATCAGCCAAAAAAATGACTTATCTATTATTTGCCAAACACCCCTTTTATCTCTTCGAGTTAGTAAGTTTAAGGAGTTAATGCATGAATAAGAGATAAGGAGAAGAGGACTAAGAAAGTGGAAAGAAACAATAACGTGGAAGGAAACACGGTAAAGAAGTAATAAATAAACAAAAAGCAGTTAGCCATCAAAACACATCACCGACAAGCACACAAACGCTCAAGAATCATGTGCGTGCTCATATTTCCTCTCGCCGACAACGCGTATTGGGATTAAAAGATATCCATTTAAGAAAATGAAAAGTGTGAAAGTAAATCACCAATTCAAGTTTCATCAATCCCCACTAAAGAACGACCTTTCATCTAGATTAGCATAATTAAAAGAAAAAAAGGGTTAAAAAAATTAATATGAAATTAACTGATATAGATCTATATGGGATGAACGTTAGAACTATATGTTTAGGTTGATTCTTTTATTTAATAAAAGATCCAAGTTTTATTGCTGATGATTGATGATTAGTTATTATGATTGAATTAAATTATGTTATTGTTTTGATTCAATCTCAAATTATATATATAGGGATTGAAAAATTGTATATATATTGTTATTGTTTATTTAAGATACTTTCTTTCTCTTTCTATGTTATTGAGGCTACCTGCTTTGTTAATTAACGACAACCTTCGTATAAGTTCATATCTTAGGGTATGTTTGGTTAAACGTAAAGTTTTTAATGGAATGAAATGGTTTATAATATAATGGAATGTAAAATAGATGTAATATTAGAAAAATATTGTTGTTTGAGATGGATGGAGCAATTCATAATGTGATATGGTGAAATGTTGTTTATCTTTTTACATTTCATCCTAAACCCTCTAAATCGGAGGTAATTTATTTTTACTATTTAGGATGGAATGTGAAACTCTCTTCTTCCATCTTATTCTATTTCATTTCATTATAAATCTTCCTCTTAAATGATAGAATAATATTATATTTTATTCCATTTCATTAATAACTACTCAATCAAACATAACCTTAGCAGTCATTTCCCATAAGCTACTGTTGCTATGGCGAGATTTAGGTTTGAGATATGAGTTGCCTTCGTATTAAAAACTAATGGATAAGCACACATAATAAATCAATAATATGAAACAATACAATTATAAATGTCACAACTATTAGAAAATTATATATATAAGATATGATTTATCAAAAAATAAGAGTTAGATAAGAAAATTTTGAAACAAGTGAAAAAACGTGTAGAAGGGGTTGATCAATGATGAAAGTATATTTCGATCGTATCACGTTGTGAACTCTCTTCCTATTTTTGAACTACGTCGAAGAGCATTATAAAGTCTGTAGCTCTTGCAAAGTGAAACTCAAAGCGTATTCGAAACTATGCAAATTTTGAAGAAAGCATTGCACTTCAGTGCATTTAAGACACCATACAAGTCTATGATCTCTTTGCAGCGCACCGCATGGCTAGTACTGTGATCAACCAACACATTATATGCATTTAAGGTTAGGAGTTTGAACTTCAGTGGCAGTGGTTTGCGCATGATGACTAGGTTAGAAGAGCTTTTCTAATCAACCTCCTGGCCTTCTGTTCCCAGCATGTCTAAGGATGGCACATGTGCAACACTATCTCTTTGATGTCTTGTTGAATTGTCTGAATGTTGATCAACAAGTTGCTCAACATTTTTGCAGTGGGCGCGATGTTATTACTAGGGGTTTCTAGTGGCATGCATGCAGCTGTCGAATCTCTCATGTTTAGCTCTCTGGGCACTCGCATCACTGCAGATATAAAAGGGAACATGACTTGTTTTTAGTTTCACATAGACAAGGCCAATTTGATGTCTTCAGTTACACTAGGTTAGGAGTCGGTTCTTCAAGTCTTATCAATGGGCTTAGGGATTCGGGCGGAGATGACAATGAGTTGGTTTATGGGCTAAGATTCAAATGTTTTCAATAGATCAACCTATAGATCAGGCCTAGACTCAAACCGGATCGAGATCTCATTCTTCTAAGCAAAACGATGTGAAGAGTTGGGCCTCGAGTAAGCTTGGACAACTTAGCCCCGAACTCAATTAAAAAAAGATGTTGTTTTATACTTTTAAGTTTAAAAAAATTAGCTGAGCCGGCCCATCATCATCCCTAAATTCGGGTCCTTCATTTGGTTGCTAATTTAGGCCTACAAGAAAGAACATCACAATGATGTTGGAACTCCAAGCAATAACACCTACAGTATCGATAAGATCACTCAATCGTTAACAAACTATTTAAAGATGACTCAAAGATAAATTACATACAAGGTTTAACATTGAAAACCCTCTAGTGTAGAGATAAAAACTAAAGGACAATCAACAATAAATTTACTAAATCAAATAATATGAAACAAGTGATAAAGGTTTTGAGCTATTTCACTAAGAGCATCTCACAAAACAGCTATTACTAAACTCTACTTTTTTTAGGTCTCTCTTAAGCTCTCAAAAAACTTTAATAAAAAATGTAGTTAAAAAATATTATTTAGACTCTAAAACTCTTCTTTTATTATGTGCTTCTGTCTCGTGCAACTTCTATCTCTTATCTAGCCTTTTAAATGCAAAAAAATAAGATTTTTAAACGATGTACGCTCTCCCACACTTTTGTGTGTGGTGAACGTATTTCTCAAAACTTGAAGTCACAGAGATTCACAATTTTCATGATTTATATGATTGGCGAATACAGTCGTATCCTCCATTTACACGGTCGTGTCTGACTCCACACAGATGTGTCTATTTTCAAACATCAACTTTCAACTCGTACACAAAAACAAAAGTGTACACATTCATTTACACGGCCGTATTCACCATTGACAAAGGCGTGTGCAACCTAGACATGTGCGTGCCCTCCAGAATAGTTTCAACTTATCAGTTTCTATCTCGAATTTGCCCAATTTTGTTCCTTTTGATTTATAAAAATAATTAACTTGAGCTCAAATTTAACATAATTACACAAACAAATATATTTAAAATGGAGTTGAACTCAGAACAAATGATTTATAAAGGCATTGCTCTAACAGCTAAGTTAATGCCATTACAAGGAATAACAAAGTCTAGGAATTAGTGATAGCATTACGAGGCTGCACGAGTGAGAGGCAAAGAGAGTGTGATGTCTCTAAACAATTAGTTAGGGTGTTGCAGAGAGAAACAAATCCTCTGTTCTATTTATGGTGTTCCAATCTTGTGTCATTAAATCCCATTCACATATTTCACATATTTATGTAGAGCCTACATAAATGTGTGGATAAAATTAAATGACATAGGTTGAAACAACATAAATAGAACAAAAGATCTCATGTGGTTGCAGGAGAACAGATCCTCTGTTCCATTTATAGTTTTCCAACCTTGTGCCATTAAATCTTATCCACATATTTAATAGCACATAGCATGGTAGGGAGTATCAGTATCACTTCTCATGCCAGTGGATAGGTCTCTCAGAACTGGACAGTGTGAAATTTAGTTAAGACAGAAAAGATAAACATGAAGAGACTTGTTCAAGAAAACAAGAAAATTCAAATGGTTCTTGGCAATTAGACATCGATTATCATTTTTAATATTGCTGAACACTCTGATCCATACTAAAATCTCATTTATTTTGAAAACTAAATTAATTTATTCTCAGCATAATATCTATGTTTTAATACCTACAAGCTCTGCTACTGTGAACAGGAGTGGATCATTTAAAAGGAAACTAGGGAGAGTAATCTGTCAGCGGAAGAGTAATAAGAGTGAACCATGGAATAGAATTCTAGCTTGATTGGTTCAACAAATTAGATTACATGCATTGCTTCCTTTTCCACTTTTACCTTTCTATCATTTGTACAGTAAATATAACAACGAAGAATAGTAAAAAGAATTCCAACTATAAGGTGAAAGCAGTGATCAAACTTGTTGCAGTATACCCATCATAACCTCTTAGCTAAGGTTTTCTTCAATCCCTTAATAATCTTCCCAAACCACATCAGATTCAAGATGAACAAAGCTGATGGCACCAGGAAAACCACAAGACAACCGAAGGGGCTCATTTGGACAACCTGCATATCACACACCGGAAAGCATGGTCTAAGCCTAATGCTGAACAGGAAAAGAATGGCGTAGTAGCAAGAAAATAGACCATAGACACAATAGGAATCCTTAAATAGGAAAAGGGGACCCATTTTGGCGCTTCTATATTTAGGATATTTAGAATATTGCAGGGAATTGGAATCCAGTTAAGTAGGGCTAATTTGAGCATTTATATACATCTGCCTGCTGAACAGAAACAAGCATTAAAACATTTTAACATTTGGTTCTAGTATTCCATCTTATTCCTACTGTCTAACAACAGCACTGCCAAGAGCAATTATGAAATTCTTGATACTGGTAATGTATCACAGTGCAAGAAGACAAAGTACCGAAGCTAAGAATCACCTGATCATAGTGCAAGTAGATGTGGTAAAATATGTAAATAAACAGCATAATTCTAGCAACCTGCAAATAATCAAGAAAGAGTGTTAAGGTAAATAAAAAGATAATAGTCTAAAGGTGAATTATTTCCATAAAAAGTCAACCCAACTAGCTACAAATTCAGTCATTGCATTCCAATCACTTGGTATAAATTCTGTGAGGGGCATCTTCATGGTGGTCTGATATCTTGGTTATAGATCATTCAAATCTGTCTGATTTTATAGCTACACATCCACACCCACATACACCCCATACATATATAGACCATCGACAACACCTCCAGTGACATGGATTTCCATCTCTGCAATTACCAAAGCAAAGCAACTTACCAACCAAGTGAGAAAGATTGCCACACCATTGATGAGATATACAATGGACTTCTTCATTCCAGCTGTATCAAGAAACCTACAAGGAGAAATAGAGGTTTACAATCATGCAAACTCATAATATCCAAACTGGACTCGGAAACTTACCATCTCATATTAATCTCAGGAGTAGTCACTTCAGAGATAAGGCACATGTATGTATAAAGCTGCCCCTCTCCACTAAACATTGAATATGCTACAGCAATTGCAGAAATTGAATGATGGACAACCTGAAACCAGATGCAGTTGCACAATTATTCTTTAACTCGTCAAAAAACACTTGCGCTATGTGCACTTCATGGAGTGAAGCTTTGGATTTACTACAGGTGATGAACTCTGTTAATACAAAAACAAGCTATGCTTACTTAGCCATTGATTTTATGTAAAACCTCCAATTTATCATACCAATAACAGTTTCCAAAATGTGTTTCGTGATGGATTATTGATAACAGTATGAATGTGAAGGGAGTTAACATTATCTATTACAATAATATGAACTCAGAGGCCCAATTAGCATATGTTGGCAAGTGATATGCGACATGTTAATCCACATAAAACAAAATAAATTCTATACCAGGAGGTGGGGGTGGGGGTGAGGGATTGTTGAAGGATGAAGATAGCAAGCAGCAACTTCACAAATACAGTTGCACATAATAAGCATATCACATCAACTCTAGAAAAGAGATCTCATGTTACTGATCCTATAAGACGCACTTACAAACTCCAAGCCTCCTAGAGAAGGATAGAACCAAGAAATCATTCCCAGATCTGCAAAGAAGTATCCAACAGAAATCTGTCCAAGATATAAAAGGTAAATTCTTTTATCAGAACTACTTGCTAGTTGTAACAGCCGATATTAATCAACAAGAATGATCGATAGAAATGGCAATAAATAATCATTTAAGGAATTATATCTCATAATTCTTGCAAGTTTGGAGGAGTATGCCGCATTTAAACAAGAAAAGACAGACGTGTCCTCAATTTGATCAGCAAAAGACAAGGTTTAACTATCCTCTGGTCCTCTAAATATCCCAAATCCACGGAAAAAAAACCTAGCTCTACCTCAGTCAAGTAGAAAATGATATGTCAAACTTGTCACGCATAACTGTAAACTTTCTTTTCCAGTGGCAGATTGATCCATAATATCGGCACAACAAATTAATCTAGATCTGCTTCATTTCATATACATGACTGTGGAAGTTAACCATACAGCTTGCTATCTCCTGCAATAGAAAGACACTTGAGAAACCATTGCAACTACACTATCGGCAGCAGTACATATTCACTAATCACTACTAATCTACGAGAACCAGAGTGGCAAGTACAAAGGCATGCACTTACACCAAGTCCGAAAATGGAAAGCGGCGAACTCTGTAAAGTGATGAGACCATTATGCCGTTGGTCTGCAAAGAGATCGGAGCAGAACACGAAATACAATGACATGGCCGTAATGTAAACAGCATGCGTGGAAGACATACCCCTTTAACATTTTAAGACGTCGATCAATAGTAAGAACAAAACAACGCAAAGCAAGAGAGAACAAAACAACGCAAAGCAAGAGAGTGAAAAACCAAAAAAGAACGCTCACCGGTTGTTCCACTCAACTCGTTGAATTTTTGTAAGACCCCCATAAGACTTAATGTAAAAGGTGCTAAGCAGTTGAGTTAGATCATAGGCCTATCGCATTAGAAAGCAGAAATTAGTAACCACAAAAAGGAAATCAATTAACAGCTAGACCACAAAAATGGAGGTTACCACTTTGCAAGCAACTACACCACCAAGGAATGAAGTGTAGGGAATGAAAGGATCTGCAAATAAGTAACTCTTAACCAGCACCTCTGCTTGGTTTCTATAAGACTTGATAGCAATAACAGTCTCTTTGGAAACAGGCATCGTTGATTCCTTAGCTATACTATGACGACCACATATATAAAGTATATCAAACTCAAAAAAAACTTGATCTTTTTCTTCACTCCTTCACGTCTTCCCTTCCAAAACAGAGAACGAGTAATGATTCGTTAACGATCAACTTGGTATGTGCGTTTGTAGTATCGTAACTATACAAATTGCCTCTTTGTCATTGATTATCGATGAAATTGAGATAAGAAACCATCGCATTTGGAATCAAAACTAGAACAGAATCAACTTAAGATCAGATACCACATCATGAAGATCGCATTGTGAAGATCAAATAAAACACAATGCAACAAAAAATAGCTAAAACGGAACCAAAAAGACAAAAAGGAGGAGGAGAACAAAGAAGCTAATCAGAAAGATAGATCACCGAAAGTTATGACGGTTCGAGAAAAAGGTGAAAATCGGAATCGGAAAGGAATCAGAATCGGAATCGGCATCTGAAAATTACATCGTCGGTGACAGCTGAATAGAAACTTGGGAAAACGTTTGTTTTGTTTTTCATTTTTGGTTTTTTCAAAAGGAGAAGTTTAGGTGAAGAAGCTCGGGCCTGTGAGGTGGATGGATGAGTCTACATGGCTAGGCTTTAACTGGTTCTCATTACTCACGTGGGTCCCTTCTTATCTCACAATTTTTAAATGTCTAGAAAATGTGATAAACAAAAAAAATTAATTTTAATTTTGCATATTATTAATGTATATCTAGTTTTTAAAAAATATTAATAACCTCTTTTATAATTTTAAGTTTGCAAAGCCTGTTTTCTTATCATTAGTTTCTTCTAAAAATTATAATTACATACCCTAAAATGACACTATTTTCAATATATGATATTAATTAAAGAAGTCTGTCGGAAATAGTCTCTCTATTAGATAGGAAGGTTGCATACTATAGAATATTCTCAGACCTCGCATATTAGCGAGACTTCAACTGGATGTTGGTGATGATGATGATGATATTGATTAAGGGTAAGACTATCTGCTATTGAACTTTTTCAAACCCTCTAAATAGCGAGATTTTTCTTGAGTTGTTGTTGTTACAATACGGGTTTCTTCCTTATCTTACATTTTTTAATTTTTAGAAAAATGTGACAAATTAGAAAAATGAAATTTATAATCTCACATACTATTAATGTATATCTAATTTTAAAAATTGTTAACAATCTCTTTAATAATTTTAATTTTATAACACCTTTCTTCTCATAATTAATTTTTACTAAAAACTATAATCACACACTTTAAATGATTTTATTTTTAATATATAATATTAAATGTGATATTAGAAAACATTATTTTATAATTTGTAATTAGAGTTTGTAATAAAAGTTGATGTAAGGGGATAAGTGTTATAATAATTAGAGATAAATTGATAATAGTTTAAAAAAAAGGGTTTTAATAATATCCAACATCATGACAAGTGACACCTAAGTTTGTTCACACGGTGGACATGATAAGGAAGAGGCTTGAGTTATCACTCTTTAAATGCTTGAAATTGCGTGGATGTCATGTCATGTTTCATTATATGTTGCATTAACAAAAGAAAACCTAAAAAAGTGAAACATGTGATGACATAATATGACATCAATGCATAATTAAACATACGAACATGAACTATGTTTATTTTTAAAAAAATAAAAATATTAAACCATTATCTAAAAAATATGTTATTTGCTTTAATTGTTTGCACCTAACCCAGCTCGACCCAAGACATAATCAATTTAAAATTAGCCTGTTGACTTCCGATAGAATCAAAACAGGCCAGAGCGAGCTCAACCCTGTTGTTAGATCTATTGATGAATAACATCAGCTACTTAATTCTCATATCAATTTCAAAATATGGATTTCATTATATCATCCTCGTATTAAAAATTTGGAATTTGGGTGTAATTGATAAAGCACAAATGTTCATTGTTTCTATTCCATTATCTAATACACACACAAAAATATTAGTCTTTAATATATTTTATATTTTGATTTTGTTATTCTTTTTTTTAATTTCAGTTCTCCATAATTATTATAAATATAAATAAAAACTAACGAAGTCAGTTTCATGAATAAAAGCTAATTAAAGCCTTTGGAGTTGAACGTGTAAAAGCACGCATTGAAACAGAAAGGTTTCTGATCCGTTTCTTGTAATAGGATAATTAGCCATCCAATTTGATACATTGGAGACACTGTTTAATATTAGAAAATTACTCGGTAATTAATAAAAATTAATTGGAATTAAATTACAGAATAGCTTTAATAATCTTAATCGATCATTTTATTAGAATAATTTAAAATACAATTAAAAAAACTTGATTCAAGTTCCTTGTAAAATATTTTCTTATTCGATGCAAAAGATAATTACAAAATTATTTAATTATTCAACATTTAATAGTATCCATAAAATAAAGAAACATATTTTTAGTTTTTAAAAAGGTTATACTTTAGTTTATTTAGTGTCTTCCTCTTGTTATGGACTAGGTTTTTCAAAGTTTAATCAAGATTAAATGAAAAAATATAATTAAAGTATAAATTTTAATTACATAATTAGAATTTAAAGTTAATAAATTTAAATATCTTATTTTTAATTCTTTGAAATTTTTTAAACGTTACAATTTAATTTAATTTAATTATTTTATATACGTAAGACATTAGATTCTTGATATTTTGTCAATAACTAAAATTTTTAATTTTAATTCAAAATTAGAAATAAGAAAACTAAAACTCCTTTTGATATATCTTTAATTATCTATTTAAAATTTTATAATTATAAATTATGATTAACATTCAATAACATATCATAACAACAACAACAACACCCAGTAGAAATCCTGCTAACACGAGAGGTTTAAGGAGGTCCAGTAATTCTCAGTCTTACCTTTAACTAGTAGAAAGACTGTTTCTAAAATTTAACAACATATCATAATCACTCTAATATTACATATACTAAAATTGTTTAATTTAACCTACACATATTTATAATGTATAATTTAATTATTATGTCATCAAGTGTTCCGATTAGATAAAAAATGAAATTAACAATTACACTATATAAAATTCAATCATTGTTCATATAATTTAGTATTATAGATTATTCCCTCTAATTACTTTAAACAATGAATTCTTTATAAATTTTCTTAATTCATACTATATTTAATTACTTAATACCTAAATAGAATAAATTATAAATAATACTAAAATATAATAATTTTTATATAAGATATCTCATCGCTAAAGGAAAGTTTCAACATCTCATTTCATGTCTTCCTATGCTAAGACACATACATATACAAAAAGCATTTACAGCTAAAATGGTAGGAACTTTCCTTAACATCGACCCCTTCCCCTACAAATCTAGTCTATATATTCTGTTCATAGACACCTGTTTCTCCGTCTACACTTGAAAACATGTATATATAACCATAAGAGGAGGCCATAGTCTACCATAGTTTCTATCCTCTGGCTAGCATGGAGGACCAGGTCGATCATTTTATGCTCAAGCTCAGTTGTAACAATGGTTTTTCTTAGTAGAAATACACTGATGATCTATATACGTTAACGACTCAGTTACTTCCAACCTGTGCCATCAACCTAAGTATGTCTTCTTCGAACCGACTGAAACAAAACCCTTAAATCCTGCCGTATACGTTATACTAGTCGAAGATGCTGATCTACTTTTCATTATTCTCATTCTCCTACTATTCAATTTGTTGAGATAAAAGAATGGTTGCTAGTGTCTTGTCGTCATTACCACCTTAATGCTTAATTATATGTAGTAATAGGCGTGCAGGTCACAGAAGGAACATGGCTTCCAAGGAGATGTGATTGAGCAACCCCCCCAAAAGCTTGCTGGTGCCAACCATGTCTTTTTGTCGACAGATCAAATCATGAGTTTCCATGTCAACCTCGTCCTAACGTGAGATTTCTGTTGTTTTCATTTAAGACAGTACTGTCTGTATCTCTTGCTTGAAAGTTGAAACAAACTAGATTACGCTGCTTCATTGGTACTTGAAAAGTGATAGTGATGATTAATTTAGAGACAAAATAAGATTACGCTTCTTCATTGGTACTTGGAAAGTGATGATGACAATTAGTTTAGAATCTTAAGGATCTGCACTTGCCCTTTCCTTTTTCATCTCTGACTGTTCCATGTCCTTACAAGACTAAAAATGAAGTTAACTGCTTAATCTAGAAACAAGGTTGTCAGCGTATTATAATTATCAATCATTATGATACCTAAACAGATATCCATATAAATCTTTTCAATCCAAAATTTTATAAAAAAATAAATTTAATCGAATATCTTTTCTTTTTAATATATGCGAAATAATATTTAAAGATTTGAATGTGTTAACATTATAACTCGAATACACATCTATTTTTGGGTTCCACTATTATCTACTACATTCAAATGAGTTTGAAATTGGATCATATCATTTTTTTAATTTGTTATTTCAATGCAAAGAAAAAAAAGATATTGTTTGTATTATTTTCAATTTTATTTCATCTTCTATTTAAATGCTTTATCTTATAAACTTCAGGTGCTAATGAAACTATTTTTGAAATTTAATTGTCTCAATCTCGCGCGATCGTACCTAAAGTTCGAGTTCCCCTTGTAGTTGATTACCTTATTCAATAATTGTTTTTGATCCGATCTATAGGAATCCATAAAGAAGGCAAATCCCTTATGATACACTGGATCTGGCTTGGCTATTTATAGAGTAAATAGATTTGTCATTTCTTGAAATCTCTCTTGGACTAATGCAATCATAAAAATTTAGAATTTTTTAACTTTTCAGTTTATTTTAACAATTTTAATTTTTAAAAACTAATCAGTTTATTAATTAATTAATCAATTTTTGCAAATTAATACAATTTTATAAGCTAAAATAAATCAGTTAATTTTATTTAATAATCTTGTTTCAATTAAACTTCAATTGTTTGATGGACAGAGACAATATCTTTCAATTATATTTTAAAATTTTTAATCTTTTAACCGATTTTATGACGATCTAATGTCAATTAGAACCTTTTAAACGTTAACCCTTTGTTTAACTTGCAATCCATTTTTTTAAAACATTGATAATTATATATATATATATATATATGGTAAAAGATTTGCATTTTATTATGATTTTATTTAATTTAAGAATATTTATTATTCAATTTTATTTTAAACTATTAAAATACTTTTTACTTCAAAAATTATTTTAATATAAATTATTACTTGATTGATTATATAATTATGTCATAAACATAATACAATATTATCTTATTTTTAATATCATAAAGTATGTTATTTTAAATAAAAAGTTAGGCATAGTAAAATTAACATTTTATATATGTAATGTTTCTTTAATAAAGTTGACAACAAATGTAAGTTACAAGAAACCTAGAATACTACAACCATTACTTTAAGGTTTTTAGTTGGAAATCATTAACTAGAGTTGAAATTTGAAACCCCTTGCCTTAATCCGATGAGCAGGTGGGAAATTAATTAACCAAAGTATTTGGTTGTCGTTATTGAGTGTGTTAGAAGTTGGTTGTAACCTTAAATAATCATGCTTTAACTCACCAAAAACTTATTATTGCATTGATAACAATCTGGCAGGGCGATCCTAACATTTTATAAGCTTGGGTAAAAAAAAAAAACCCTTATTTTTAGCAGTATCAATGTTGACCCGGTTAGTCCTGATTTTGGCCCAGATTGACAGAACTATGGGCAAGCCACGGGCTAAAATTGTTAGGCCCGACCAGATCACAGTCTGAGCTCGGGCTAGCCCAACTCATGACCCTACCGGAACGTCAAAAATGACATCATTTTTTAATTTTAAAAATATATATATGAGGATGGGTCGAGTGGAGCCGGGCTAGGAGCGGCCCATTGACATCCCTGCTTACTTTGCTTTTTTTAAATTCTTTATAGGTGTCAAGAGTTGACTCTCATAAAAAAACGAAATGAGACAAAATAAGGACAGATCAAAAGTAAGCCTGGACAGGTGACTTTCCTGTGGGCAAAAATTATTCACCAAAAAGTAACTTAAACAATTTTGCTTTAACTTACCAAAAACTTATTATTGCATTGATAACAATAAGGAGACTTGAATTGTCATATTCAATCATTAAGATTTGGTTTAATAATAAAGAAGTAAATAGTACCTTTAAACCATTAGAATCATATATACAATAAGGAATGTTTATATATCTTAGCATATATTTTATTAATATTATTTTTCATATATTTCTCAAAAATTAAGATGAGAAAAGATTTTTTTAACTTCCATATGAATGTAATAATACAAAGCAAAAAATTATGCATTTATAACAACTGAATTTAATTTCAAATGTTATATTTATATATTTTAAAGTAATTATAATGATCTTCACACATATGTATTAAAAAACTATGTATATTGCCAATATCAAATTTATAAAATTTAAAAATATTTAAGTTATGTTAAACTAATATATTTAATTATATAATTTATAATGACTTTGTATAAGTCTAATTATATAAAAAATTATCTAATACATTATTATTTATATCTTTACTCTTTATTAAATAAATAATAATGTATTAGATAATTTTTTATATAATTATTCTTTTTAAATATATGTAATTATTATTTTATATAAGAGAAATTTTAAGTTTTTTCAACTTATTCCTAATTTTTTTTAAAAATTACAATTATAACTAATATTTAACCGATATTTTAGTTACCGCCTAGTACCTTCTAAAGTTCAGCACGAAATGTTTTTGCTCGGTGTCGGTTTCTAACTGATACAATCTTTATTGACCAGTACAGTACTTATTCAAGTTACTGCTTCCATCATTCTTCGCTGAGCATGTAAACGAAGTTTAATGTCATTTTCATCAGTTATTTGTGCTGCTTACGCCTATTAAACTTCAAACTTTTATTTAGAAGAGTTGAGCTTCGGATAAGCTTAAATTTGAGCAATCCAGACTCAGACTTAATTAAAAAAAAATAAGTTATTTTATATTTTTAATTTTAAAAATATTAATTTTAAAAAATTGGCAATGAGCTGCCCCCATCCCTCGTCGTGGCGTCACTATGAAAAGACTAAATTTAACCCATAGGTAAGCCTATTACTATCCCTATATTTCATGACATTTTGTTGTTTAAAGTTTGTTTTAGGGGCAATTTCATTAATCTTTTGCATTAGATAAATTAAAGACGAAAATACACATTACAAATAAAAATAGAAGAATTTTTTTCTCTTAATAAAAATATAACTTAAATGTAAGAAAGAAAGTGATTATAAATTCTATAGCATTATGGACCTACAAAATACTATGTAAGAACTTTTTATTTATTACTCTATAAATTGAAAATAATTATTTAACCAACTATAATTGGTAAAGTTACTTCTTTGTTACCATAAGGTTACATGTTTAAGTAACAGAAATAACCTCTTTGTAAAAATACAAAGAGAAAATTGTGTATATTATGACCTTTCTTAAATCTCTGTAAAGCGAGAAACTTTACGCACTGGATACGTTGACTTGATTAGACTAAAGTTATCAATAACAAAAAATTATATTTTTATAAATTATAATCAAACCGAACAACAACAATTACGACAATAATTTAATAAAAATCTTACCAACATGCAAGATTTAGAAAGTTCGAGTTCTTTTCGGCCTAATGAACAAATTAACCAACAATTAAAATTTTAACAGAACGAACTAACCGACACATAAAAATCCGCGAAAGCAAAGAATATCCGACGAAATCCATTAGTCTCCAACTATTTTCACTTTGGTTTTTCGATTTATATGAACCTGACATTGATGACTCGTTTGGATTATCAAAGAATCTGAAGGGTGGTCGACTACTAACAGTTAAAATTTGCCTAAGAAAGATCACCCACAAGTATTCACTCTTTCTTTACCTCTCATTTCCACTTCCTCGCTTCTCTTAGCTAAATGCCTGTCTTTTTCTGTTATCTATCCATGATAGAATTCTGTAAGAATGTCAGCGAAGCCTTTTACACACAAGACTTTGTTTCTTAACAAACCATAGTCTCATATCACTCTGAGATGGCTTCCTTACATCAATTACTAGACGAAGAAGGATTCCATCTCAAGAATGCACCCAGTAAGAGTCGAAAACATGTGAAACTTAGAGGCGAAGTGCTTGAGCCAGAGCAGTCAGTGACTTCGCCTACATTCATTTGTTATGACCAGAGTTCCTTCGAGTGCTATGACCAGAGTTCCTTCGAGCACAAGGCTGATAAGGCCTCTGCACTAAGAAGGTCTTCGTTGTTTTCATCATCAACAAGATTGAGTTTGGTTTCTGAGACCTCCAACATTACGTCAATGTCGAGAGTAGATGAGCCTGCCGTCGATGAAGTAGCCATAAAGGCGGTGATCTCGATACTTACGGGCTATGTCGGCAGGTATATAAAAGATCCCATTTTTCGCCAGATAATGAGAGAGAAATGCAGCTCTTGCTTGGTCAGAAGAAGAGAGGAATCTGACAATGGCGTGCTTGAGAGTGTGGAAATGGGAATGGAGAGCATTGACAGGTTGGTTGATGATAAAGGTACAAAGATGGAGATGAAGATGAAATCTTTAAGCAACTCAATTCAGCTTCTAAGCATTGTCGCTTCTTTAAACTCCAAGAAATCGAGGAATGGTTCAACTAGTGGTATACCCAACTCGCATCTCTCGGCTTGTGCTCAATTCTACTTGTCTATTGTTTACAAGCTGGAGAAAAACAATAGAATATCTGCTAGACATCTACTTCAAGTTTTCTGTGATGCACCATTTTTGGCGAGGACACACTTGCTTCCTGATCTTTGGGAACACTTCTTTCTTCCGCATCTTCTTCATCTCAAGATTTGGTTCCTTCAGGAACTCGATAACTTCTCCAATTCCCAGTATTTTGAACAGGAAAAGAGAATGAAGTCATTAACCAAGGTCTACAATGACCAAATGGACATGGGTACTACTCAGTTTGCTCTGTACTACAAAGAATGGCTCAAAGTTGGGGCTGAAGCTCCTTCTGTCCCTAACATTCCTTTGCCGTCTAGATCCAGTTATGCTCCCTTGAGAAGGATGTCTTCAGATTCTTCTACTTCACTGTCGTCCAACAGAAATTTGTAAAATTTCAATCTCTTTACCTATGCATTAAGACTGAAACTTTCTTATTCGAAGACAATTAGGCCATTTTGAACAATCTCTGTAAAGCATGTGATTTTTTTTCATGTTTCTTTTGCACAGATACCAAGCTGTGTTTGGCCCCACAGTCGGGCACCGATTGATGGCCTTTGATAAATCTTCAGTGGACTTGGGTTCAGAAGAAGAAAAGGTATGCATACAAAAGAGATGATGATGCTATTGTGAGTATTTCGGGTTTCTTTTACATGAATTATGACATTTTGTTCATCTACTTGCTTTTTATACTATCCTTAGCTTGGAGAATATCATGTTCATTAACGAAATTTTACAGAACAAACCGAAGGCTCGCCGCCGAAGTTCGTCAAGCTTAAGCTCTACAGATTCAAAATATGGTACACGGCATGAGGCTCACAAATCACATCATTTCAAGCTCATGTCATGTCAGAGTATGTTATCAGAATGTTTGATGAATGGCAATCACATAGTCAGGAATGGCTTAATCAATAATAAAGAGGATGACAATCCTATAAGTGATCTAAGAAGAGCCATAAGTACAATCTGCTCATCGGAGAGCCTGACCGAATGTGAAATTGCAGTGAATGTAATCGCCAAAATTTGGTTGGACTCCCCCAGTGATTCTGTAACTGAAGGAGCTTTATCAAAGGCACCTGTTATTAGTGGAATAGTCAAGGTTTTGGTTGCCTCTAAGGATGATGAAATCTTAGAGTTATCAATATGCATTCTAGCTGAGCTCGTATCAAAGATTGATGCATGTAGGCTGATTGTGCTCCACGCAGATCCACAGCTTGAAGCATTTATAAGACTTCTAAAAACTAGTAGTTTATTTCTTAAAGCTGCCATTCTGCTTTACCTATTGAAGCCGCAAGCAAAACAGATGATATCTGCTGAATGGATACCACTGGTTCTTCGCATTTTAGAGTTTGGAGATCGGTTGCAGACCCTGTTTACGGTCAGATGTACTCCTCGAAAGGCAGCAATGTACTTATTGGGTCGCCTTCTAACAGGTTTTGATGAAGATAGGAATTTAGAGAATGCTAGTCAACTTGTTTTTCTCGGAGGCTTAAGCTTGCTGTCAAGGAATTTTGAGGTAGGTGATCCCTGTGAGAGAAATAAAATTGCTATGCTTATGTGTTGCTGTATCCAAGCTGAAGAAAGAAGCAGAAATTACTTTGCTGACAACTTGAATAAGCATCACCTCCTCGAGCTCATTGTTCTTTGGATCCAGAAGAAGTCTCGTGGATATGCACTGACTTTACTTGCAGAGCTCTTATGCCTCACAAGGTATTGAATCTTTTAGTTTATTGTTAATCTACATTAATCGTCATCTTATCTAGTGATTAGTGTGATGCTGATAAATCTAAAACATGTTCCATGGAAGAACACGAACAACAGAATTCCTAAGAGAACTTAATACTGGATGGGGTGGCTTGAGCACTCTGCACATTTTTGTAGTCTACTTACAAAACGCTTCACCAGAAGAACGCCCATTGGTCGCGGCAATCTTGTTACAGCTAGATCTCCTGGTTAGTCTGTTTACAGTTACATGCTTTTGCTTCTGAGGATCCAAATTTGGCAGTCTTAAATTTCTAGATTCTATTTGCAATTTTTTTGGCTCAGAATCCTGGAACAATAACTGGCAGTAATCTTTCAGGGAGACGCTTTCAGGTCTAGTATGTACAGGGAAGAAGCAGTGGAGGAAATTATAGCAGCTTTAGACCACA
Source organism: Erythroxylum platyclados (assembly GCA_027563515.1). NCBI lineage: Eukaryota > Viridiplantae > Streptophyta > Magnoliopsida > Malpighiales > Erythroxylaceae > Erythroxylum > Erythroxylum platyclados. The sequence goes on along the minus strand of JAOQMM010000003.1, from coordinate 20,091,554 downwards.
AAGTATGCAACTCAGAGGTTCAGGAACAAACAGCAAAAGCGCTCTTGATGTTAGGAGGCTGTTGTCCGAGCGCAGGAGGTTCAAAAGCAGAAGAATGGCTCTTACAACACACTGCTTTCCACGAAATGTTGGAAGGAAATATGGTAAAAAGCTTTAGTACCATTTCATATCAGCAAAGGGAAAAAAAAAAAAAAAAAGTCAATTCTGACAGATATGGTAATATGATTCCTTTTATCATTTGCATGATATAAACCAGAACGAAGAGGAAAAAGCAACCAAAGATTGGCAAAGAAAACTAGCAGTTGCAATGCTGAACAGTGGTGGGAATAGATTCTTGTCTGCTCTTTCAAATTCTATAGCCAATGGCAGTCCAAATATAGCCCAAGCAAGCCTAGTAACAGTAGCCTGGATGAGCAGCGTTTTATTTTCTGAAAGAGGTGAAAATTTTGTGTCAGCCTCAGAAACCTCAGAACATGACAGAAGTAAACAAAGGGTGCTTTCTCCTTTTATGCAACAGCATTTGCATAAGAGTTCAGGTACAAAACTCTTTGCCTTTGTTAAGTCAAAAACACAATGCCATACCATTACTTTGCTATGTACTTATCTAACTCCTTTTCCTATGAGCATTTACAGAATGTTTCACATTGCTTTCGACTTTGGATAGAGAAGTAATAGACCATCTTCGGAATCGTCCTTGATCTGATCTCCAGCTTTAAGAAGTAATCAAGTGGCTTGTAGGAATCAGTCAGTACCAGAACTTGAGTTTGTTGTCCTGCCACCTTCTTCTTTGCATTATGTACATTGTTCATGTTGTTGTTCTTGAGTGTCTTTGCTCCAACTAGTTGTTTAGCTGAAAAAAGGCAAGGACAGTACAAGAGATTGTGACAGTTGTGTCATTTAGTCAGGACTTGTCTATTCAAACCAGACAGGATAATGCCAAAGGCCTCCTCCCAACTTACCCTACTGCATCTGACTTTACAACTGGTGTTATTAATTTTAGAACTTGGAGTAATTCAAATTTTGAGGAAGAATCTAACAGTGGAATGGACCACAGTTCCATACCATTATGTTTTTACTAAAAGCGTTAATGAATAATGCCGGCAGAGTTGTCCAGAAATTTTCAGATTCTCAAGATCTGACGTCCTTACTGTTATGTCAAGTCCCTCTCTGTTCTTTCTTTTTCTCTCCGTCCATACACTTTGTCCACCTACTAAAAAAAAGAAATTTGAATTTTACCTCACTCCAGTACGACGTATACTGGACTCAGAATTTCAAAACAAACTAACATTAGAAGCTGCAAATTATAATACAGATATGTTTGCGTGAGTATTCATTAGAATGGTAATAAGAGTTTATTTATTCCCATAAGATAATTAACAAAACGAAAGGCCATAATAAAGTCTTCTTGTATACTTGTAGTAGCATACAAAATCACCACAACATTAACATGAGTTACTAACCCATTAGATTCACACACAAACTCAATTCTCTACCATGGAGAGAAGACGATCAAAGCTGTGTAGGAGCATCTCAAAAACAGATGTAGTTGGTCTCAATTCTCATGGGTTCAGACAAAAAACATGCTGTTCTCCAAGTCAGCATGCAACTTGAAAAACTGGTCATCTAAGGAAGCTGCTGATGACAGAGTTGATGAAGACGAAGACGCTGAAGATGGAGCCCGACCCTCTACTGCCTCATAGTAGAGCCTTCCCCTATAAGCAGCAAGGTCAGCATAATACACTGGTGGAACTAGTGACACAGGCTTAGTACACCGGGCAAATGTGAAGCACATATTGTATATGAGCCTCTCCAACTGGTCAGAGGTGAAACCATGCTCGTCCCATAGGACTTGATAGTGTGTGGGCTTGCTGGTTCCAAGGCTTCCATAGTGGCTGCAAAGGTAGAAGTCAAACTCAAAAGGATGCACAATTTTGGTATCCACAACTGTGCCAGGAGACACATTCACAACAGAACGTCCGTCCTCGCGAAAAAGACGAGTCTGGTGACGCTTCTGGGCTACAATTACAGTGACCGTTGGTGTATAATTGATTGATTGAAATGCCCTCTTGAGGTCTTTTAACTCCACGTTCAGAACCATGTCAAATTGGCCCTCACTTACCCCATCCCGGAATACCACAATTTTCCCAGGTTTGACTTTATTGAGGCGGGTATAGGTATCAACAAGATCCAAACATATATCCCCAAAATTCTCAATCTTCTCTTTTCGATGATATTGAGGACGAACTCGAGCAGCATAACAATTTGCAGCTGGCCAATTCATGGTAGCAACAACTGCAACAATAGATGGACTCGTCTTGTTCCCAGCAGCAGGATGGTTAACATCAGCCCCAACAAACATAACATGGTCTTCAACATTAAAATAGGGAAGTCGGTCAATAAGCTCCACATTACTGCCTCCAAGCTTAGCATTAATCTTGAGGGCAAGATTGGATAGATACTGGTCATTAAACTTGCTTGTTGACAAACAACATTGAGTCACTATGCCAACTTTGGTTTCAGAAATCCACTTGAGATACTTATAACCAGGATGTCTACTGGACATAACACAAAGAAGAATTTGTAACTTGCCCTTGCAAATCTTGAAAGCCTGGTCACGGATACTTAGAAGTAGCTCTTCGAGCATGCCAATACTTGACAATACATTCATGCGCCTGCCTTCATAAAAGAGGGGGTTCACCATAGGGATCCCCAGTTTTTCACACTTTCTCATAAGACTGTCAATGAGAAATCCACAATCCCATCTGTTATCATAGGAGTTCAAGTCAAGTACAGCCCACCGCTCAATTGCTCTCCCTTTCACAACTGCTTTTCCAACAAGATTCCAGTGACACTTCACATTGTCAACAGCCACATTTATCGCTGCTCCATTAGAACCACTTAACTTTAGCTGAGGTGGTCCAATCACACGTCCTACCACAGATGTCATATCCAGGTCAACTTCCATACCAAAATTTTGGATAACATCAGAACTGCCAATGCCAAGACATTAAAAGCTGTGAGCTCAAACTATCAATTCAGAAAGCACAATACTCTGAGAAGGATGTAAAGAACTGATGCAGCACAAGATTTGAACAAGGAAAGAAACAACGATAGAAGAACAAAACACATTCATATAAATCATAACTCAACATTGCTGGAACTTACCTAAATAAGATATCTTGTCTAAGGATTTATCCAATCCAAAGAATCCTTTTGAATAATTCAATTATGCTATCTAGCTTGTACTACCTCAGCATTCATACTGTTTTCCCATTCGAACACACATGAAATACATGGAAAAAGAAACTTGTAAAATCATCTCAATCAAAAGCAACAATGATAATAATCATCAAAACAATGCTAAATCTTGTGCAACATGGAGAGTGCCATATTTTGACCCTTAAATATAATACCACCTAACATAGAAACGCCTACCAGAAAAAGTACAAGTCCAAGAATGTGTAGTGACACTACAATATAAGTTTGAGGAAACAGATTTAAGCATCAAAAGGATAATAACAGCCAGAACTAAAACATGCATCTCAAGCACAGGGATGTTTAAGCATCTACACTTACTTTTTACCAGAAACCTCGGAAGGTAACTACTTGATTGTTGGAATGTGATTGTAAAAAATGCGGGACTACAAAATATCAAATGGACAGAGAAAAAGTGAAAATGGATGCATGTCGATATTTTTATCATATGACAGCAAACTACACATCGAAGTATGAAGCAACTGAATTTTATTTGCCAAATTGACTACCAAGCAATTAGTAGACTTACTGATAGGGTCCACCTCTAGAACGTATCATATTGCATATGGTTTCCTGTCTCACCACTGGATCTGCTAGTGACATGTCCTTCAATTTTCGACCTGCATTTCGATCCAAATACTCTTTTGGATATATCTGCCCTTCAACCAGGACGCAGAATTCCATTGGTACATAGTTCATCTTATTGCCTTTACTCAAATCCAAGCATGGAATATCTTTGAATCTTATATCTCTCCCATATTTCTCCCGAAAATAATTAACCACCCAAACTTCCTGTGACGAAGACTTGCCATCCGAATCCAACAAAGGAAACGCAAGATGGCGAGTATTTTTCTTTGTCAACCCAGAAATGACACACCTTTGTTTTGTAACACGGTGTGTCACTGTAACTTTAAGACCCTTCAATGCATCCTCAACATTTCTTCTAAAATTCCCGAAATTGTTTACATTAAAGTAAGGAATGTGCTCCATCAGAAATTCTAAGACCGGTAATGGCTTACGAAATGGAAGAATAGAGTAGTCCAGACATAAAGCTAGACCCTGAAACGTGGGTTTAAGACTATGTTGAAACCCTCTAGACGCTATAATGCCAAACCCCAGTTCATCTTCACGATTCATTTGAGATCTATGGAAGGTACGGCCAACAGAAATCATATTCCTAGTCGCATTTTCCTTCATCACAACATCCATACCTTGCATAACCTCACGGGGCATCACAAAAAGACTTCTACTCAAGTATTCCCTCAACTTCCTAAGCTCAAGCACATTCACAAGCTTCACAACAACTAAATATCTACAAGTTGGCCTGTCATCACTCTCCGTGAAGTCGACCGTGAATTTCCCAGTTGGCAGTTCAACGGCGCTAAAAATACTCTTCTCTCCATCGTACGCCGTTGTCGATACAGGAGGAAATCCTGATGATTGATCAGCGAACAACTGATCTCTGATCATTGCAAGCTTGGCCTTGGGAATTTTCCCAGCACGACCGCTCCTTGAAACCATTTCTTGTTTCACATCAATATCATAATGTCTTATAACACTCCCCGGGTTGAACTTCACCAGAAAATGATTTACACGAAGCTTTGCAGTACGGACAGCAACTGTGCCGCCTCTATCTGGCCTTTTAACCGGAACCAAATCATTTGAAAGTGAACTCCCTGATATTTGCAGCGACTGCATACCAACCCTAACAGGATCTACCAAACAAAAAACAGAGAAGGCAAAACCGCATCAATCACACAATCAGAAACAGTAACGCAACAAATAGAAAACTAAATGTTTACCATCAACAGCAGCTCCAGATGCAGATGTAGATGCAGATGCAGGAGCAGACGTAACACGGCTCCTGACCGGTTCTCTTGGAACATATCCGTACACATTGCTCGTTTCACCAGTGTGTCTCTCACCGACTTCACTTGCCGGCCTCCCCCGTCCGCGGTAGTGCCGACCACCGTAACCACCTCTTCCTCTCCGGCCTCTTCCTCTCTCCATCGGAACCAAACAAACACCAAAAGTTGAAAACAAAATTAGTGATTTTATAAGGAGAGTTAGACTCGCCTTTTAAGTGCCCTATTTGGTACGCGTAGTTCACACACAGATAGAGAGAGAGAGAGAGAGAGAGAGTGAAAGTCCGCAGAAATGAGGGAGAAAGTCCGCGGAAATTACGATGTGACGGACGTGGGACGTAAGGTGGTGACTAAGAACCTTCGCCGTTTACTCGCACCACGTCACATCGTCCACGTCATGTTTTATTTTAATTTTTATTTTAGGTGAAAGACATCAAAATTCAAAATAATAATTAAAAAAATCAATTGAATATTGAACTGTTTAAATTATGGATTTAAATTATTTTAATAAGTTTTATTAGAAATTAATTAATTGCTAATTTTTGTAAATTTACAATTTTTTATAAATTAAAAAAATTAAACCATATTTGCACATATATATCTAATGTGATTAATTTTAACACGGTTTAATGAAATTTATGGAAAAAAGTATTAGGTTCTAATGATGCCATTAATTACTTTGCTAAGAAGGTTCCAACTGCTAAATAGCACGCGTGATTAATTTTAACACGGTTTAATGTAATTTATACAAAATTATTAGGTTCTAATGATGCCATTAATTACTTTAGTACGACGTAAATGTCATCCAAAGAAGTTGCTAAGAAGGTTTCAATTGGACTACCAAATGTCACGCGAAGAATTTACATCTGTTGGAATTTAATATTTTATGTCAATTATTAAAATGTATAATAAATTTGAAACATAAAAGGCTTTTTGGTTACCTTCGAAAATGAAGATTGATTGCTGAGGTTAGTTTTTGGATTTCTTTTTTAATATTCAGTAGAACAAATTGATCAGTTTTTTTCAAAGTTGCGAATACCGTACCGGATTTGGTTCTGGTACGGTACTGTACCGGTATCGGTCAATACCGGGTACCGTTTTGGGTAATTTTTTATATTTATAAAATAGTCCCTGAACTTTTTTAGAAATTGCAAAATAATCCATTATCATATTGTACTGTATACTTTTTAAGTTTACATTAAGTCATTTAACTAATTAACCATATTTCCAAAAATCATAATAATATTATTTAATCACCACAATTAATATGAAATAATAATAATT
>JAOQMM010000003.1:20057698-20071169 GCA_027563515.1 Erythroxylum platyclados | reverse complement strand
TTTTTATCTATACAAGACAACAAGTTTATATAAAATTTATTTATAAATATTGCAAAACGACAATAATTAAGATATATACTTCTTACATTAACATTTTAACAAATTAATCACAATTAAATTATAATTAATTAATAAAATTTGAGTTATTAATTAACTGTAAAATTATTTATAAAATAAATACTAGTTTGATGTATATAATTTTTTTTACATATGTATATATAAATAAAAATTTTAGTTGAAGTGACATTATTAAATTAATTGTAAATTTATTTGAAAAAGGAAAAATTTTACATATTTTTATCAAAGTTAAAGATTTTTATAATTTTCTAATAATTTTTTATCTTATAAAACCTTTACCAAAATACTATTATTGATTTATTACTTTTAGTTTTTCGTACATTTATGGATCATTTATAAACAACTTCTTTATTAATTAAAGGTAAGATTGTGTACTACTAGGCTCTTCAAAATTTTACATATCAGCGAAATTTTTACTTAATGTTATTATTGTAGTTCTTCGTACATTTGAATTAAGTTTGCTAAAATATAAATTTAGATGATATTATTAAAAATTAAAAATTATTTAGTAAAATGCTTAGTTTATAGATTTAAATATATAAATATTATTTTTAAGACGTATATTTCTTTTTCCTCTTCCAAAACAAAGTAAAAAGAAGAAAAATAGTTCATTTTCAAGAGAAAATGGAACAAGGCAGGAAAATACCTTGAATTTAATCATATCTCCAACATTTATGAAACGCCTTGAATGTTGAATCAAGAGCGATGTAACATGTCAATACGATAGACATCGTTATCTTAAGCCAAGTTTTAGACTATCCACATTGCCAAACACCCCTCTTCTAAATTTGCTCTTATTCTTGGACCCTTTTGTGAACTTTGTATATGCCGCTTTTTCGCCGGAGTTGTAGCGGTGGCCGGCGGAAACCGGAATGAGCGAGAGATCCGCGGCGCTCTCCTCCAAACCCAGAAATTCTAAAAGATCTCCTAGAAAGAGTAACGCACAAACCTCAATGGCGCGGAAATCGTCTCTGCTCAAGCAAACACTAATTTACTCCGCCCTCTTCATCCTGGCGACTTACGCTTTCTTTAACACCTTCCTTAATCCTACCACGGATCCTCCTCCTTCCTCTCTCTTCGATGGTAAAATTTCCCGCGAAAACTTCCGCGATTTCGCCGAAAGGCAGTTGCAGACTAACACTGATGATAACAGCAAAGTGAAGGTTTTCATGTACGATCTTCCTGCGAAGTTCACCACCGGGATCATCGAGCATCACGCGTTTGCGCGTGGGTCGAGCGATGTGTCCAAAGCTAGGTACCCAGGCCACCAACACATGGGAGAGTGGTATTTATTCTCGGATCTGAACCGGCCTCAAGAGGATCGGGTCGGGTCTCCGGTTGAGAAAGTCAGCGATCCGGAAGAAGCCGACTTTTTTTTCGTGCCGGTGTTCTCGTCGCTGAGTTTGATAGTCAACCCCGTCGGCGCCGCGACGACGGCGAGGGTTTACGTCGACGAAGCCATGCAGGATGAGTTGGTCGAGTGGTTGGAGGATCAAGAGTACTGGAGAAGGAACAACGGGAGAGATCACGTGATCGTTGCCGGGGATCCGAATGCTCTGTACCGGGTCTTGGATCGGGTAAAGAATGCAGTTCTATTGCTTTCGGACTTCGGTCGGGTCAGACCCGACCAGGGTTCTTTGGTCAAGGACGTGATTGTTCCTTATGCGCATAGGATCAATACGTATAATGGTGATGTTGGGGTTGAGAATCGGAAGACCCTTTTGTTCTTCATGGGTAATCGGTATCGCAAAGACGTGAGTGTCTCCAATTGAGTGCATATTCATAACATTTTTGCTCATAATTATGAAAAAGTTGTGCTTTTTCATTTTCCCATGTGTTTATGTTTGGATAGAAGGAAAGTTTAAGCTGATTACTAATTTGGGTTCTTTTTTTAGGGAGGGAAAATTCGTGACTTGCTATTCCAGATGCTTGAGAATGAGAGTGATGTAATGATAAAACATGGAACACAATCGAGGGAGAACAGACGTGCAGCTACTCATGGAATGCATACATCAAAGTTCTGTTTGAATCCTGCTGGTGATACTCCATCAGCTTGCCGCCTGTTTGATTCCATTGTTAGCTTATGTGTCCCAGTGATAGTCAGTGACAGTATTGAGTTGCCCTTTGAAGATGTGATCGATTACAGAAAGATTGCCATTTTTGTTTCGACCACAGCTTCTTTGAAGCCGGGTTATCTTGTTAAGTTACTGAGATCAGTGAAAAAAGAGAAGATTCTAGAGTACCAAAGAGAACTAAGAGCAGTAAGTGATCTTTTTCAGATCTTCTCATATCAAACCTTCTCCACGTTTGTTTATGGTTGATTCTACTCTGTTAGATTAATCATTTCGTGGCACTCATGTGATGGATAAGATGTTAATTTCTAACTTGGGATGGTGTGATTCAGGTGAAGGATTATTATGAATACGGGAGTCCAAATGGAACAGTGAATGAAATATGGCGCCAAATTGGACGCAAACTACCTATTATCAAGTTGATGATTAATCGTGACAAGCGACTCGTCAAGAGGGATTTAACAGAACCAGATTGTTCTTGTCTGTGTACAAACAAGACTGGGCCTCCAAGCTTGGTATGATCGTAGATATTTCAGTTTTCAGGATACTGAAACATGCAACAACAGTGTAGGCAGTCATCGACCTTAACTGAGAAACTATGAGATTTTAGATTTTCCTGCTCTAGTCACAGATGCCTATTTTAATCATACACAAAGTTCACTGAAATTCTCATTAAAGCAGTGTCTGGCACATGTAGTTGTAAAGTTCTCACATGATCTTTCTCCGCAAAGTGCATAGTCTGTATCGCAAAGCACATGTCAAAACACTCACAATAGTTGTTTCCTTTCCGTGTCTTTCATCAGAAACCTTGTTTAGTTCTTTCTACTTTTGTATCGATCTGTACATTGTGCAAAATAAAGTTTCCATAAGTTATCTTTATTTCTTAAATTAGTTCCTGATGCTTTTGTCAAGAGCGAATAATTTCCATGCTCCCATCTATTTGTTCCCTTTCCAATTCATGCATTGCCTTTTATGGCCATTTTATGGAACTGTGGACCTTGTGAATTTCATTCAATAAGTTACTTTCAAATTAATTAAATTATTTCACTCTTGAAGGTAATATATCCATCGTTTGGCAATCCAAGTCTGTAATACATGTATTACTACCTTCCAGGGAGTATTCTTATAAAATTTCATGCTAATGTCCGACCAAAACCAGGAAAGGTCTCCCCTAGGGGCTCTTTTCACATAAAGAAGGATTGTGTTGGACACAAAAAACAGATTGAAACATTTACGAAGTTTACACTTCTTTTCCCCTGAGTTAGCCGCAGGAATGGAGGAAAAGTGGCCAGAATGCCACAAATATCTAACCTGGGGGCCATTTCATTTGCCTTCCACCTAAAACGTGCAAGTGGAGATGATAAACAGATTGACCTTCAGAGAGAGAGTGTGTGAGTGAGTCAGCGTAACTACAAAGAGACAGTATAAAGTCAAAAACTGCAAATAGCATAGAAGAAGAAACAATAACTTACAAGCATCAGGGCCATTGTTGATAACAACACGAAAACCTTCCAGGATGCCTTCTTTTTCTGCCACTATTTTGGCTGCATAAAGAAGCTTACCTAGTATATCTTCGTGCCTGGGTACGGCCTGAAATGGAGACGAATTTCACTGATTGTAGGATTCTGGTGATACATATCATGGTTTGGAAGGAACGGGGAGTAATGTTTTATGCCAGCGGACAAAAGGAAAAGGACAAAGACAAAAACTTGCCTTTCCAAGGTCTGTTAATCCATCCCTGAACTTAGGAATGACTAAAACATGAACAGGAGCCTGAGGGTTGATGTCCCGAAAAGCTAATACATTCTCATCCTCATATACAGTAGAAGAAGGAATTTCCTTTGCTATTATCTTATCAAATCTGATTAAAAGGAAAGAGAACTTTAAACTGTAATTAAGTATCAAGCTAATAGTAAGACTATAATCATACCAAATTAAAAGATGCAACTCATTTATCTTCTCAGTTCAGAGTCAGACACAGATAAGTGTTTGTATGCACCTATATTCAACATGGGCCAATTAAAGTTTCCTACCATTTAGGTATAGTAGTTGATATTTCTATTCAAGCTTGATAACATATATACTCTTCTCAGGTGAATCCTTTATAACCTGTACTATGACTAGAAACTGAAATGCAGAATTATAGAAAGTTGATATTTTGCTGGTTAGTTTTCCTCTAGCACTCCTCCATTTTCAAGTTGTTGACATGCTAAGTCTTGTCAATTATCTCTTATTCTATGAGTACACAATCCATTTTCCCTCTTCATGCCAAACCTACAAATAAGATTCTCGCTCAGAATCCATCAAATTTCAGCAACTTCTAATGTTTCCACATCTACAAACACGAGTTATTAGTTATTTACTGCATCGCATTGATAATGAGAAATGTTAATTGAAGAAAGAGAATATCAGTAAAGAGTTCTAATCTGAAGATGCTCAGAGCTGTATTCGATAGGGTTGCTGAGGTCTGCATTCTATGAGGAAGCTATAAGCATGGTCAACTAACACGCTCTATACATCATTCTCAAACCAAAATATGATTCTCAAACCAAAATATGAGTTCAAACCAGGGTTTCTGTGTCACAAGTAATGATACATGGTTGGAGCAGCAGTATGGGCGCTAGCTGCAGCTTCCTTGGCCAAAGCCTCTTCATTGTTTGTCGCATGTGTAGAAAACAGTGATCTAAATAATATAATAAGAACAAGATGTTACTGTTAACACATAGAAAGGTGAGAGAGAGTGCTAGAGAAGTCACAACTCAGAAAACACAAGTCATGAAATCCAATGGAACAATAATCACCAAATAAAAGCTAATGACCAAATTTTATCATTCTAAATGCTAAGCTCTATGGTTTGGGAAACAAAAGATCGGCTCGAGAAGAGAAACATAATCTTTATCGTCCACTGTTAATCAAGAAGGAAGAAAATTGCAGTAAGTACATGACTACATTTTAGATACAATATCCAGCTGCTGAAGTAATAGTTAAATTAGTTTTTACCTAGGAGTTCTGCATATAGGAGTTTAAACCCTACTTCATATTTTTATGATTTTACGGTTTAGGAACACTCGAACTAAAGATTTACAAAGCAACATGACCATGACATTTATGGCAGGAAGTAATCCCAAGCTTTATAAGTTGGTATTAGGTATGATGCTCTATCCTCTTCCATCTGTACCATACAATAAGTTCAAATCCTGAAGTCCAAATTATCTAAACCTGAACCTACCAATCTCTTCTCAAAGTTCAATGTCCACATCTCAAAGCAAAGATTTTGATTAAAACCAATACTTCATTATCAGAGTTGAAGCTCATAGGACAGATCAGATGATCTGAATCCCTAAGGTCTCTCGAAAATTCACAATACAATTACGTACAAGCTTCAGCATTTAAGCGACTGACGAGTTAAAGTCGACCGTTTCAAGCAGAAAGGCCATCGATATCATCAAACATTTAAGAAAACAAAATCCCTTAAACTGCAAATACCCATCAGAATTTGTGTTCGAAATGAATGGTTAACAAATAACAACCCATAACATATTACAGTTCTGATTAAAAATGCGAAATTTTTCAAGAAGGCATACCTTGGAGAACGAAGATGGCTAAGTATCCTCACTGAAGTAGAATTAAAATCATCTCTCGCAGAAGCTTTCACTTTTGATATTGCGCTTCTAGTTATCGAATAATTCCTGCTTTTGTTCGTTTTAAAATTTTCCGCACAAAAAACGAGATAAGTTGAGAAAACCCATGTACGCTTCGGTGCCTGCGAGTGAAAAATACGCTATGTATTGAGTGAGATAGAGAGTGTACACATACCGAAGCAGACTAAAAGACGAAACAGCAGCCATGGAAGCTACAAATGGCGGATTGGTGAGAAGTGGAAGTGATAATATAACCAACAGCACTCAGAACACTGAAGAGGACCACGATCTGTCTTTGTGAATTTATCTTTTAATAATATTTTGTTATATTAAAAATAAATCTAATAAAATATGATTAAAATCCAAAGAAAATAATTATATAAATTTTATAGGAGTAAGAATGTAAGATTTTTCAATATTTATTATAATAATTTGATAGAATTTAAAAATTTTAATATTATAATATTTCTAAATATTTAAAATTTTAAAATTTTAATTAATTCATAAAATTTAAATTAAAAAGTTATATTTGTACCCACTTATTTGATGAATATATTGTATTAAAAATAAAAATTTAACTTAATTTACACAAAAATTTTAAAAAATTAATCATTAAATTAAAAAATTTAATATTTAAAAATTAGTATATTAAATTTATTATCCCTTATTAAAGTCAATATTATAAAAATCGGACCGGAAGTTAAATCAATAAAATAAGAGGATTAAAGATTAAAAGATTCAGTTGGTATTAAATTGTTATAAAATTAATTAAAAATTGAATAAAATTAAAGAATTTAAAATATGGTTAAAAAATATTATCCATAACTTATCGAAGAATTTAAATTTTAATTAAAAAATATTATTAAATAAATATTAATTTATTTATAATAATTTATTCATTAATAAAATTTAATTATTAATTAATAAATTGATCAGATTTTAAAACAAAAATTATTAAAGTAAATTAAATTAAAAATTAAAATTAAATTAAATAATTCAAAATTTTATTATTAAAACAGTCACAAAAAAAAATGATTAAAACTCTGCGTAAAATCCAAGCCCATAATATTAGAGCCCGTAAGATGCAAGGCAATTTCTAATGTTGCGACTTGCAATGTAGATAACGTCGCCGTTTAAAGCCAGCCAAATCTTGTAGAGAGTTCGAACTCATCCCCTCCCCTCCTTTGCCCTAAATCTCAACAGGTCTCTCTCTTTGTTTCGGTCTCTCTCTTCGATTTGTCTCTGATTCCCGGTCTACGAGCAAGATACTGTCGTCACCTTTGGCTGTGATTTCTTCGAGCCTTCGCCTCGCAGGTTAGTTCGCTTCATTTTCCCCCTTTTTCCGTCGTTTATTTCAATATATAGGCAGCCATGGACCTGTGTTTTACTTGACCTAGGTGGTTGCTATTTGGACTCTTTAGGGAATTGATTCTTTATCAGTTTGCTGTTTTTCAGACACCCAGTTGCTTGGTTGTCGTTAAAATTGTTGTCTTTTTTTTGGTGTGTTGGTCGGGAAGAACAGAATGCCGGGCACTGCGATGATCTTGCCTCTTCCAGCGCCAACTTCAACTGGAGATAGCCCACCTCCTCCATCTCAAGTGTCTGAAGAGCAAACAAAGCAAGATAAACCTGCAAATGATGAGCAGGCCAAAGCTCCAGTTGCTACTCACACTAGAACTATTGGAATTATTCATCCCCCTCCGGATATTAGAAACATTGTTGACAAAACTGCACAGTTTGTCGCAAAAAATGGGCCTGAGTTTGAGAAAAGGATCATCGCCAATAATGCTAACAATGCGAAGTTCAATTTTTTGACCTCATCGGATCCTTATCATGCTTATTATCAGCATCGTTTGTCTGAATTTCGATCCCAGAATCAGTCTTCCGGACAGCTGCCTTTACAAGAGCCTGCAGAATCAGTAGTTCCTGAATCAGTTCCATCTGCTCCTACTGCCGATGGCAATGAAGTTATTCAAAAGCCTGACCCTGCTGCTCAGTTTAGACCTCCTCCTCGTAAGGTTCTTGAACCCCCAGAAGCTGAGCAGTATACTGTTCGACTTCCAGAAGGGATTACGGGGGAGGAACTCGATATTATTAAGCTTACGGCTCAGTTTGTTGCTAGAAATGGACAAGCATTCTTGACTGGATTAACAAATAGGGAAATGAACAATCCACAGTTTCACTTTTTGAAGCCAACTCATAGTATGTTCACATTTTTTACTGGACTTGCAGATGCATATTCAAAAGTTTTGATGCCTCCAAAGGGGTTGACGAATAAACTGACAGAGAGTGTTACTGACATGACCACCGTGCTTGAACGGTGTTTGCATCGCTTGGAGTGGGAGCGCTCACAGGAGCAGGCTAGGCAGAAAGCTGAGGATGAAATAGAGCAGGAGCGTATTCAGATGGCCATGATTGATTGGCATGACTTTGTTGTGGTTGAGTCTATTGACTTTGCAGATGATGAAGATGAGGACTTACCCCCTCCAATGACCCTTGAGGAGGTGATAAGAAGGAGCAAGGTAGCCACTGCTGATGAAGAAGTCATCGAGCCTGGAAAGGAGGTAGAGATGGAAATGGATGAAGAAGAGGTGCAGCTTGTTGAAGAAGGCATGAGGGCAACTAGTCTTGAGGAGAATGATGCTGAGATGAAGGACTCAAGGGCAAATGAGGAACCAGAACCACCAATGAGAATTGTGAAGAATTGGAAGAGACCTGAGGAGAGACTTCCTGCTGAAAGAGATCCAACAAAGTTTGTTGTTTCCCCTATTACCGGTGAGCTAATTCCAATTAATGAGATGTCTGAACACATGAGGATTTCTCTCATTGATCCGAAGTACAAAGAACAAAAAGAAAGGATGTTTGCCAAGATAAGGGAGACCACTCTAGCAGCTGATGATGAGATTTCTAAAAACATTGTTGGACTTGCACGAACCCGTCCTGATATTTTTGGTACCACTGAGGAAGAAGTTTCTAATGCAGTTATGGCTGAAATAGAGAAGAAGAAAGATGAGCAGCCAAAGCAGGTTATTTGGGATGGTCACACTGGAAGTATTGGGCGCACTGCCAACCAGGCCATGACTCAAATTGTTGCTGGGGAGGACCAAAGTGAAGCTCTGAATAATGATATGAGGAACCTTCCTGGCCCTGCAGCTCCACCTCCTTGACCTGCTGTTCAACCAGTACGTCCCCTCCCACCACCCCCTGGACTGGCCTTGAATCTTCCTCGTGTACCTCCAAACACAGTCCAATATACCACTCCATCTACTGCTGCGTTTCCTGCACCTCCCCCAAGGCCAGGTTTGCCCATGATGCCATCTATGCGACCACCACCTCCTCCAATGCACATGACCCATGGACAGCAACCTGGCATGATGAATCAGCCTGCATCAATTCCTCCATCTATGAACCCATCTGGTATTCCTGTTCCACCTCCACCTGGATCTCAGTTTGCTCATATGCCAATTCCACGGCCGTTTGCCCCTGTTCCTCTTCCTCCATCAGCAATGTCTATGATGCCACCACAACCTCCTATGCCAATGCCTCCTCCTCCTCCTCCAGAGGATGCTCCACCACCACTTCCAGAGGAACCAGAGCCAAAGAGGCTGAAGCTTGATGATTCTGTTCTTATCCCTGAAGATCAGTTCCTGGCTCAACATCCTGTATGGAAAATCTCTTTGCTTGCAGTCGTTAGCATTATTTCAGCAAGATGTTTTAGCTCATACAGTATCTAACAATTGAATTTTCTGGTGTTCTGCTTTTTCTACAGGGACCTGTATGCATCAGCATTTCTGTTCCCAATGTTGATGAAGGAAATCTCAAAGGGCAAGTTTTGGAGATTACCGTGCAGTCATTATCTGAAACAGTGGGGAGCTTGAAGGAGAAAATTGCAGGACATATCCAACTTCCTGCTAACAAACAGAAATTGAATGGAAAAGCTGGATTTTTAAAGGACAATATGTCACTTGCATATTACAATGTTGGAGCGGGTGAGACTCTCGCGCTCTCCTTGAGAGAACGTGGTGGTAGAAAGAGATGAGAGGCTCTTTGGGATGTACAATTCTTTGAGACAAAATTGAACCAGAAATCTCTTTTGAGCATCTGATGAATAGATTATGGAAATCACCAGTGGAGTGACCAAATGAAGAAAGGAGGGAACTTTGGCTGGTAGAGTATCAGTACGGAGTTTTACTCTTTAAGGTGCAACATATAAAGTCTCTTGCTTTCAAGCATTATCCTTTTGATCACCTACTTCCGATTTTCTAATAGAAATTAGAGACCCATGGAACATGTGTAACTCGTGATATATTTGTGCTGCGGATGCTATTGAAGAACTGTTTTCCTTTGACCAAGTTTTGCTGAATTTATATTGCCTATATTATAATCTGGAGTCAAGTGTCACAAGAGGTTCTTTGATCTGCTATTGTTTCACTTAGTGCCAGTGGTCACTTCTAAGGTGTAAATTTAATAGTACTTTGAACTTCTATATCAGTAGCATTACATATACATTGCTAGTTATCTTCGCATTAAACTTTACAAGTCAGACTCGTATTTTTTACCTTGTGACTGGTCCAACTAGGTATCCACCTACAGGCCTTGTGCTCTTTAAGCATTGGTGTGATGACGTAAACATGATTCCAGCACCTGGTATTATCTTTCACGTTGTTTTGAATGCAACAGTTGCGTACAACTACAGTCCCTCATCCAGAGAGTTGCTCTTCTGGTTTATCAAACAGATGGAGAAAAGGAAACTGGTACTACCTACATATTTTTAACGTACGCAAAGCTAAGCATATTAGAAATTTCACATATCCACAGTTCAAATTTTGCATGGGAAGATAAAGGTGTTAGATATTAATGGAATTTTAAGCTCAACTCTAGTATCCATGGATGACAAACAATAGTTTTGGAGTGAGAGCTTATAACTTCCGCATCAGAAAACTCATAATGAAATAAAAACTGCATATTTCAGGCCAATTCTGCAACTAATCTGCGTTCATATCTATGCTTTTGGTTCATTTCCAGCTGAAGAAAGAACTGTCATATACCAACTTGAATACGTCGGTTTAGCTCTTTTCGTAGCTGCTCTATTACATTATCCTTCTCAGATATTATCTCCAACAACCTTGTGTTCTCTGCTTTAAGTGCCTCAAACTGAAATAATATCCTTTCAATCTGTGTTTCAATGGCTTCGTCGCTCAGCTCAAGCGCGCTCTCCACCACTCTCACCACCCTCCACAGGCTCACCACTACAAGCAACCCTCCTCCTCTCTTCTCCAGCAACGCTTCCATGAATAGTGCTCCAACAGCAGCTCCGCCGTCGACCAAGTACACAGGGTGGCGGAAAAATGAACCCCCCAGCCCTACTGCCAGCGCTATCGTCTTTGCGGAGAGTATGCTCAGTATGGCGATTCCTACCCGGTGATACCATGGTTCGTGACTGGTGTTCTTGTTCTTTGTCGACGTGCATGATAGTAGACAAGAAGCAACTAGTTCGAGCACGCTCAAGACAAGGTCGACTAGGAGCAGCAAGATTGAAATTACTCGAACTGGTGGAGATTCAAGGAATGTTGCCAACTTGGTTCTCCAAGTTGGGACATTTATCAGCAGTTGTCTGCAGGGGTTCAGAAACTGGTTCCACTGTTGTCTTCTGTAACAGTTCTTCAGTAGGTTTTTTACTGAAACTTCAACACATTGGATAGAGTTGGAAGTCATAGGAGGACGTTTTGGTGGGTGCATTTGAGAGCATTCATTGATGGGGTCTGGAGTTTCCATGAATAGATAATAATGATAATACTAATGACATTGAACATTAATACCGAACAAAGTTATGATTATTAGAAGCATTATTTAAAAGGCTACTTTAAAGCAAAGTGAAGGTTTGTGTATGCTTGAGGGTCACGTTTGGATATGCGTAAAGCCATGTTATAAAGTTGCAATCTTTCACACACCCATTTCTCTTTATAACTAATCTTTCCTCATTCCGTTAGAGGAGAAGTATTTCATGTGACAATTTTTTGAAATTACGTGCTTCCATTATCATCATGTTCCATTGTTGTTAAAGAACAAGTAATGCCATGTTAAGCCTCTTTTGCTTCGATCAGACCAGGGTGTTATAGAGGATTCATCTGTCGTTGAAGAATTTGCCTTACTATGTGATTATAATTCAGCTCAAACATCAAGCCCGTAAATTGATAGGCCTGAGCTTGTAATTCAAGCTTGGCCCAGCATAAACAGAGGTACCTCAACCCAAAGTACCTATTCGAGGGAAGAAGACATGTTTCAACGTGTACGATGATTGAATAATTAATTCTAATTGCAATTGATGGAAAAATAATAAATGACAGTTAAGATAAGAGGGTAGAGAAAAAGGCCTCTGATGCAAAGCTTAATAATGATAATAAAATCCAGCCGATTTCTATGTCGGATGCTATGCAAGAAATTGCAATCTACATTCATAGGTTTCACAACCTCGACCTTTTCCAACAAGGGTTTGTGTTTCCTCTTTGTTTCTTTTCAACAGAGTTTTGCAGCTAATGTTGTGTGAGGTTGTCTGATTATGTTAATTCTTTCTTTTGTGTTATTTTTTGGGAAAAAAAAATTGTAGATGGTATCAGATTAAGATCAATATGAGATGGGAAGATAGTGAATATGCTACATTGGGAATTCCTTCACGGGTTGTTCAATATGAAGGTACTCGTTTTCCTTTCACTTCCTTAAGTTTGAGAAACATAATGCTGCGTTCTTCTTCCTTGTACTAGTGCTGCTCCTCCTAAAATTATGTGGGCTTAGTCATTGTAATTGAAGTTTTATTCTTAGAGAGGCAAAATGGGTAGTTGAGTTCCAAAAAAACAGTTAAAATGACAGTATTTGTTGGTAGATTTTCATTGACATTTGTTTGCTTGGGCTGTAGCTCCTGATTTGGGTTCTGATGAAATGCTTGGAGTATGGAGGATTAATGACAAGGAAAACAGTTTCTCAACTCAGCCTTTTCGAATTAAATATGCAAGGCAGGACATTCGCCTATGTATTATGATCTCATTTAACTTTTCTCTCAGGAATTATACGGTAACCATTCTCTCTTCCTCTTAATAAGATTTCATATATACGTTAAATAAGAAAAGGGGAAATTAACATATATCTCGTGACGAGAAATGCTGGAGATTAAGCAAGTGAAATTTATAGTTGGAAAGGGATGTGATAGTGTGTCTGGTGTCAAGGTCCTTGCTATTAAGGTAATTGCCAGCATAAGAGCGATGTTTCTTATTTTGAAAGTGCACCATGGAAGGTCGAGCCATCTTTATGAAGGTAGCATGTATGTGCATTTTAAATGATGATATTAGAATTGTCACTTATGACCTCTAATGTATAATTAATGTCAAAACACCAAACTCTTCTTAACGTAATGGTTAAGATAACCTGGTTTTCTGCAGCAAACAAATCATATCTTTCCCACTTTGATAGTTTTTGCAGTGGAGTCAAACACTAGCCCATCTAGATTGCTCAATCTAATTGTGTTATTTAGTTATGCTTGGAGTAATGTGAGGCTGGTAACTTTCTTGGTGGTTATTGTGATAATAGCCCTGGGAAATTTACCCATGACTGTCTCATCTCGATACTTCTATGGCATGCAATTTGCAGGTTCCTTCCAAGTCTGCTGTTATTTTGAAATTTGAGCTT
>JAOQMM010000003.1:20045692-20056536 GCA_027563515.1 Erythroxylum platyclados | reverse complement strand
TGTGGGTATATGCACTTGTTTTGTTATCAAATGTATAAAATCTGGAAGTAGTTGCATTTAGCACACGTACTAAACCGCGATGTATTTGATCCTGATTTTGAAGAATTAGCATGTGCTTAGATATTGTAACCCTGGTGAAGTTTCTAACTTGAAATAAAAATGTCATGCTGATTCTCTCTCGTGTGTTCTCATATTGCATCACAATCAGCATGACTTTCTTCAGTTTTGAGGTCCCTGTGAGTATGGCTCTTCACTGTTCGTCACATGTTTCTTCCATGTATTGGAACAATTTTGTTTTTAATCAGGACCTAAGTAAGGCATCTTCTATGGATGTGAAGCTGGCTAAGCTTGTTAAAGCGTTTATAGTTGCCCGTGATACATTGCTTGAAGACCTAAGAAAACTTAGCCAAGCAACTCACCAACCAATTGACCTAACAGAATTTATATCCAACATGGATGATATAAACATGCTTGATTCTGTCTTGGAAGCCAGCATGGATACTGCAAATGATGACATTTCAAGACGAGACAAGCGACAAAATATTCCTAAGGTCCTTGCTTTATTTTGTATTGCAGGCTATTCTTTATTGCCTTATTACATTTGTATTTTGTTTGCTTAACACTTTCTTTCTTTTATGGAACAGAAAGCAAATGGTACCATAGCTTCTGAAAGCAATAGGCTTGCCTATATTTTAACTGAGGATGCTGTGTCAAACGCATTTCATGCACTAGGTGCTCAATTATCATACTTATGGAACATATTTCTGCAATTCCACAGGTTTACTTTACAGCAATATATAATTTTCAGTTGAAGCTTAACACATTCTCTTGGATTGATTTAGATATATGATTGATAGCATTAGTGTGCTCACTGTTGTGAGACTTGATACATAAGGTGATTCATTAGCAATCAATCTAGTTGTGCTTAATTAAACAGAGCAGTGTTTTCTTTTCTCATATCTACCGTTGAACATGTTCCCAGAATATAAAATGGTTTATTTAAGACTCAGAAAAATATGGTGACTCAAAGAGATATATGATTTCTGTGTGCTTATATGGTGGACAAGAGGATGAATATCAATTTTGTTGTTGTTAACTTCCTTATTCTTTTTCTTTCTTAATTTTCTACTTAATGGATTTTTAGAATTGTATTTACAATTCAGACTTATTGATCATCGATAGGGTTTGTTGTCATTATTAAATTCTGCATCAGGCAACATCATTATTTAAATACTTACAATGGTTACCAGTTGTTTAACATTTTTAGAAAGGGGTTAAGTGAGCTGGAGTTGGTAGAGTACTTGAAGAAAACTTCTATAAATGGCAAAAATGAACTGATATGGTGCATTTAGCTTATACTATTTTGATGTTATCATTGTGTTTGGATTTGTGATTTTGTTACTGTTAACAATGTTAAAGATCATGTGATTTGGCATGGTTGTCATGACCACTTACTGCCATTCTGTTGAACCATTGTGACTTGGTTCTCATGTTTACTGGATGATAAGACTTGCTGAGGACTGGTGATCTTGTCTAAATGCTGGTTTTTGGTTTCCTATTGAGACCTTTATCTTCTGAGTTAGATACTGCCTTCATTAAAGTGTGGTTATAGCCTCAATTTCTATTTTACATTTTTCTTTCTTATCCTTCTTTATTACTTTGATCTTTTCTGTTTCTCCTATCTCTTAGTACTAGATTTCTTGCTTATCAGATTTATAGGGTTTTTCTTTTCTATATAACCTTTTAGCAAGGAATTTTAGCAGCATGGTGATTTCCTACTTCGTACACTTTGTACAAACTACTTGGTGCATCTTTTCAAATGGCATTCCATAATATGCTATTTTTCTTTGCATTGAATAGAAACAATACTTTAGCCTTTGTTATGATCTTATCATTTATACTCGTTGAAGTGGGGATCTATTTGCTTAATTCCAGGTCCAACAAAACAAAAGTACTAGAAGTGTTGCGTGAAGCATGGGCTAGAGATCGAAGGGCTGAATGGTCAATATGGATGGTATACTCTAAGGTTGAGATGCCTCATCAGTATATCAGTAGTGGGGGTGATGACATTTGTAACCCTGGTGTTCATAAAAGAGTTTCTGTTTTGAGGAAGCTAGCTGATGATGTCTGTACTCTTGTCTGCAAGTTTTGATTTATCATGTATTCAATGTTGATTTTGGCCTTTCTATCATAGTCATTAAGGAATCCTGTACTCCATGATCTTTACTTCCTTAGTTTCTTCTCTACAGCCTTCCCAGACTGCAGCAATGCGTGCTGAACTTCACCGGCGAAGTATAGCCCAAATGAGGGTGAGCTACCACATAAAGACCAAGCTGATTTGTTGTTGTCATCGTCCTCATATTATAGAGTTCTGCTAGCTGATGATTTGTTTTAATACTATACAGATGAATAATCGATCGCTTCAAGACATGTACATATTTGGAGATCCTCTACGACTTCCTATTGTTATTGTAGAGCGTGTGATAAATGCACCACGGCGTACTTTTAGTGAAAATTCCTACTTCAGAAATGTGGATCTATTAGATTCACTTGGTTTACTGAATGGATTTAGTAGCAATAGTAAAAACAATATATCTTCAGCTCCAAAGCAAAGTGGTCGTGCCTTGAAGGTTGTAGTCTTTGTGCATGGCTTTCAGGCAAGTCTTGCTTGTCTGTGTGTTCCTTAATGTTAGACGTTTGTTTTGTTTCATTCTTTTCATCTATGCTCTCTTTTACTCAAAAAACATCCTAATTGGAATTCCACGCAGAAACAGAATGCTGTTCCTATATATTGATTTTTTAATGATTCTAACGCTTTAGGGACATCATCTGGATTTAAGGCTTGTTCGGAACCAGTGGCTTTTGATAGATCCTAAAGTAGAGTTTCTAATGTCTGAGGCTAATGAAGACAAAACATCTGGAGACTTCAGAGAGATGGGTTTAAGGCTGGCAGAGGAAGTTATATCTTTTGTTAAAAAGAAAATGGATAGATATTCAAGATCTGGTGCCTTAAGAGATATCAAGCTTAGCTTTGTTGGCCATTCCATTGGAAATATCATTATAAGGACAGCATTAGCAGGTATACAATAATTGCATTGGCTTGCCATGTGTTTCTATCGGTTGTGGTTTGATGCTAGCTTTGCACTTGTTCTGTGACAGAGAGCATTATGGAACCATACTTGAGATTCCTTTACACATATGTTTCAATATCTGGTCCACATTTGGGGTACCTTTATAATCAAAATTCTTTGTTCAACTCTGGGTTGTGGCTTTTGAAGAAACTCAAGGGAACACAATGCATTCATCAGCTAACATTCACAGATGATCCTGATCTTCAAAATACTTTCCTGTACAGACTTTGTCAGGTAGTAAATGTTAATAATAGTTTTCCTATAATTTCTTACTCGTTTGTGCACATAGAGATATCTTCTCTCTCTTGTACATGAGAAATGGTTTGCTTTTTAGCTCCCTTACCTGGTAATCACACTGCTAATTGATATGAAATTGAAGTGCTAACTTCTAATTTTGATTGATGAATTGACACGGTTCTTTGGTTTGTCCAGCAAAAGACACTGGAAAACTTCAGGCATATAATACTGCTTTCTTCACCTCAGGTACCCCTTGATCATCATTATTCCTGGGAAGAACTTTTCTGAAATCTTTAGTTACATTTAAAGAATGCATCCCGTATTCACTTTCTGAATGTCAAATAAAAACATGAGATTTAACCATGCTAGAAAGAAAAAGAAATTTGAAAAGAAACAACAATAAAATCCAAGAACTTCAGAATGTTATGTAATTGGAGCTGCTGCTTGTCATGACATTGTTCCTCAAAATCTTATTATGCTGATCAACTTATTATATTTCTTTCAGGATGGTTATGTGCCATATCATTCTGCTAGAATTGAGCTGTGCCGAGCTGCTTCCATGGACCACTCGAAAAGGGGCAAAGTTTTTCTTGAGATCTTGAATAATTGCATGGATCAGATACGGGCTCCGACATTCGAGCATCGACAGTTCATGCGCTGTGATGTCAACTTTGACACCACTGCTTACGGGAAGAACTTGAATTCATTCATTGGCCGAGCTGCACATATTGATTTTCTAGAATCTGACATTTTCGCAAAATTCATCATGTGGTCATTTCCAGAACTGTTCCGGTGATTGCCATGTGAATTTGCATCCTCTGCCATTCCAATTTTCTCTAGCCATTCTTTTCTAGGTTTTCTTGCCAACGTTGACCAAACAGTTGCGGCTTTTCTACCCACGGCAGCCATACTCCGTCACGCCTTTATACATGCATTCGTTTGTTGCAACATGATATTAGTTCAAAGCCAGTTCTACTGAAGAAAATCATGTGGTTGTTGTTTCCTCCACATGTGGGTCTGAACACAACCCGTACTGAAGATCTAGTTGGTTGGGATAAATATATACTAATAGGATGGTTCGCAAGAAACCAGCTTTGCAGGTTGTAGTAAATTAGTGATTTGATATATAATCTATAGGATGTTAAAATCCCTCCACTTACAAATGTAAGCAGAAAAACATTAGATCCCATGTACCTGATCAATTCAGAAGTAAAATTTCAGTCGCAATAACTGATTGTTTATGATCATGAATGAGATTATTAGTCATTTGTCACTGATCCCAAACTTGGAAAAGCCAACTGATATGATTCAATCTCTTATTCTCTGAATTGTTTTCTGGGGAGAATTCAAAATAAAGCAGTAGCAGAAAGCCAGAAACAGAACTTGTTCCTTTTGCTGTCATTAAAATGTCTGCAAATTGAAGAGTATATGTTGCAGAAAGTTGGTCAAAGGATTACGAGAAACACTATAAAACCAAGTTAATAAAAAATGATAAAACGTGTAAGAGCCTAATACAACGCCAGATCACACTGTAGCAGTGTCGGCTATAGGGCACATACAATACACAGTTATTTGTCCGGACGGTGGCCCTAAACAATCTTCCAACCTTCCCTCCTTGTTTGATCGTGTCCTTCTCACATTATGATTCTTCCTTTTTTTTTTCTTGGTCCTACACCACTATTTCAAATGTTATTTTAATGGGTAATTGTTAAAATAATTATGTAATTGACGTATTTTGGAATCTTTGGTATTTGAAATTTTATAAAGGGCAAACTCTAGTGCACAAAGATGTTCATTTTGCAAGAATCGGGAAATAGTCATCAATTGTACGCAACTTTCTGTTTACATTTTACAAAGATACTGTTCCTATGACTTGAACTCGTAAATTTTTTGTTACAAAGGAATAACCTTACTTTCTCCTAAATCGCATAAAGGTACAATTCCAATGAATATTACAAGTGGCATGAAATGAAATTTATATTACTTTAAGCTTAATTTGTATAGTTGATGAATTTTATAATCAAATTTAACTTAGTTATGTAATATATTAAGTTCATTTTTTTAATAATTATCTCCTCTATTAATATGATCTAAACGTTAAAAGATTAACTAAGTTTGATATTAAAAATGAATAATAATTAAAGTAGTTTGTATAAAAGACATAATGTATAATTTTATACCTTAAAAATCAATGATTAAAAAATTCAACCAGTTCGACTGATTCAACCTTAAAAACTTTAAACCATGATCCGATTTACTTTAATAACTCTTGTTATTAAAAACTGATCATTTTATAAAATAATCGGTCAATTTTTGAAAATTAATAAGTTATTATTAACTAAAATAAATAAATAAATTTTTATTTAATAATATCTTTTTTAATTAAGTTCAAATTCTTTGACACGTTAGTATAATTTCTTTAACCATATTTCAAATTCTTTAATTTTATTTAATCTTTAGCTAGTTTTATGACGGTATAATATTGATTGAATATTTTAAACCTTAAACCTCTTATCTTAACGGTTTAACTTCCGATCTATTTTAAAATAATGTTGAAAATTTAAGTTGAAGATGAAATTTATCCTTATATGTGAATCATTTGACACCTAACTCATACGTTTCTTATCAAATCTTAGATAACCTCCTTCAAGTACGAATTTTGTTTTACAGTTTTCACTGATCACTCAGCATTTCACATTCATATTTTAAGGTACTCTTATATAAAGCTGTTTTTGAAATTTAGCAATAAATAAACACGCTTAGTTTAGTGACTTATAAATTTTATAAAATAGTGAGCACATCATTATAATTAAAAATAATTTATCATAATTATTAATTTTTAAGATATATATTAGACATATTTTTTTGAAAACTAATAAAAATTTAGCTTCATTATTCAATATTAGTAATGTGTTAATTGTCTCCATGGTTTAGATTTTATAGATTAAAGGAGGAAAGTTTATATATATATATATATACACTTTCTAATTAAAAGTTTAAGCTATAAATAGCCCTATAGCACTATATCAAAACTCATATATACAAAATTTTCAAAAAAAAAAACTCATATATACAAATGAGCTAGTAGTCTTAACTTGAGTTATGTTATTATATGCTAACCAATGCTTTAAAAACTGGATCGGAAGTTAAACTGCAAGATAATAGATTTAAGATTTAAAAGGTTTAACTAGTATTGGACAGTTATAGAATCAGATAAAAATAAAATAAAATGAAAGAATTTGAAAAATGATTGAAAAAAAATTGTCCTTATCTATCGAAAAACTTAAAGTTTAATTAAAAAGAAATTATTAAATAAAAATTAATTGATTTATTTTGGTTTATAAAAACTTATTAATTAATAAAAATTGATCGATTAATTATTAAATTGATTAGTTTTTAACAAAAATTATTAAAATAAACTTAACTGAAAAATTAGATGGTTCAAAATTTTTACGATTGAACTGGCTGAATCGATTGAATTTTCTAATCAATTATGCTAACTATTAGTTGAGGATAGATGCAAATAGTCCTATAGCCCTTAATTAAAAATTCTAACTTATTCTCTTTGTTTTCTACTTTTCTCCTTGGCAAACACTTACACAACCAAAGCCTTTATATATTTTTTTATTTAATTACTTAATATATAAAAAGTGAAGTTGAAGCTATACTAGTATTATGTATGATGTTGAATAATGGAAACTTAGCTTTGAGATTATTCCTCTTTATCCAAAGTTTCCCATTACCAAACAAAAGTGACCCATAAAAATGTCCCACTATGAGACAATACTCCATTATTTTAACCAACTAGAATGATTAAAAGCTTAAGAACATAATTAATAAACTACCCTCCTTGTCTAGTAGTAGTAGTAGTAGTGACCAAAAACATGATTATAAATAAATAATAACCAAAACCCACCAATTCTTTCATGTATTATAACCAAAATCCTTAATTAAGTAGTGTAGCATGTTCTTGATTGTTGTTTGTTATGGTGGTAAGAGACCGACAAGAGTGAGTGGTGACAATGTTTCTCCTACAAGTTAGTGAACTTCTTAATGTCTTTTATAATTTTTTCCTTCTCAACAACCACCGGTTAGTCAATTTTCCCCACATTTTCTGTTGCCAAATCTGTTTTTTGATTTGATGTTGGGTTCGGTCATTGTCATCTTCATGTTTCTGTTGTTGGGTTGTGGTCCAAACACCATTTTTTTAATTAAAAAAATTGAAAATTCAGAGCTTCAACCTTAGGATCGTCGGTGGTGTATGCGAGGAAATGGAGGGTTAGGAAAGCGATAGGGTATTTAAGTTCTGCTTTTCGTACGAGACACACAACGACAAGAAGTGAATAATGTGATGGTCCCATTTGTGAGGTAGCTCGTGCGGGTGAAGATATGATTAAGAATTGCTTGGCGGTGGACGAGTGGAGGCAGACGCGGAGGAGGACCACCGGACCACCATGCACGGTGCTGTAGTCTACACTCATGCATGCATTTGATGAATCATTTGAACTTTTTGTATAAAACAGTACAGTACTCTTTCGTTGACCATCTAAATTGTGCGTTGTAAAGAAAGAAAAGTGTATAAAGTTAGTACAAATTACATAATTCAATAAAAAAATATAAATTTTAAAAATTTAACTATCTATCAAATTATTTTAACAATTATATTATCATATAATTGATAAAATATGTATAATTATTCTAATATAATTTTAGAAGTAATTTTAGTAGAGAAAATAAAAATCTATTTAAAAGATTTTAATATATTACTAAGAGTTTAATTATTATAAACAATGACTATATTGTAAAAGTATATATAAATTTGGCATCTTTATCTTTAAATAAAAGGTAAAGGAATTATTTTAAGAATAGGACAATAAATTTGATTCACTAATTTATCTGGTACAAGCTAGATGAACTTCTTTTTTTCAAAATTAAAAATAATCTCAAGATATAACTATGTTTAATCAAGTGTAGCTTGAAAAATATTCAAATTTGATTTAAAAAATCGGACCAGAAGTTAAACAGGTAAAACAAGAGGTTAAGATTTAAAAGAATTAATCGATATTAAATCGTTATAAAATCTGTTAAAGATTAAATAAAAGTAAATAATTTAAAAGATGATTAAAAGAGATAGTTCTTACTCATTAAAAAATTTAAAGTTTAATTAAAAAGATTTTTAAATGAAAGTTAATTAATTTATTTTAATTTCGAAGAATTTATTAATTTATAAAATTAACATATAAATCAATAAATTCATTAGTTTTTAACAACAAAAGTTATTAAATTAAATCAAACTAAAATTTAAAAACTGAACCAAAAAATTACACAATTTAAAATTTTCATAATTAAACTAGTCGAATTATAATATAAACAACAAAATTTAGAGTAATTTAATAATACAATATTTTGTCCATTGATATACCAACTCTCAAATAAATAAATAACATGTTCGTGTCGAGTACAAGTATGGGGACAAATCATTTCAATTTAATTCTTTATTTATTTATATTGAGTCACTTTCCATGGTGGGCCTGTCAACATTATTAATTTTTAAGTTAAAGTGAAAAAAGAAGAAGAAGAAGTAACAGTCTCATTTCAAATTTCAAAAATATCTTCCGCTTCAGGTAAATTTGCCTTTTTCACCTTTTTTATTTCTTTAGACGATGAATACTTCTTTAGCAATTTAAATAAAGTAATTAGCTGTTAATAAAAAGGTGGGGTATCGACAGGTTGGCAAATACATCCACTATTTGTACGGACCTCAACTTTGAATCTGATACAACCAAAACCAAATAGTAATGTGCAGATATTTTATTTTGGGTTAATTACAAAAAAAAATTTAAACCTTCGTAAATTTTTCAATTACAGCTCAAATTTTAAAAAGTAATAATAAAGTGTCTAAACTTTCAATTTTTTAATTCTAGCCCAAATTTCAAAAAGTGACAATAAAGTACTCAAATTTTCAATTTTCTTCAATTCTAGCCCGACATTATCTGTTGTTCTCTCGATGCCCTTAGCTATTTATTTATAGTTTGTTCTTCTAACGCCCTAAACTACTCTCGCATTATAACGTACTACAACAGTAAGCTTTTCATTTTTTAGGTTGTTCTCCAAATACCCTTAGTGTAAGGGCGTTGGTGCTGCGTAATCTGAAAATCGAACGATAACGGTGTCGAGAGAATAAACTGAAAATGAAGGGAAAAACTGAAATCAAAGTGTAAGGTTGTTAGGGATGTGTAATCTGATTTAGGTCATTTTAAACAACGATGTCATTTCATTAATTTTCATTTATTGCATTAATTTTGGCTGACGTGTATTAATAGTTAAGGTTTCTAAAACACATGGCAAGTCACGTCAACAAACTTAACAGAAGCACTAATGTTGGGTTAGAATTGAAAAAAAATTGAAAGTTTGGACATTTTATTGCTACTTTTTAAAGTTCGGGCTATAATTGAAAAATTGACGAAAGTTTGGACTTTTTTAGTAATTAACCCTTTTTAAAGATAAATTAAATTTTAAACCGTTTAATTTTAAATAATTTTTTAATATAGTATTCAAATTTTTAACATTTTAATAATCTTTTATATCCTTAATAACTTAATTTAAACCATTATTTTTATTAATATTAAACTTTTATCCTCAAATAGACTCTTTTAATAGCTACTAGTTACCAATAATTGAGCGTGAATCTTGGAATAATTTGTAAGGTTGTTCTTTTATGATTAGAATGTCACAAGTTTGAGTTACGGAAATAATCTTTTTGTAAAATACAAAAAAAAGTTACGTATAATTAATGATTCTCTTCTAACCTTTTCGAGAAACCTTATGTAATAGTGTTTGCCTTTTTAGTGAGGGGTAATTAGTTCACGTGGGTTATTTAAAAATAATATCTTTACTAGTTATGAATAAGATAGTACATTATTAAAATTTTTTAAATTTTGTATATCAGCAAGATTTAAATTGGGTGTTGTTATTGTTTTCGCTCGTAGAGTAGAGGTCCAGTGTAACCAAGAAATTCAGATTTTCTTGTAGAAGCAGGATGAGATAAAGAGTACCATGGAATGTACTTTCTGGTGTAAAACGTACCATAGATGCAATTGAATATTGCGAATATCTTCAATTTAATAGACGCCGTCTTCTTAAAATTAAAATTTCATAATAACTCACAATAAATTGGTGAACGTATACGAAAAATACAATTTTAAAGAAGAAAATTATAAATTTAAATTCTAAAGATATTTTATAATTGTAGTTTTAATTATAACTATTTAACTACCTAGTTAAAAAGAATTTGAATAATATTTAAAAAATTTAATGAAAGTTTTAGGGGCTGTATATTTTGATTTATTTTTTCAGTTTTTTATTTTGTTTTTAAATTTAATAAAAAATCTGCTTTATTATTTGAATTTTTATATATTTTTAGTTTTGTTTCTTAAGTTTTCAAAATTTATGAAAACAACAAATAATAGTTTCTAT
>JAOQMM010000003.1:20031500-20042855 GCA_027563515.1 Erythroxylum platyclados | reverse complement strand
TTCTCATGATGGCTTTCATTTCTTGCCATGTGCGGATTGGTCTTTCAAGATTCCGTCTTCTATTTACTTGCAATTGAATGTAGAGAATGTGTTAGTCACGTCTTTAGGCAATGGAGAGTCTGGTTTTGGGGTTGACAGTGTAAATTTATCGCCGGCGCGGTTTCTGAGGATCGCCGGAGAAGAAACATCCGGAGTGGTATGTATCTTAGTATCATTATGCTTTTTATCTATTTAATTGATGTGGGATGACATGAATTGACGGTTTGATTACTGATATGAACAGGTTGATCAGGCTGTTTCAATGGCTTTTGGTCCGTTCAGGACAAGCAATTATGTGAGGATTCAGGTACCACCAAGATTCTTCCTTCTTTCTTGCATCAATCAAACCTGTAAAACATATGCTGAAGAACTTGCTCACGGTAGGATCTGAACTTTTTTTCAGGCAAATGGGATTATAGCCAAAAGCCACGGAGTGAATTTGGAGAAAACAATAAAACTAAAATCCCAGAAGAACAGTTTAGATATTGCAGAGCAGATGCTGTCTCAAAAGAATGTAGATTCAGTGTTGTTCCAGGGGAAGAAGATGGTTGAAAACACAAACCTTGAGAAACTGGAATTGATTAGCGGAGAGCTGATCAAGGAACAAGAGAGGAGAAAAAGCAGCATTTTACCCACAGTGAGGTTGAAGCAAGTGTTCACATCTCCAAGAACATCATCTTCGACCACTGTTTCCAGTTCATCCTCGTGTTGATTGGTTTTGTTTTAACTTAAAAAAGTTGAGAGAGGGTAGTGGTCTTTCCCTGAAACATGTTTCTGCTGCCGCTTGAGATGGATTAGTGATGACATCCAAGACTGAGCAGAGCTACTGAGTGGATTGATTATTTGGTTGGAAATTTTCTTTTTTTCTGATTATCTTAGCTTTTCATTTTCATTTTTGTGTTGTATTTAAGCTGTTTAGTATTATCATTGTATGTAAACTGTATATCTGTAAGTTGAACACAGGAATTGTCTCTGAAAGTTTACGGAATTATGAACCTACTTGGTATAAAACTCAAGTCCTGATTCGGCGGTCATGCCTTTAGCTTACAGAATCCGTATCATCATGCTGCTTTTTCTTTCCTGAAAGTAATAGGTTACGGTTAAAGTGGGATACAAAAACAACTTAAAACAAATTGGGAGTAGTTGGTCTTTTGTCTCTTGCGCTCTTTCTTCATTTACTTGGGTCACAAAGCTTGAAAATTTGATCGGATGTTTCTCTTCTCAGATCTATCTGGTTATATACTCAGATTCACTCTCTTTTGATCTGTATGTAAAGTTCAAAAGACATTGCTTTTTCTTTACTTGGTTCAAGAGTGTAAATCTTTCAGTTTAAAATCCTTCTGGCTGAACTTATGTTCAGGAAACTTTCTGATATGATTCTTAAATTGACGAAACTCTAGTTTTTGTTTTAACTATGAAATCTAAAACCTCAAATTAGGAGGATTTATATTCTTTCTTGAGTAGCTCTGATATTACTGGTGACCTTGTCTTGGTTAGGTACGTCTGAAATGAATTACAGGTCAACCAAAGTTACAGATCAATGCTGAGTAAGGTACTGCTAGATCTTGTGTACAGTAGCAGGACAATGCATCATTTTCTTTGTGACGTTTTAGTTGTTTAGTTTGTTCATCACATACTCTCCATGTTTTAAAAACCGGATGTGAATATAAACTAATAAGATAAGAGTTTTTAGATTTTAAAGATTCAACATGGTAGTTAAAGATTGAGGCTGGAATAAAATTAAAGAATTTAAAAAATGATTAGAGAAGATTATTCTTAATGATCAAAAAATTTAAAATTTAATTAAAAAAAGGCAATAATTAAAAAACTCAACCGATTTAACATATTTAACATCAAAAATCTTTAACTATCTAACTTTTCGGTTCAATTTACTTTCATAGTTAAAAACTGATTAATTTATTAATTAATCGATCGACTTTTTATTAATTAATTAGTTCTTATAAACTAAAATAAATCAATTAATTTTCATTTAACAATATCTTTTTTCAATTAAACTTCAAATTCTTTGATGGGTAAAGACAATCTCTTTCAATCATATTTTAAATTCTTTAATTTTATTCAATCTTTAGTCCGTTATATGACGATCTAATACCAATTGAACATTTTAAACTTTAAACCTTTTATCTTACCGAATATCTATTCTTCCTCGAATTTTTCATTGAGAGGGAAAGGAGTTAATCTGATTCTTTTAAGAAATAAAGTTTTAATCAGAATATGATCCAAGGGATCCCTTAACTATTAGGGTTACTAGAACGAATCGCACTTTTACCACTAAACTATACCCGCTATGATGTGATTATTGTATATAAATGAACCTTTTGTCGAGATAAAAGAATTGGGCAAAATTAAGATAGAATACTAAAAGAATCATAAAGCTTAGAATTAGAGTGTTCATAGATTTGATTTCTTCAGGGAACGTAATGAGATGAAGAATCCTCTGATTTGGCTTTTAAAATATTGAAAAAAATATATTGTTAAATAAAAATTAATTGATTTATTTTGATTTATAAAAGCTTATTAATTTACAAAAACTTGCTGATTAATTAATAAATTGATCGATTTTTAGATTATTTAACTAAATTGAATTGAAAAGTTGAAAGTTAGCCATATCCAAATTTTCAAGTTAAAACGACTAAATAAGTTCGATTTTTAAAACATTGCAAAATCTTATGCAAATTTTTGAAAGTTGAGATGATAAAATGGAACCCTAATTTGTGGTTTTAAAGATTTAAAAGATTTCGTTGTTTAACACTGATAGAAAATCATACTGAGGTTCCGTTAGTTCAAAAATCATATATAAACAAAATTTCTAACATTTTTTAAGTTAACAAATTTAAATTTTAACTTATTTGTCAAAATGTCATGAACTAAAATATACCTTTGACTAAATTCTTAGATTTACTTTATTGTATGGAATCTTTTAAAACCTGGATGAGAAATTGATTTATTTTAGTTTATTTACTTAACAAAATATGGTTGTATATCTCTCTTGAACAAGAGAATCATCCTCATTTTATATTTCATATTATTGTTCTGTAATATTTCTTAAAAAATAAAAGTTATATTTATATACCCTTTATTATTTATTTTAATTATACTTCAAACAAATATTTTTTTTTAGAACAACCCATTTCTTTTCATCATTTAAAGTGAATTTCTTTTTTTGTTTTACACCTATTGTATTAATATTGAATTATCAATGGTTAAAAAACTTAACCGATTTGACCGATATAACAGCAAAAATTTTGAACAATTCAACTTCTTAGTTTGAATTTCAACTTTTCCATTCAATTTATTTCATAAATTTTATTGTTGAAAACTAATCAATTTATTAATTGATCAGTCAATTTTTGCAAATTAATAAATTCTTATAAACCAAAACAAGCAAAATAAATTTTATTTAACAATCTCTTTTTTCAATTACACTTCAAAATTTTCAATAGATAATAATTTTTATCTAATTTTATGATAGCTTAATACTCTTAAAATTTTACAAGTTTTACCTTCCGGTTTGATTTTTAAAACATGAAAAATGATAATAGTATAATAGATTTTTATATTAAATTCCTAATATCACAAAGATGAAGAATTAAGTATTTATTTGAATAAATTATTAATTAAATTCATTGATTTTTTAATGATGCAACATATTCTTAATGTTTAAATAAATATTATGTTATTTTAATTTTAATTCAATTTCTAAAACATTATTAATTATATTATATTTTAATAATAACAATTAAAACTTTTATTAGTTATTTTTAATGAATATATAATATATAATATATAAGTTCTGTAATGATAACAAAGATAAATCAAAAGGCCAAGACGATTAAAACTCTCAGCCGTTGCCAAACTAATTGGAAGCAGAAGCAGAGTCATTATTTTAACCTCAAGGAACAAGTCAAAGTGATAAGCCTTATACTTGAAAATTATGATTAGAACATCAAGAGAGACGAGTGCAATCTTGAGCTTTCTTGCCGTGAAATGAAGACAACGGTAATCTTCATCTTAAGTGCATAAACTTCCACAACAGTGAGGGTCTAATCAATGCTTAGCATCTTCTTCTTCACAGAACTTGGAGTACTCATCCGAGTCTTTCAAGTTCTTTAGCTCACCAGCATCGCTGATATCAACCTTTATGATCCACCCCTTTTCATATGGACTTGAGTTGACCTGAAAGGAAGGAGAAAATCAGAGACGCTTCCTTTGGCATGTCCAGGTTGAACAAATGAAACCAATTAAGTCCAGAGCTGAATATACTGAAACAATATCCGGCAATCAGCAAAAGAGATATTCAAGAAATTGGTTGGATGAGAAGGGATTCACCAAAATAAACCCTGAATTGGATCTACTGAATAGCATCTTGATGCATGCTGGCATGCCAAGAAACAAGAACAGATAATAAGCAAAGATGGAGCCTACATTACATTTTGTTTTGACTTGTCATCTCTGTTAGATTAAGTTTAATTCATAGGTAGAATGTAAGTGATCACTTCAGTCTTCTCTGAGGTTTAGATTTACTTTACAGAACTTCATATATAGGAGAAAGAGCCATGGTTTTATGGCTAGATCTGATATTTACTTTCTAAATTTATACTGATAAACTTTTCATTGCAATGAAGAATATTGCGAAAGCAATTAGCAATTAGGCTGAAACAATCCCCAGGACTCAGCTAGAGTTAAGAACCTGTTGATGAACCACAGAACTTAAGATGCAAATAACATAATCAGATATATCTTAAGCCATCCTTTTTATTCACATAAATAACAAACAAAACTAGAACTGGAGTTTCAGCCAAAACAGTAACATACAAAGTTGCAAGGAAACTCAAATTGGTTAACTTCTGTATATTCACTCAACGAATTTCATCGAGAAAACAAGAATTTTCACACACACAGCACAAACATGTCAGATCAGAGAAGAGTGGCACAAATATAGATAATGATTCCAACTTAGCAATGAAATCATAAAACTCTTATAATGACATATCAGAGACTAACCAAACCAGGTGATTCATTCAGCTGTTCATTTATTTCAACAACTGTTCCTGAAACGGGGGACATAACATCACTGGTAGCTTTGACACTTTCTACAGCACCAAAACTGTCACCTTGTTTTACATCAGCACCCACTTCTGGTAATTCAACGTACACGACCTCACCTAGATGATTCTGAGCATGATCAGTTACACCAACAGTAGCTGAATTGCCGTCGACCTTTACCCATTCATGGGTGTCGGCATACTTCAGATCCTTTAAAACTGCAAGTGAATGAAACAACGTAACTAAAAAGAAAAGCTGAGGATGCAGGAAAGTACAGCAACAGAAGAGGTAAACACAAAAACACATTGTATGATCGAGGATCTAAATAGCAGCTGAGCAAAAAAATGTTTTTAAAAAAAGCATTTGGAATGGACACTGGTAATGCAAAATCAGAAGGTAGGTTTCAGTTCTAAATCCCATCGATCACTGGTAATGCAAAATGCAGTAGGAAGGAATATCTCACCCTACCTTAGTGCGACATGATGTAGAGGGGATATCAAATATAACAACACTTTGATAATAACATGTAAAAGCTATAAATTAGAACCGTGGACTTAAGTAACTTCTATATTTAGTGGAATTTAGTAATGGAAGAAAACAAAGGAACAAGAGTAAGAATTGCTTGTAAGGTTTTTAACATGAACTAAGAACTACTCCTAAGGTTTGAAACAAACAAAACTAATATATGTCATAGATAAAATGTAGTTGATAAATTATATGATATACAACAACACGTGATCTTGGAACATATATAAGAGGTTTTATGTTCAATGCTCAAAATAGCTACTTGGAAAATTCTTAGCTGCTAAGAACTTCAAAGACAAAGATGGCAGAAGGAAAGAACATCTCTTCCGCTTCAATCAAGAGCATAAGGCCATCAGCAACAGTGATTACAATGCAGCCACTGTCACATTGATCAACAAGGGCAGCAAAACAAACAATGTTGCCTCTGCAACTACAAAAACTATTGCAATCATCTAAGCACCATCATCTTTGATACCTCCATGTCACAAACATGACCACTATCAATTGATACCCACTATGACCAATTCTACATTTCAAATAATTGGAACCGTGGAAATGAACATGTCAGAATTAGAGCCTTAGATCTCCAATATATATAAAGAAACAAAACAAGAACATTCACAGGATCAATCAACAATTTGAGCCTGAGACTTATTCTTCAACACATTAATCCACACACAATAACAACAGTAGCTATAGGCTGAAAGAGGAAGACAATCTATACGAACTCCTTGAATCAATAACAGAGAGTTCTTCCACTCTCTTCATAAAGCAAATCGTAAAGCTTGGGCTACATATTCAAACCAACAGAAAAAACAAAACGAAAACCAAACTTCAAAATCAAAACTTTTGCTTAGATATACATCAGAACACCCGATAAACCAGCAAGTGCCCGACTATGTGAGCGTATGCAAGTATAAGTAGACAAGACCCAAAACACAAAACAGATTGATAAGATCCATATAAGCATCAACTACCAGGAATGAAATACTTATGTTGTTCATAAATAAGTGTACATACGTCCATAGACAGACAACATTTAGAAAGAAACTGAAAAGAAGTTGAGAACACATGATCAGTTGTCACCTGTAGAAAAAGCTCTGTTGATAGAAACAGAGATCTTAAGGTAAGAAGCGGCTCTTGAAGCCCACAACAAGCGTGAAGCCATGAGACGGGCAGAATCTAACAAGAGCAAACACCGGAAATTATTACTCTACTGCTAGGGAACTGAATCTCTTCTCTTCTCTCACCTTGCTTCAAGTGCCCGTCTGCGTGTATAAGCACTAAAACATGTGGGAGGGTTGGTGGCAAGGGTTTTTCACTCCAATAAATTTTATTTATTAACAGTTTATTTGTTTTATATGAATATTTCTATTAAGATAGTTGCTTTTATTATCAATCATTTTGAATGTGCTATTTCATCACAATTTTGATTTAATAGTAAAATGTTGGGCGTGTTATTTATTTATTTATTTATTATTAAAACTAAAATAAAAATATTGAGAATCTTCACTTGTTCCCCGTGTCAAAAAAAAAAAGGAGAAAAAAATTGACATATAAGTCTAATAGACTATTCAACTTATTGCTAATTGATTTTAGGATGGAACCTTACTTAAACTTGTGTATAGTCTAACTTTCCTCCTCGTGTGGACCTGTAGGTCTATTACAAAATTAACATAGTATCAGAGTCAATGAAAATCTTGACCTACTATTTGTCCTAGAAGGGGCCTCATCATTTAAGCAACTGAAAAAGGATTTGGAGTCTGCATAGAACAAGTGACCTAGTAGTACTGTTTGCTCCGGGAGGGTGCCTATTTGACTTCAATCGGAAGTCTACCTCACTTAGATTTGTGTGTGGTCTAACTTTGCTTCTTGTGTGAGCTCGTAGGCCTATTGCAAAATTAACAAAAAGTCATAATTTTTTCTTGTAATTTAACTTATTATCTTTAAAATTTTGAAAATTTTTCTAATTTTTAATTTTTTGGAAAAATATATTCATTTAGACTTACTTTAAAAATTACAATGAAATACACAAAATATGAAATCATACATGAATTAATCAAATATTATTAATATGATAATTTAATTTAACTTTTAAATATGATCAAATTAATTAAATTAAATTTAGATTAATAATTTAAGATAATTATAATAAACTACTAATTTAAGTCAGATTTAATTATTTCGCTTTGAACTTAAAAATTATGTTGAATTATCATGTAAATAATACTTAATTAATGTAAGTTCGATATTTGGTATGTTTTATCATTATTTTTAAACTAAAATATAAGAAGAGGAGT
Organism: Erythroxylum platyclados; assembly: GCA_027563515.1. Classification (NCBI taxonomy): domain Eukaryota; kingdom Viridiplantae; phylum Streptophyta; class Magnoliopsida; order Malpighiales; family Erythroxylaceae; genus Erythroxylum; species Erythroxylum platyclados. The sequence continues at coordinate 20,034,924 of JAOQMM010000003.1, read as the reverse complement.
ATTCTAAAAAATTTAAAATTTAAAATTTTAAAAATAATCATAAGAAAAAATATTACCTTTTTTATATATATAATAAGAAAAGAGGATTGGGAAGGGGAACGAGATCTTGGTGGTGGGTCAATGTGTCAACATTCAACAACCGAAATTGATGAGTGCTGAGTAATACTTTCAATTGTGTGGGGGACCGCCACGTAGGCCATAGGTAGCGTATTGAACAGATTTTGAGCAAGATTTCCTCTTAACTAAACTAAAATTTAGGCGACTAAAAGCACATTATTTACCTTAAGAATATATATAATACTAGATGCTAACATTTGGAAATGTTTAAATTAAGCCAATATTTTTAAAATATTCAAAATATAATTTAAGTACATAAAAAATTTCTCAGAGTTAACATTTTACCGGTTAAATATCATTTCAATATTAACATCACATTATTTTATAATTTTTAAATAAAAATGATCCTATTATTAAATGTCCATTTGAAATGTATAATAATGGTTCTCAAAGCCATATAACAAGTAAGACTTATTGTCTGAAATGTTTAACAATAGAGCCCACTATCACGTAATAATGAGACCCACTTTATTTTTAATTAATTAAAAAAACTAATTATATGACAACTGAACCTACTTTTTATTAAAAATTATAACAATAATATTATGTAAGCGTTGATATAACATTTAATTGAATGAGAGTTAACCCCGTCAAATTTTTTATCAATTTAGGATATCTTCTGAATGTTTTGAAAATATTATCGTTCAATTTGAACGCTTTAAAATGTTATGATTCAAGTTATATTTTATTATAAATGTTGAGATTGAAAATGCACTTTTAGCCAAATTTAGGGCGAAATCATTCAAATAATTCACTCCATGTTTACCTTTTTTATTTTGAATTGCTTTATTGATAAACATATATTAAAATTTTATAAATTTATTTTAATAAAAACTGTTATATGATTAATGATTATTGTATAATTGATTGTTTAAGTATTATACAAAGTTGTATAATTGTTTTAATATGATTTTAATAAAAGAACTAACAAAAACATTGAAAAGTCATTTTTAGTACGTTTAATAACATAAAAATATTTTACACATTAAAACAATAAAATCATATAAAATATTTGTATCCCTAAAATTAATTATGAACATAAGAGATTGATGATATTATCCATAGGAATTACAATAATTCAAGTAATTTAATAAGAAATTTCTTATTTGCAATTTTTGATAAATCATTCATTTGTTCTGATCTAAGAGAGGTTGATTGAGATTATCTGAGCAACTTGCAGAATTGTTGACCTCTTGCAAACTGATGATTTTTAGAAGTGAATTAGGTAAAATACTTTTCATTTTGTGAATTTTTAATAAATCAATCATCTTTTCCCTCGAATGCTTTTTCAGTCAATTTGTATAACATGGTGAACCTATTGTTAATCTTTATCATAGAACATGTCCCTATACCAAAATCCTGTTCCTAGAGTATATACTGAAGGTGCCTTGATGAAGATTTGGACAAGTAACCTCAGACGGGCAGAGAAGTACTCATGTCCTTGTGCATTGTTCTAATCACTGTAGTAACCTGCTCAACTTGATCCTCGCTTGAACATGCTGACAGGAGTACCTTGGCAGTTCCTCCATCAGGGTGACAACCAGAATCTATCATTTCTTCGAAAATTTCCAAACATCTCATGTACATTTTCTTCCGTGAATAGGCTCCCATACGTGAAGTCCAAGTTACCACATCTGGTTTCAGGTTCCTGATGGGAAGTGATTGGAAAATCTCTTCCATTCTCTCCAAAAATCCTGCTCGTCCATATATATTGATCAAGATGTTGTACGTGCTTATATCGGTATTATAGGGTCCTTTCTCCATTGCAGTTAGAACTTCCTCCATCTTCTCAAATTGGCCTAGTCGACCATACAGGTTCAGCATACTGTTAAGAACAAACGTGTCTGGTTCAATCCCGGATTCTTGCATTTGGTTTACAATCTCTTCACATTTAGCTACATTTCCAGCTTTTGAGTATGCAGACAAGAGCAACATGTGAGATTTCATTGTTGGGGCTATTCCTAGCCGCTTCATCTCTTCAAATACAGCTCGTGCATCTGGAGAAACAAAAAGAAAAAAAGAGTTTCCAATGAATGCAAGTCGTGCACCAAATCAACTAAAAAGAGAGAAGCATAGAAATCATCACAAGGAAGGTTTCATCTCCAGGGATATTGGATATTTTTGTTCTCAAATACAATTATCCTGGCCCAACTGAATGAGATTGCCAAACATTTCTTAAGTGTTTCATTTATCAGATAACTACCTCTACATACACTAGTTCATGTGAAGTGATTTAGCTATAATCGAGTCAGCATCATCAGTCGCAGAATTTTACCCTCGTGAAGGCCAGCTCTTCCATATGCATCTACCATTATGTTGTATGAAGCTCTGTCTGGTTCACATCCCATGTGCTGCATGAGTGAAAATATTTCAGCAGCTCCATAAGGAAAACCTGCACGACTGTTTGGAAATGAAGGTCAGAAATCTTGCACAGCATCTGTGTGAAGTCGGGGGGATCATAATCCATGGTCACTTTTTGTAATGTTTGATTGCTTAGACCTGGCTTGAAGAATTTCACACAAGTTTTGGGGAATTTGATTAATGAACAACCTTCCACTCAATAACTAAAAGAACCTAGACAATTGGAATAGAATAGAAGCAAAGGTAGTGGCATCACCTGTAGGATTCCATGAGTGCATTGTAAGCATAGACATCAGGCTCATGCCCCTTCTCTTGCATCTGCTCAAATATTTCTTCAGCTTTCTCACACAACCCCTCCCTTGCAAATGCATTCACCAGCGCGGTATATGTGCAGATATTTGGTTTACACTTCTGACTTTTCATTTTGTTAAACAATGTTAAAGCTATGAACGATTGTCTGGCCTGAATTACAGAAAGTTAACGTATGATTCTTGAGTTTTGGTGACAAGCAATGATAGTAGCCAAGAACTTGCTTTAAGATGATATAAACATAATTGCTTTTCAAATTATACAGCATAAAAACTTCAAAACAGCCATCAGTCGAGTACTGGTATTAATTTCTTCATCCAATAAGAATACTAGTTCATTAGATTGGACAAACCTACCAAGTATTATGTTGGGTTGAGCTAAATGCTGAGATCACTACTGAAAACCTCTTATGTCATGGTCTAGGTTCCCGTCCTATGAGATGTTTACAACATTAACTTGTAATATAAAGCTACAGCAGTTCTCTCAACTGCAAAAAGATAATATTGGTCCTGCATCAGAATAACCATCTTTTGTAGGGAATCAAACTTTCCTTTGAACTAGATGTTGTGGGAACTCGGGTTAATTCCACCAATAATAACAAATTCACCTCGAGCACTATTGCACAGGTGAATAGAGT
>JAOQMM010000003.1:19991251-20005054 GCA_027563515.1 Erythroxylum platyclados | reverse complement strand
GATGTAAAATAAAAATATAATTATTTTTTATTTTTTAGCAAAACAATATAATTAATTAGAATATATTAAAATTTGATGTAAAATAAAAATATAATTATTTTTTATTTTTTAGCAAAACAATATAATTAATTAGAATATATTAAAATTTGATATAAAATTTAGCAAATTTTTATTTTTTCCTTTTTAGTAAAACAATATAATTAATTAAATATAATTAATTAGAATATAATTGAAATTAGAATATATTTTTTAAGATTTTTAACAAATCAATTACTATCAATAACAATAGTGATCATTCCTTCATTTTAACAACCATTATAATTATAATGATTACGTTCATTTTCATTTCTTGTTATATCCATTCTCATTACTAACGTTATTATCCCATAAAACAATATTCCCCTCAATAGTGAGAATTCGAATTTAAGACAACCACCCCTTGTTCCTGCCTCCAATAATTCTAAGTTGCATAAGCCATGATGATCATTAAGGTTAACTCGTCATCTTATACAAGTTACGATTTCTGTTGGACTATGTCTTAGATAATCAACTGATGTGCCAAAAATAGTCAAAGCTGACACGTTACACGCAGACTTCATTCATTTTTAGAAGACCCAAAGGATTAAGCCGCTAGGAACTTGAAAGAACCAACAATTACAGGGCCGCGTAAAGCTGTCCTGTCCTCTTACGGCCCTCTTCTTTGCCTTCCTCCATCTTTACAGATTTAAGGTTCTGAAAATTCCATCAGGAGAAAAAAGAGGACCATTTTCGTTTGGTTGGTCGCAGGTCTATTCGAGTATTAAGCTATTAGCTATCTCTATCGGGCCACAAAAGGGGGGCTTCAGGTCCTCAGTTTCTATTAATCGATTTCAATTCTTTTCCGTCTTAATATGATATCGTTTTATGTCAGAACTGGACAGGCAAATAAACCAGAAGATTTTGTGCCCACAAAATTTTTTTTGATTTAGTTTGCGAAAAGTGTGAACTGATTTATTTGGTTTGAATTATTGTTTTATTAAATAAAAAAAGTCTGAGGCCAAGACAAAGTCATTATTGTTTTTTTTGCTTGTAATAAACTCTCGGAGATTGGAAAGAGAGTATCTTTATGTCCATAACTAATGGAATATACCTGGAAAATTGGAACCAAGAGGTTAATGTCAGCTTTTGTCAAAATGTGCAACCATAGCACGTAACAATTTGGAAGCACTCCTTATCTCGTGCAACGCTCTCTATTATCATTATCCTCCTTTTAAATATCCCATCAAGCATCATCTTTATCGTCTCCTTGTCTTCCAAGCTTTGTGTATTACGTTCCATATCCAACTTCATCAACCAGATGTGATCTTCACAAACACTAAGGTAGTTCTACTTGCTGTACTTGGTTTGCAAATGTTTGCTTTGTCCTGTTCTAATTGGTTTCTGAATATATAGTCAGAGAAAGAGAGGACTGGTGTTAGCAAGCCATTCCCATAAGAAAGATGGAAACTTTGTTTATGGGTTAACAAGTTTTTGTTCTGTCTTGTTGGGTATGGTATGTAATTCGTATTTTCATTAGAGAATCTCCAACCGGGTTATGTAGAAATTCCAGCTTTGAGATGAAAATGTTTTGTTTTTCTCATCTCACGAAGTTTGATGATGCCAGTTTAAAGATTGTATCTTTATGCTTTGAATGCATGGAACCGACCACTGATAAAAATTTTCAAAGATAAAAGTTCTGATGCTTCAATTGGTGACAGGAATATATTCCAGTTTCGAAGTACTCTTTTGCTGGTTGATTGTTCAAGCTTGTCCAGCCTTCTTGACAAGTTGCCTAATATGCTTCCTAAAACTGCAATATGTTCGGCAAGACAGGCTTATATAAGAACCTTGTTATGATTTTAGACGAGGGACTAATAGCAAGGCTAAAAATTAACACATGATTATATGTAGAACAGATAGGGAGAGCCAGAAAGTAGAAGCACAATAGTTCCAGATAAGTGTGACACAAATTCTCTTGTTGTTTGGGTTCCTGATACTAGTGAAAAGGAAATCATTTTATACTGAAACACCCAGTTGATTGACAATTCCTTCTTACGTAATCGACCTAATATCACCAAAACACGTATTTCTCTTTCATTTTCTAGGATGGTTGCTGGAACCTGTCATTTGGAGAATAATGTGATTCTGAACACTATAAGCATTTGATTCATCTGTACCATCTTCTGGGCAAGATGGGGTATGTACCATTTCTAGTTGGAGAGTTGCTTAAGAATCTTGGCAAAAGGTTATGACAGTACAAAATCCAAACAAAAATACTTTTTCCTTCACTTAAAGAAACTTTCTCTTTTTTTTTTGTCATTTTATCATCTTTTCTAAACTTTTGGACATTTTTAGCGTGCGTTATTGGCGGAATATATGCACTGGTGGCTCTCATTTCTTTGAAGCCATGTTGAACTTGCTTTGGATTCCTCTGCTTTGCTTTGTGACTCAACTGAGAATGTTGACAGATTAGTATAATGAAACAGCGATGTAGCTGCACTAGTACCAAGGGATTGCTGTAGCATAACCATCAGTTTCCACTAAATTATCAGGAAAATATACCAATTATGGAGCTTTTACTTTAATTTGAAGTCAGTCAGTTTCTTCTCTCTTCTCTTCAGACAGAAAAAATCCATTTTGTCGTAAAATTGTTAAGGTTTAAATTGTCTATGGAACTTGAGATAACCAATAGCAAGTATAAATCTTTATGTGAGCATCACTAGATTCTTTATAGATAACACTTTTCTGTATGTTTCTTTTGATCAAGAAGTCTAATGAGAACAATATAAAAGAAGAGAGGATATCGGCTTTTGTTTGCACTGATAATGGCAGGGCCTCAGTTTCAAGCCGAAATTACTGACAACAGCAACTTTGTGACAATCTTAGCATCTCAAGGAGTTAATTTCCTTCTATCTGGTGAAGGACAGGTACTCCTCTAAGAAACCCTTCCCTTGTGTGATTTTTACAAAAAATGTCTCTTCTATTTGACAGTTACTCATTTTACTTTCTCATGTTCTGTGGTTTTGTTATCCATTAAATCTAACTTTGGTATATAATCTTCGTTTGAGAACTTCTACAACAATGATCTCCCATAATATGTTGCTGATCTATATATGTACATATGCATATATCAATTCTTCGCACTTCGCAAAATTGAAACTCAGACTGCAAAGGCAATTGAATCTAATATTTGCAGGTACCCTTGTCTTCCTGTGATGGGAAGATCATTTGCCTCTTCTTCTCAGCAAACTGGTGTAGACCATGTAAAACTTTTCTTCCTCAGCTTTTGCAACTTTATAACAGCTTATTAAGTGAAGACAAAAAGGTTGACATCATCTTCATCTCCTTTGACCGTGATGAGAATGGTTTCAAGGACCACTTTAAGTGCATGCCATGGCTTGCAGTTCCATTTGATCCAGTCTTACATAAACGATTAAGTGACATGTGTCGCATTGACCACATACCATCACTGATTTCACTAAGTTCGGACGGAATCCCGGTAAGTGAGGATCTCATTAAGCTGATTGAAGACTATGGCCCTGAAGCTTTTCCTTTCACTAGGAAGAGAAGGGAGGAACTAAAGATCATGGATGAAGCAAAGCGTGAAGGAGGAAGTATTGAAAAACTTTTGACGCATGAAGGGCGAAATTACCTAGTAGATAGAGATGCTAAAAAGGTATCTGGTTAACTTTACCTCTGTTGTTATTTAGAATATGGGCAAAATTTTGACTTTTTTTCTGAACGTACTGCAGATATTAATATCACAACTCGTTGGTAAGACAATTGGCCTTTACTTTGGTGCATACTGGTGCCCTCCTAGTCGTGCCTTCACTACCCAACTTACAGAAGCTTACAATGAGCTCATAACTACTACTAATCAGTGCTTTGAGCTTATTTTGGTTTCTACTGATCGAGACCTTAAAGAATTTGTCATCAACCTAAGTACCATGCCATGGCTTGCAATTCCATATGAGGACAGAACGCGCCAAGACCTCTGTAGGATTTTTGCCGTTAAAGGAATACCAGGCCTAGTCATAATTGGACAGGATGGGAAAACCATAACCTTGGAAGGAAAAGCCATGATATCTTTGTATGGTGCTAAGGCTTTCCCATTTACAGAGTCAAGGATTGCGGATATAAAAGCAGCCTTGAAAAAGGAAGGTGATGCATTGCCTCAGCAGGTTAAGGATGTGAAGCATGAACATGTACTAAAGTTGGACATGGCAAAAGCATTTATATGCGACTACTGTAGAAGGCAAGGCAGATTCTGGGCCTTCTCTTGTGAAGTGTGTGATTATGACCTTCATCCAACATGTATAGAAGAGACATCTTAATAATGCTTAAAGGGAAGCAATCAGTAGTATAGACATTCAAGTGCAACCATATATAGTAAGAGAAGACTTGTCTATCAACAGTAATCTGAGCCTTGCGAGCATTATTTGAGCAAAAATCTTCTTGTCATCTTAACTACTCGTAATTTTTGCTGTGCTCATTAAAGATGGCTTCCAAAGGAAAAGAACAGAGAACCCATGTTTGTCGCTCCGTGTGAATTTGTAAAACCACGATACTAATGCATTTCAACTAGATTTCCTTCTTCACTTACATGGAAACTGTTTGTATCTGATTAAATAAAACTTCCAACCAATTGTCAATCCAAGTTTTCTCAAGGTGGATCATTTTCTAAGTGATAATGTTCATAAACATTTAGAATTACATTAGTTTCTAGATAATTTAGAAAGCCAATAAAAGTAGTTGACCGAATAAATATAACTAAAAATAGGCCAAAGTGCAAAATGCTAATACATGTAGTAGTTGGGGGATCAAATGCCTGAATGACCGTAAAGTATGGAGTTCTTTATCTAAGAGAGGAAGGGATGTTTGTGTGGAGAGATTTATGAGGGCTCACTAGTTTGAAACAATCAAATAAAGTTAGAGAAAAGCTAAAAACAAGCTAATTCAGGGAGGTGTAACCATAGTCTTCCTTGTTTCAGACCAAAAAGAACCAAGTTAGAAAAAATTGCAGAACAAGAAGGTGTGTGCTTTTCCTCTCTCTTGTCCTTGTGAGAGAGACCGGGAGATCCAAAAAAGAATACCCATGTCCCATTTTGCGACAAGCTTTCATTCCTAGTATGCATTTCCCTATTCTATGAACAGCTTCCGTATCAAAAGAAACAACAATCTGTAAAAGTTTCGATTTTGCGGAAAAGTTCAGGCGTGTATAGAGATGTGGATGCCAAGATCACAAACAGATAGAAGAGAAGGAGGAAACGGATTGGTGGCAGTGGCAATAGACAAAGATAAAAACAGCCAAAATGCCCTGAAATGGGCTACCGATCATCTTCTGCAGAGAGGCCAGACAATCATTCTCATCCACGTTAAGCTCAAACCAGCTCTCTCTGCCTCTCCTTCCATTGCCACTCTAAGTAAGCCTCACCAATCGAAGACATCAAGCACGTGTACATATGCACCAAAAAAAAACAAAAAAAAGATGCATGCATGAAAAATGGAACAAAATGGCCTTTTCTATCACATATTCAGTGAATAATAATTCTTATCTAATTTCTTTACCCCATTAGTATCTAACGGAAGAATATTATTGCTTGGATCATTCTAACAGAGTTTGTGATCATAAATTTCTCAACTTGCATATGTATATGTTGTTTCCGTGCAGGGATGAACCAAGTTGCTGATTCTAATGCCTTAAATGCTTTAGTATGCAAGGAACCTGATTCACAGACCAAGGAGTTATTCCTTCCATTCCGTTGCTTTTGCACGCGAAAAGATGTATGTGGGCAAGATACAAATTTTCTTATTTTCTTTCACTGGATCTGGAAAACACCTGCTCTGCAACTTCCCTGTTTATCTGCACCAATTCATTATTGAAGAATGCACACTATCAAATACATTATTTTCTTCCACATTCTGTAGATATTATCTGATTATGGTGGTTGTCAAGGGCACGTAGGTAGTGCAGTCTCTAATTATTCTGAAATATTTTGGCATCAGATTCAATGCAAGGATATTGTACTGGAAGACGCGGATGTAGCAAGAGCATTAATCGAATACGTAACCCACGCAGCAATTGAGGTCTTATTGCTTGGTGCCTCTGCAAAAACAGGCCTATTTAGGTATGCACCTTTCTTGATTCTTGACAGATCAACTGCAGCAAACTCAATCCAACCATTATTAAATAATTAAACAATCCAACAAGGGAAGAATCCTTTAGAAGCTTTCATTCTGTGAAACCAAATGCAATGGTAATAAGAAAATTTATTGTAGCACCCTTGAAGAATATCGGGTTCCTGGTTCATTATCTCTTTGTAATGATCAATCAATGAAGCTATCCGAGATTACTTAACAATGCAAAGTTTCATTTCAGTAGATTCAAGACCACAGACATCCCTGGCACAGTATCAAAGGGGGCACCAGACTTTTGTAATGTATATGTAATATCCAAAGGTAAGATTCAGTCCATGAGATCTGCCTCACGTCCTGCACCACCTGTATCACCACTGATTAACCAGCTTCCTAATCAACAACAACCAAGCCCAAAACCAGCTCCTAAGGAAGTGCCTGTTCCCCAGACTCCTAACAGAAGAGGTTAGATGCTCTTTTTTCTTAACTGCATTTCTTACTTGTTCTTTTATTTTCTAAGTGGCTTGTGTCAATGACATCAGTGACTAAATGGTAAAGATGATATCTGTTCTTGCAGTAGGGCCAAAGACACCTACTGAGCAACCGCAAAGATCAACTGAAGAGACTGAATTCTTCAGGTAAGAAATAATTCATAAAATCTCTAGAGTCTAGACTCGGGACATATTTGTTGATAGTTGAAACTATTGGTTACAATGCATAAATACCTCATACCATAGAACTACATAAATGTAACCTGCTTTTGCTTTTAGCAAACATTTAGAACAAGAAAGATGCAATCTATTGGCTATACACTACCATATCAATGAGCCTGATAGGACTAACTTAAGACAATGTGACTAAAAACAGGTCGCCATTCACTAGAAGAGGTCCAAACGGAAAGTCCTATGCTGAACTGCCTGCACCACCAGACAATGATATTTCCTTTGTCAGCTCAGGCAGACCTAGTATTGACCGGATTTTCCCGTCAATCTACGACAACCAAGAAACAGCAGGAGTAGGGCATGGTGGTGGTGGTGGTGGTCGTGGCTCCAGACATTCAAACTTTTCAGACATGGACTTCGACTCTAATTTTGAAACAATACAGTATGGAAGAAGATCCGTGGATGTCACCTCTCCATCCGACTTATCAATGGAAAGCGATAGATTGTCATCAGCATCACAGACAATGGTGAGAATGTGTAAGCCATTAGCTGGACAATATTTGCAGATACTATAGACCATCCGGTCCTCTTAACATCTATACGTGTAGATATGCACCTAATCATTATTAACCAATAAACATATGGGAATAAAAGGTTATAACCATCTTTTGGCTCAGTAGCAAGGAACGACAAGGAGCTTATCCACTTCCATTCAAATCCTGATGGGATTGTGGTTATGAAGAATTACATATCAACTTAAGAGTGGTTCGGTATGAACCACAAGAGAAAATGGAATGAGAGCTAAAATTAAGAAAATGTTATAGTAGATAATGTCTAGTTGCATTCAGTTAGATTGAGCTTGGTAATGATCTTTCGTATCAGTTAAATTCTCTCGTCATTCCCAAAGTAAGCAATATTTCAGTACATTCTGCATCTGCACATCATTTATTTAGATATGTATTCCTAATGCTTATAACTCAAAAAGAAAACAAAAAGATGCAGGATGATGTGGAAGCTGAAATGAAGAGACTAAAACTGGAGCTCAAGCAAACCATGGAAATGTACAGCACAGCCTGCAAGGAAGCACTTACAGCAAAACAGAAGGTATGGTAAAATGCATCTTCTTTATACTTTTGAGATCTCAATCAGTTTTCTTAGACCATCTGCATTTAGGCAAAGGAGCTACAAGTATGGAAAATGGAAGAGGAGCGAAGATTGGAAGAGGCAAGACTAGCTGAGGAAACTGCTATGGCAATTGTAGAGAAAGAGAAAGCCAAGTCCAGAGCAGCCATTGAAGCAGCTGAAGCAGCTCAGAGACTTGCAGAACTGGAAGCACAAAAAAGAATCAGTGCTGAAATGAAAGCACTGAAAGAAGCAGAAGAGAAGAGAAAGGCACTTGATGCTTTGGTAAGTTCAGATGTCAGGTACCGGAAGTATGCAATCGAGGACATTGAAGCAGCAACAGAATATTTTTCGGACTCCCTCAAGATCGGGGAAGGGGGTTATGGACCTGTCTACAAGTGTTATCTCGACCATACTCCAGTGGCAATCAAGGCTTTGCGTCCTGATGCTCAACAGGGAAGGTCCCAATTTCAGCAAGAGGTATGTGACTTGTGAAAATAAGTCTCAGTCGAACAAGTTTCTGATACTTATAGTTTTTAGAATGACTTTCAAGGTTGAAAATGAAATGAGTGGACATTCAAAAGCTACACTATGTGGGTTTGTCCATTTGTTCCTCGTTCAGTATCATGGACAAGACTTTAGAGAAGAACCACGAGAAGAAAGAGAGTAAATAGCTCACAAGGATCAAAAGTCTAAAATATGTATACCTATCAAAATTAGGATATGCACTAAAGAATTCTTTAGGTCTATGTCATATGCAACCAGCTATGACCCCACATAACCTCTTCATAACATTATTAGGAAACCATGTATACGCTTCTTGACTTATTAGTTTGTTGATTGCTTTGTAGGTCGAGGTGCTGAGTTGCATTAGACACCCAAACATGGTTCTCCTCCTGGGAGCTTGTCCGGAGTATGGATGTTTAGTATATGAATACATGGCTAATGGAAGCTTGGAAGATCGTCTCTTCCGACGTGGTAATACTCCACCTCTATCTTGGCAAATGAGGTTCAGAATTGCAGCTGAAATTGGAACTGGTTTGCTCTTTCTTCACCAAACTAAACCAGAGCCACTTGTGCACCGGGATCTAAAACCTGCAAACATTTTGCTCGACCGAAACTACGTGAGCAAGATCAGTGATGTGGGCTTGGCTAGGCTAGTCCCACCATCTGTTGCTGACAGTGTGACACAATATCGGATGACGTCGGCTGCTGGCACTTTCTGCTACATAGATCCAGAGTACCAGCAGACAGGAATGCTTGGTATCAAGTCTGACATATACTCTTTGGGGATCATTTTTCTTCAAATACTAACAGGGAAGCCACCAATGGGATTGACTCACTTCGTTGAAAGGGCCATTGAAAAGGACAGGATAGCAGATATGCTGGATCCAACAGTGCCTGATTGGCCAATGGAAGAAGCCAAGTGCTTTGCAGAGCTGGCACTCAAGTGTGCAGAGTTAAGGCGCAAAGACAGACCAGACCTTGGCAAGGTTATCTTGCCAGAACTCAACAGATTGAGAGCTTTAGCAGACGAATCTATAACTCACTCATTGTCGACAGGAAGTCCAAATCGCTCTGCACGTGATAGCCAAGTTTCCGTACAGCTAGTAAGTTGACAATTGCAGTAGTCGAAACCAAAAAGACCTTGAATTTTCAAAGCAAATTGGCATAACTTGCACAAAAGAACCAAAAGAAAAAAGCTTTATGCAGACTTTGGGCAAGATATACTGAAAGGACACATCATGGAAGAATGTTGATCCTTGAACTGTGACATATATGCTTGCTTTATATCCTTTTTACCAGATGAACTTAAGACCTTCGTCAACTTTTTTGCAGAGTAAATCTTCTTTGCCATACTCTCATGAAAGAACAAGAAGCTCCACAACGAGTCAATAAAGGGCCGAAGTTACACTTGATTAGCCAGGGTATATCTATCAGGAGAACTATAAGGAATTCATGATTCTATGATTAGCACAGCCCATGTACAAAAAGTCTTTTAACTTTCGAACCTGTACAGAGAATCTAGATAAGGCCACACAGTTATTGCCATATAGTTTCACTTGAAAGTCGAAATCCTAAAAGATGTCAATTTTGTCGTTGCCCCTCTCATCAAAAAGAGGAAGAAGAAGATTGAGCATGCCAAGAAAATGGATAGACAAGTTCTTAGATTTGACTTCACATTTCTAGTTATATGACATGGTAGCAGACAGATTCTGAAACACAGTTGACATCAATATTTTATTTTCTGTAAAGGTCTGTATCATTTGGACAATTGAAAGAAATATACTAAAAATCTTTCCATTAGCGTCAGGATGTGCTACTTCTAGATGAAAGAAACAGTTTTGGCAGTTGGCTTGCCTCCTTTCTTGGTAACACTTAACATAGGATTGTAGGAAGTCCTTATCAGCATTTGATTCCAAGGAGAAGAATGGTTTAAATACCAAGGAACAATGGAAATTTGACATAATCTGACAGATTTAAGTCATTTATAATAGCTGGTCATCAACTTATACAGTAACCTTCCTTCCAAAGGTAACAACTCTTATCTCTATGATAAAAGGTAGAGAGTCTTAAAAGGGGTGACCGGATTCGTAAAAGCAAAATTCCTTAATAGTCTTCTTTGTACCAAGTCATTGTTTTGAATCTTAAAAAGAGTCTCCAAGCTTTATGTAATGGAGCAAGCCACAAATTTTATCAAAAAATTTTAACTAATCTAGTTGATGAAATTGTTCCGGATTGAATTGAGTTGTTAAATAATTTATTTAAGGGTTAATTACAAAAAAAATCTAAAATTTTAAAATTATAACTCGAATTTTAAAAAATGGTAATTAAATAATCAAACTTTCAATTTTTTACAATTATAGCCCATGGTTAGTATTTCTGTTAATATTACTGACGTAGCTTGCCACATAAGACAAAAACTCTAAAAACTTGGACACGTCAAACTTAATTAAGTTTAACTAAACTGCGTTATTTTGGGATTAAAATCTTTAAATCAAACTCGCTACCTAAATCGCTGAAATTGAAAACCCTAAATCAGTTCATTCCCGCACATAAAGAAAGAGGGTATAGAGTGACAAATTGAGATTTTATTAGATTGTTAGAACTGTGTCGTTATCATCTTACACTAGCTTTACAGAGTGTCATTGTCTTCTCGCACTAACATGACAGAATTTCAATCTCAAAACGACATAATGTAATTAAACTTAATTAAGTCTGACGTTTATTAGTGTTTAAGATTTCTTTCTTATATAACAAACCACATTAGCAACATTAAAATAAATACTAATATCGGGTTAAAATTAATAAAAATTAAAAATTGAAATATTTAATAATCACTTTTAAGTTCAGACTATAATTACAAATTCGAATAAAATTCAAAATTTTTTTAATTGACCCTTTATTTAATATCTATAATTTACAGATTTTTATATGCAGTTATATTTAAAAATTATATTTATATTTTTATCTAAAAGGAAAAAAGAAAACATAAGTTGGAGGTGGTTGCAATTAGTAAGTAAATGGGGATACCATCTACATAATCTTATGCACATAGTGCATACACACGTAATATGAAATGGAATATACAAAATATGATACGTAAGCTTGAAAAATTGCATTATGTCTATTTAGGATTAATTTTTACTTTTCAAAGTGAAGCAATTTACAGTTACCCTTCCTGAAAGTTTTCTAACAATAAACACCCAGTAGATAAATTCCTAAAGCAAATCACGAATCCTTTACAACAATTGAATTAGAGGACATAATTGAAGCATATATTATTTAACTTGACTAAACCGCAGAAACGGTAATAAGAAAATGTAATAGATTAGAAGGCATGCAACTCTTTATCACAGACATAATACAGCATACACCAAAACTTACTTAAATCGAAGTTGAACTCACAACTCGAGGAATGGTGGGGATAAATAGCAGAAAACAAACTAAAAAGAAGGATAAAAGAAGGTAATAACTCCCAGGACAAGGAAAAGTTGCCAGGGTATCCAGAAGAAAACAAAATTATGTTAAAAGGCCCTTCCATCAACGGTAATACATGAGATGGTGACCTGAAGAACTATTTGGATATCCTTCGTACAGTGTTTGGGAACCACCAGAGCTCAATCCCATGGAAACATGTTGTCCAGTAAGCTGAGCAAGAGCTTGACCAGAAAGGCCAGATGCAGCAGCCTGGCTTAATGCAAGTTGTCGTTGATAAGCCAATAAATCAGCTGCGGAGTAGCCCTGGTTCATGCCAGAAGACTGTAGGATCTGGTATGGTTGAGCTGGAGGTGGTAATGGATTTGAAGCTGTTCCTGGAGGAGTTGGCTTGCTACCCCATGAGCACTACAAAAAATACATGAACATATGCGAAAATGATGGCAAGAAATTGGTTTGCATAATAGGAAGCAACGTGTAGAAAAACTAAATAGCTTATGTTAACAGCAAAATGAGACGTTTCTCATGCAAGATCAAGCATTATATGTGCAAAACGGCATCAAAATCCAATAACAGCATTATAGTGACAAAAAGATAGTGCATGAAATTCTGATTATTCTCACTATTAGGAATATACAGATTTGAATGTTATGAGAGAGGCAAAATGATGTCTGACCTTCATGGGCTTTCCATGTACTATTTTCCCATTGGCTATCTGAATTGCGGAGGCTGCTTCTTCATGGCTATTGTATCTAACAAATCCAAAACCCTTATCTCTCTGGATGCGCACCTCCTCAATCACCCCAGCCCCAAGAGCATGAAAGAGACAGTGAAGCTCGGCTTGAGTTACCTGACAGGCAAACCGAATTGTCAAGGAAAAGAACAGATGTAGCGTGGTCTCTCATTTTAATGATGAAACAAACATCTGAATGTGGAGGTATAAGGAAGCACACAACAAAAAACTTGCTTTGATTATGGAAAAATAGAAGAAGAATTGGATAACTAAAGTGGAGCAGACAATAACAAAGCTATTATTACATTGGACTTGAATATGCATCATGTTTTCTATTCAGGGTGATCACAGTATAATTTTACCTAGACGCTATATAGAAGGTATTATTATAGTATAGCTTAACGTTCAAAACAACCAAACTGTCATCACAGGCAGTGAAAATTTTGGTCATATTTGAGATAGCACCTCCTTATCTAACCACAACAAATAGTCAGTTAAGCGTTATCTGACACCCCAGCAAGCTGATAGTCAAACTTTTGCAGTCTCAAGAAAAGTTTACCTTGAGAACAGAATGCAATCAGAAAACTTTAAAACTATAGAAATTAGTGCATCAGGCATAGTTTTTTTTGAAAGATGTGCCTCAGGCATAGTTGATGCATATAATTTCCATTCTTCCATTACCTCATGGGAAAGATTGCCAACATAGACAGTGGTGTATGCAGGGTTGTTTTCAGGAGCATCCTCATTAGCAATTTCCTGACCTCCTTCTACACAACAAAATATCCATCAACATCAACAATACTGCCCAGCTCATGCAAATATGTACCTTAGCAATAGACTAGACAATGATTTAACACAACTAGAACTTGGAGCGTGAAATAAGTAAAAAGACTGAAGTCTAATATTGCATTGTAACTGGAGCTAGCTTTTGATTTCATACAACTGCTTTAGATGAAGGAATGAATACCCAAGAAATCCATGCATACATACATGTTTACATACACACACAACTACATATACATATATAAACATATACCCATATATATGCATACTTTCAGGAAACTGACTTTTAGTTGAATTCCAGTTTCCTTACTCGGATGAATCAGAAGTCCATATACAAAATAAACTCAATTCCTCAACAGACCAAAGATATTGGGAAATCATTAATAGTGTCTCCTATTAGATTAATCCGGT
>JAOQMM010000003.1:19955201-19969491 GCA_027563515.1 Erythroxylum platyclados | reverse complement strand
CATGAGATTTCATTCATCTCTCGGAGCTTGAATTTGATATGTAATTGCATCGTATAAATGAAACAAAAATGATTAATTACATTATCAGGGAAGCTGAAAATGGTAGTCTCAGGAATTTAGAAGTCAAAACCATTGCCCAGCAACTCATCATCACTGCCAAAAGATTCAAGAATCTGACTATCATCTTCATCCTCACCCTCGGTAACAATCTCCAATATCCCACCCCCTCCATCAAAGTCTACATCATCCATTACGAAGTCCCCATCCTCCTCATCATCATCAAGCTCACCTTCACTATCGTCATCCTCATCACTGCTCAAATCATCTCCATCGCTGTCATCATCCACATCAAGCTCTGCACCCAATATGGGATCCACCTCAGCATCATCTTCATCATCTTCCTCACTCTCAGCAACATCAGGGTCAGAGTCATCATCAGTTGGCCTCCGTCTACCAATCTCATAAACCCTAGCTGATGAAAACACCTCTTCTTGATCATCCATTGTTATTAATCCAAGGAGTGAATCAGTTGGCTCAGTTGCAAAATCAAGGACACATCGATCTACCCGTATAGTGGCAATTTCAGAGTAATTGATAGCATCTATTGTGCGGAATGCATCAAATAAGGGGTGCTTTGCTCGACGGGTATGAATTGCTGACATGACATCATCAAGGTTTCTCCTCAGGATGGCATAAATTACATCCCCACGAGCATTAAATTTTATTGCTGTTTGATCTAATGACGGAACACTTCGAAGTAGTCTAAATTTTCGAAGATCCCACACCTCAGAGTTTATAATCACCTGAATACAAAAGTTGGCCATTAGTCACAAGTTAGGAGAGAAAAGCAAGCTCTTATAGTTTAAAACTGCAGATAAGACTACACGAGCCAAATTCATGATAACATTTTCTTTTCTTTTTCAGAACATTTGACCTTAAGCTCATTGGCTCGTATCAAAAATTAAATGTACCCACTATATTGGAAATATTAGGCATTGCTCGAAGACTACAAAAGGTTTATGCAATCAAATCCTAGCAAAGAAACTGTAGCTATTTTCCAATGAGCAACTTGTGTACCAGCTTTATTATTTACAATGTTATAATACCACTACTTGAATCATATTTTTTACCACACACTTTTTCCTAAATTATGGAAAGGGATAAACATCTGATAGAAAACATATCACTTTCTAACAAAAGGAGACGCCTGACTGGCTAAATGGGGGCCATCATTTAGCATACCTCATTTCCTGAAGGATGGAAGCCACCACCTCCGTAATCAGTAAATTGGTCAAACCGATGAACTGGACCAGATTCTCGCCTGTCCCATAAGATCCCATTCCACAGCAGCATTGTGTCTGAAGGATTAAAGTGTATTGGGGAATACAAATGTCCCCGTCCTGTAGAATTTGAAATTGTATCTGATAGGGATGATTCCACATTACAGGTCTGAACATCATAGAGAAGAATTTCTCGTCGAGCTGGCTCTGAACTCAGGGCTGCAAATATATTCCCAGAATTGCTAAACCTTGCAGCCTTCAAGCCAGCAAATGAATGCGCAGGCCCACCTGAGATTGAAGAGGCATCCCACAAACACACAGTTTGGGCTGTGGAAGACAGCAGCAGTTGTGTTTTGTTAGCAAGGCATGATTGAACATGAGTCAAAGGTGACTGGTGGTGTGTGGAGCTCTCCACCACATTACTGCTGTTGGAATGAAAAATTTTTAGCTCTCCAGAGTGACTACCAACTGCAATGTGAGATGAATCCTCAAGAAAAGCTACACATGTTAAAAGAGCACCAGCATCATCCCTGCAAGTTCTCCAGGGCTTAAATCTACTGTATACAAATTGTCGATCCCTTCGATTCCCATGAACCCCTCCATAGATGCTTCTAAACTCACGTGTACCAAGCCTAGCAGTTACATTTGATGGGGCATCAAGGCTCCTTTTTGGTTCAGGACATATATGTGGATGTAAGAGAGAGAGTGGTGGTAGAGTGGTTATAGGTGCCGGGCATTGGCGATGCTGATGCTTCAAATACTGAACAACAATGTTGTCTAAAGTCAACCGCTCTGTATTGCTGGGCTGGTGATCATTTAACACAAGGTGGCTGGAGTTACCACATTGAAACTCATCTGCATCTACTATACAACTTGGTGTCAAACGACCATGTACATCTTTGACATTAGAACTAGGCGTAGAAAATCCAGTACCATCGCTAAGTAAACTATTCCTGTGTGAATTATTCGGAGTCAAGAATGATGGAGAACGAAATCCTGTCTCACCAATATTAAGTCTCTTCCCTGATGATGCAAGCCCAGTGTCTTTCAATTCTGATAACTTCCTTTTCATGGGCAATACAATAGGAGTCTTGCATAGAGATATTGCATCATGATTGCTTTTTGTCAAGGATTCTGAGGGAGTTTCTGAAGCACCGACAGGTGCAGCAGATTTTCTAGAACTACTATGGACCTTCTTCAAAGACTGTTGATTTGACTCATGACACTGAGGTTGATTTCTTGTTTGTAGACCCAAAGATGGAGAGAAAAGAAGGGGTTTTTTCTTTGAAGACAGAGATGAATCACGCTTCAAGCTTGAATCCTCAGAATAAGCGGCTATTCTCTTTGATTTGTCTAGACGAAATCCACCAGGAGTTCTACTGGAGGGCCACTGAATGAGTGTTGAAGAGTTTTCTTGTGTAGGGGTTTGGTGCACAAGAGATGATGGGGCTGCCAACGATGGTAAAGGTGTCAACTGAGCCTCTTTGAGCAGTGTGGCAGCAGCTGCAGTCAATCCAGATGCCTGGAGATGTTCATGTATAAGCAGTAAAAGTTCCCTGGTACAAGCACAAGGATCGGTAAAAGGTCAAAAGGGAAGCAATTAATAAATATCACACCTACTCCATTTAGTATCAGGGTACCTGGAATGGTAAGTGATAGGAGTTGCAGCAGCTATTGCTGCTCTCTCAATGCGTTTCAGAGTTGGGGTAGCCGCATCCTTGGCTGCTAATGTACTGGCACGCCCTGAGTTGGTTACAATCTGAAACAAGTATAAATGGCTCACTACCAATTGTTACAAAGTGGCACTTGACCTAAACCTTGAGGGAACCTAACAATCTCTATAAAACTGGAAGCAAAAGAGGAAATTATTTAAACAGTAAAAGTAATGGAGGTTAGTATCCACTTTATGATCACTTTCTTCCCCTCAAATATTAGACCGTACCATTATAAATACTATGGAAGTTCTATTCAAACCCTACAGAAGTCTCATACCACCATACTAGTGGCTTATTTGTATGTAAGAATACCACAGTTCTAAACACAGCAATAATGGTTAGCATAATCAAATTCAGCAATAAGAATAAGATGTATTGGTTGAATATGCGCAAGAAGACAAGAACTAAATAAATTAAGAGAAGCATTAGGAACTAAGGAGGATAACTAAAAACAGGTCAAGCTGTAAGGAAATACATGTCCGAGATCAACTAACCACCCATCTGTTTTTTTAAATCCCTCCACCCCTTCTCATTAATAGGAGAACAGTTTTTCTTAATAAAAAACAGAATGTAAAACTTGGAATGATCAAAACACAGTTGAAGTTTCACAAAACTCATAAATCAACCACTATAAATCACAGAATTCAAACATCCATCAGAGGCAGATACAATTACCGCAATTAGTTCAATGGCCCCCTGTGCAAGTTCATTTTGCCATCTTCCTTGTTCAGTTCCAGGCGCTTGGCTACCTGAATCACGAATAAGCTCTGACAGCTTTTTCCCAACCTAAACAGTTAAGGAAAGCTTTTTCACTTTCAATGAGAAATTTGTTTGACAAATTCCTATCAATTAAAAATTATATTTCTATCATATGATCTATGTAAGCAGTAATGGGACTATTACATTTCATCCCATGACCTCCATCATATTGAGAACAATAAATGACTATGGGAGCCACCTCCTGAATTTTAACTCAGTCTCAATGTTTAAAACATATGAAGCCTTTACCTGAAGTTTGGTTAATATGTGAGCAATTGTATCATCTCTGGCTAAACCAAGTAGTACTCGACATGCAAGAGCACGAATACAATCAAGTGCAACAGGAGGTGAGTATGCACGGGGCTGCAGAAGATGGAGGAGAACCTTTATGCCATTGTTGGCACGAACAGCCTCCCTCGCTTGACAATATCCTTGTTCCATTTGTGCAGCAAGGCCAGCGCATCCTGCTCCAGGACCTAGAGATATTCTTCTATCTCCAACTAAACCAGAAGTACCAGGAACAGCTACTTGTGATGTACCAGTGGATCGTGCAGCAAAAACAGTAGCCATACTTCGATCAGCAGAAACAGCAGCATTTGATGATTGACCATTAATGGACTGTTGGCCTTGTAAAAGTAAAGATGGTTTGTTGCTGATAGAAGGTGGGGGGCAAACAAGATTGATCAGCACGTTCAGTGCTGGCTGTATAATCTGTAAGCATTCAACAATAATTACACAACTCAAAGCCAATCAAGCTCCCATACCAGCCTAAAGAAATTACTATCTGACATCTCTGAAAAGTTGCAATGGTATCCAAGATATTCTTGAATATGAAAAAATAACATGTTATAGAAAAAGAAAGCAATTGTAGAAAGTGATTTCACCTCAGGATCCACATAATTACTGGCAATATTTGCAGCATCTAAAATGACAGCTATACCAACTAGATTGTTGCTTAATGTGGCATTAACGATCATCCTGCGGCTTTCATTAACCAACGTAACAATGTGCAGGACACCGAGTGCATATTGAAGCAAGTCGTGCAAGTAACGGTCAACAGGTGGGGCCTACAAATATTCAACAAAATTGATAATCTAAAAGTAGAGGCAGTAAAACAATAAATAACATCTGAAATGAATGTATCTAACCTGACACAGCTTCAACAAGGTAACATGGCCATTGATGCCTAAGAATTTATCGACAGCAGGAAAGCGCACCCTCACGAATGCAGGACCCAGTTTTCGATCCTTCTGCAGCTGCAAAAAGATGGCATCCATAGCCTCATTGCTTATATCAAGAGGCTTGTATGCTGCCCTTGCACTTGAGATATTCCTAGCCAAACTTCGGTTGATTTTATTGGGACGAAGGGAATCAACAAGTAAAAGAAGATGAGCTCTGAAATATTGCCGCAAAGCAACACAGGTATGAAAGGTAATCTGCTTCTCAGAAGATGTCAAAGCTTCTGCTTGTGGATGATTGTTATGAAGAGTTGTTGAGTTAGATAGGTTTAATGCACTTGAATTAAAGCCAGATCTTACTGATGCTGCATTGTTTAAAAGAGCCATTAACTTAAGTAGACCATCCTGAGCATCAAAAGCATCAATAACAGCTCTAAAAACAAACGCAGAACTGAAAAACAATGCCGCATTTTTCCTGCCTTGCTCCTGAGAGCACTCAAGAAGTTGAATTGCTAACTCAACAACCTGGTATACAATATCTGCAGGAAGGGCACATACACGTTCCATTATCCCCTGCACCAATACCCTATAAAGTAAGATGCCATATATGCAAGTTGAAAGTAAATAATATACAAGAAAAGATAAACATTGGTAACAAAACATTAATGCTCTATTACCTGAAGAGATCCAATAGTAAACAAGCATGACGAAAGTCCAAAGAAAGTCCTGTCAGCTCTAGGGACAGCAAGCAATTTCTGTACACCACCCCGATCCACAAACAATGCAGCGAATTTGCGGTGTGCCGCCAAAGTACAGATAAGCTTCATTACATCAGGTAAAAGTATTGCAACCTCAGACGATTCACTATTTTTAGAACTGTGCTGCAATAAGGTAAGACATACATCTACCCCCCTTTCGTGCAGGACAGGGCCAAGTACTTCCACATATTCCCCTAGAATCTCAAGGCACTGAATGCAATATTTTTCCCTCAACTGAGCCAGAGATTCAAAATCAGGGAGAAAAAAGTCAACGGCATCCTCAGTCACTTCTGTTTGTGTAGCACTAATATTCACTGGATCATCATTGGTATTAATCAGGCTCCTATCAAAACACGAAATATTGTTTTCAGTTAATCATCCATCCCGTAACCCAAATTCAAAAGAAAGAAGTAAAGAAAACAACCTGGAGACTTCTATTGTTTTAGCAGCATCAATGACAGTAGATGCAGCTTGGGAAGCAGCCAAAACTGCAGCTTCTTCATTGTTGGTAGATTTGAATTCCTGAGAACATAAACTTGAGAATTAGGAATAAACAGAACAGAAATCATTCAAAAGATATCGTTCAAATTAAAGGGCAGAAGCAAAGGGAGTAATTGTGAAAACCTCTAAGGCAGCACTCTTGACAACCTCGGCAGCTGCATCACAAACTGCTTTAATGGCTTCTAGAGGAGCATTTACCATTCTAGCTTCAGTTTCAGCAGCGGTAACTGCTTTCTTTACTAAATCAGATATATCTTTGGTCCCAATTCTGCATTCTTGAAAGCAAACATCATCATCCTCCCCCTCCCTAACTATACCATCAATGTTTACTTTTCCTGAAGCTTTACTTGCATCCAGTACTTGTTTCACATCTAAAGTTTTGGTCAAGTTCCTTTCTCTACAGCTCCGTCCCTGCCCTGATTGACTACCAGACCCTGGACATGTCAAAGCTTGCTCATTTTCTGGTGCTGCATCATTAGTCCTCCCCTTCTCTCTGATTCTTGCCAATCCACGAGATGCCCTACGCCTTGTTGAATCATCTCTCCCACTTTCATCAAGATCTCCGACCTTTGTCTTACCATCACCAAGTAGGTCTCTACCACGCCCTCTGTCCCCATCATCAGGTTTTACCTCACAACCATTGATCCCTTCAACTAACCCATCAGGTAGTTCTCCACCATTAACCCAGTAAGTTTCTTCTGATTCTTGCATACTAATGATTGTTTGTGGATCCCTATCATAATTTGGATCATCTATAGACCTCTTGTCAGTTATCCTCAGAGTATCTACATGAGTCGGCTCCAGAAACTGGCGTACCCTTGCCCTCCCTTCTTCTTTCCCTCTTATAGCAGAAGTAGATGCACTCTTCCCCTCCATAACATGGCCAGCATCTTTATGACTTGCACTAGTCTCACCAATGACACGCACTCGAAGAAAGTGCATAAGCTTTGCAGACAAGCCAGACGTCAGCACATCCTCAACTACTTGACCACCACTGATAGTTGAGAACGGTTTTATGCATAAGAAAAAGAAGCCAATAATGACAAATAAAGAAAGCATACAAGGACATGCAAGAACCGGAAAAAAGGTATATCTCAATATTCATACCCTTCCAAACAAACAGCAAGAAGGCCAGTGGAGTATGTCCTCAACATCTCAGAATCTGAGGCCTCTCTTTTCCCCATATCATGCTTCCAGCTGCAATTTTCCAAAGTCTCATCCATCACCCATCTTTTAATGTTCTCCATCACAGGTTCTTCAAACACATGAGGGCACTGAAAACCACATATAAATTTCATCAATCAAAGAAATTCAAGCAGTAGCAAGCAGTAAAGTGAAACTAAATCAAGTAACAGCAAGGAAAACATGAACATACAACCCAAGTTAGTGAGCAGCTCATAAGAAGCCTTGCAGCGGCTGCCTGGACAGAGGTTGAATATCTTGCTTCGGCCAAGAACTTTGAAGATATTAACTCAAAGAACTCGTCATTTTCCTGAAAGAAAATGTGTGAGACAAAGAACTTTAGAATTTTGTACGCTCTATTTAGAAAATGAAGCTATCAAAACAAGGTGCATGAAGTTGCTACAGGAAAAGGGGGGATAAAAAAAGGGGAATACTACTACCCAGGAATCGAGCTCGTAAAAGCAAGTAAAGAATGCTTACTCGAACTAAGTTTCCCAGCCGTCCAATGTAATGTGAAGCACGACTACTGTGAAAAGTAGAATGACCATTGTCTCTCATGTACCTGCACATAAAATAGGTATAAAAAATGTCTAATGGTGCATTGCAATATCATCATGCACTGAAGTTTACAAGTGCAAGTCACAAACAAGTACTCAAAACCAACATTAAGACTTCCAAAATCCTAACTAGCAAAGACAAACAAAATTACTTGGGTTAGCATACAACCATTAAAGTAATCAAGGGTAACATAATAGTTGATCCACAGCATACCACCCTCATTTTTTGCAAACAGTCAATGGCCAAGAGCAGGATACTGCAACTTTAACATAGGAAACTTTGCTGCTGCAATAATGAATCAACAAGAAAGTTTTCCTTCCCAACTATTCAGTAATTAGACACTTTGACATATACAAAGAGCCAACAGGTACCATATACTAAAATAGCAAAATCTGCTGCTGCAATAATGAATTAACAAGAAAGTTTTTGTTCCCAACTATTCAGAAATGTGACACTTTGGCATATACAAAGAGTACCAGATACTAATTGTTAGAGAAATTAATCAAAATTGCTTGCAGTCTCACTTGCCCTGTTATTTTTTTCTGCACTAGCCATAAAACATACCGAAATATAAAAAGCACCACATCATGACCCAAAATGCCATCAGACTTTGTTGATATAAGGCACCATCAAGAAATATGAGAAGGTACACAACTCCATTAGTCAGAAAATTCCACCTACGTTCCTCAACATGCTAAAATTACAAACTTGAGATAATTAAGTCAAAATCATCAAAAAGGTGTAATAAATTAAAGACGGTGTGAATTAACCCTCATTCCAGTTCAACTGCATGTATATTTCATCAGGAAAATGTTCCAAGGTAGAATTAGTCTGTATGCTTTTTTCATAAGCTTCAATACACAAGCATGATTTTAAAATTCCTTGACATATCGTGAACAAATTGTAATGCATTAAAATACAATAAAAATTTGAGTTTCGGTGCACGGTTTAATCTGTGGCAGTAAAATATTTTTAGCATGGAAATATGACCACCCAAAGAGGTGTCATGTACTATGACATAATATGCATGCACATACTGATATGATAGTAAAGACAAGCACAAAGCTAAGCTAGACGAAAGCAAATCCCTAAGCCAGTAAACTAAATTCAGCAGAATATAACAATTTCAATAAATTTTAACAAAGCAAAGGCGGAAATCTTTTTACAAGTCCTGGATATGCAAACTTAAATTCAGACTCTAGTTCATCGTGTATATAAATAAACAAAAGCAATTTTTGCCCTGGCAGGACAAAGAAAGGATGAAAACTAAAAACAGTTACTTCTCCAAAAAGATGCGATTAAAAAGATGCATACGAACTTAGAAAATGAAATGTTTATAAACCAACAACTGTGATAAAAATTTAAAAAACGAGTGGGAGAGAATTCAGAAATAAGCATAATGGGTGGAAGATATTCAGACGAAACGATTACACTGAAAACCCCAATCCATTGCCAACCATATTAAAAAATAAGAGACGCTTATTTTGAACATGGAAGAAGTATCACAACAATTAATGGAGATATGCAATGACACGATAATTTTAACACTCATACATCATACATATTCAAACATTCTCACATTACTCACACAAGCACACACATGGATATGCATGCAAAAGTCAAAGTAAGACCACAATCTGAGCAACTAGAGAACCACTACAAGATCATTTCTTTAGCTAATAAAAACCAACCGGCGGTTCCACGACACGTTCAGATTAAAACAAAAACCACACGGAGAGTGAGAGAGCGAAACATACAGAGACTCCTGTGTTTCGAGGATAGAGGAAAGAGCATGAAGGAAGTTAGGGTTAGGGTTATCAGGTGAAGAAGTGATTTTGTCCATCAAATTCTGCGCTTTGTCCAGCATCTCCTCTTCTTCCTTCTTCGCCTCCTCCTCTCCCTCCCCACGACCACCACCGTCAGCTTGCTCCGTTGGCGGAGGAGCAGCGACTGCAGCTTGACCGTGGCCTTGGTCCGAGACGTCCTCCATTTGCGCCTCCATTTTTACAGAACCAAGCTATGTATCTTCGATTACAGATGTATGTATATGTAATTTAGGGATTGATTAAAACCAGAAATTAAATTATACAAGTCTAGGGTTCAATTGGAGGGTTTTGTGCATACAGAAAGAGCGATACAGAGAGTAGCGAGTGGCGTTTTGTTTGAGAGGGAAGCTGGAGAAGAAAGACCTGAAATATAAAGGTTTGTATATTTGATT
Source organism: Erythroxylum platyclados (assembly GCA_027563515.1). NCBI lineage: Eukaryota > Viridiplantae > Streptophyta > Magnoliopsida > Malpighiales > Erythroxylaceae > Erythroxylum > Erythroxylum platyclados. The sequence goes on along the minus strand of JAOQMM010000003.1, from coordinate 19,959,342 downwards.
CGGAGCAGAAGTTTACCGATTGACCCGACCCGGTTTCTCCAACCCTACCCATATTGTCATTATTGTCCGAACCATTTCGACGTCGTCGAATGTTCTCTCGCCTCTTTTAAATCTCGGTGAAAAATAATATCAACAACAATAATAATATACACTTTTAATTTTAATTAATAAAAAAGTTATTTTTAAATGATTATTAAATTTAACAGATGTAATACATAATATGTTAATTGTACAATTTTAGTCACATAAATATTATTGTAATCTTATAAATTTTCTTTGAATAAGGTAATAATTATAAATTTTTAAGTATTACTTTACACCCTAACATTATTAAAAAAACACTCATTACACTTATAATAAGGTACGAAAATAATAAAAGAGATAATAATGAGAATTTATTTAAATCTTTTTGTGAAAAGCTAAAAAATCATAACTTTAATCAATATTTACATAAATTATTTTTAAAATCATATCAGGATCTAATAGATTTAAATATGAAACAATTAAATTTGATAACGTTATCATATTATTTTCGTTATTTATTTCAAATTACTTCCTCCTCAATATTTAATTTTCATAAGATAGAAAATCAATATTAGATATAAATTATTTTTACATGAACAATAAGGAAGTTGCATACTTGCATAAGCCATAAATTCGTTGCAAATGTCCATCTTCACCTTTCCTCAACTCTCTCTATAGCCGATCTTTCTTTTAGTATGAAACGTACTTTATCTAATTATATAGAACATCTAACACCCATTCTAATAAGAATATATAGGTCAAGTAAATTACTGTCAAGAACCTTGTTCAATAAATTCTGACTTAGACTATAGGACTCTAGTAGTATAAAGAAAAATATTAAATTTAAATTTACCTCCAGCAACTTTCTAAATTTATTTGATGCAAATTAATTAATACCAAATGTTTTATTATCACCATTTAATCAATTTAATATAAATAAGAATTTTTATTTACAATATATTATTCTTTCGAATCAAGTTCAACGTATTAATAAAGATAAAATTATTCAAATTATCTTTTTTACTTAATAAAAAATTAGATACAAAATTTTAATTCTTCATAAGCTTATTACATCTAACTTATATTTGATTCATAAGTCACTTTAATAAAGTCAACATATCGGGTATACAAGGCTCCTCATTTTACGGAGATTTAAAAAAGATTATAATATGTACAGTCTTCTCTTTGTATTTTTACAAAAAAACTATTTCTGTAACTTGAATTTGTGACCTTATGATCACAAAAAAACAATTTTATCAATTACTCCAAAACTCACCGTCTCATAAGTCACTTTTAATTATCCTTATAATTTGATGAGATTTTAAGTGCGTGTGATGTTAAGATTCTATTAGTGCTTGCTTGCTCCATTTTTGCTCACGTTATTACTTTCATTTTCATATAATTGGTAATAAGAAGTGAATAACTAAAAAGAAATAAAGAGTCTATGAGAGACATAAGTATTGTAAAAATACGAAAATAAGATGATTATAATAAGAAGCTTAAAAAGAAAGAAATTTATTTTTTCACAAAATTTCAGTAATAAAATGTGTCACTGACAATTTTGTAAATAATTAAAATTAAAATTAATTAATTAAGGATTTATAGTCACTTATTCATAAAATAATATATACAAATATAGACATAAAACTTCCCTGCAAATAATACATACAAAAGAGGAGTTATTTAACTAATTTATTTATTAAAAAAATAGGGTAAGTTATATTTTAATTTGAAACCACTTTCTGCAATACCAATTAAAATTACAAGAAGTAGCAATCAAATTGACGAAGTATTAATTATGTCAAAAATAATTGAGAAAGCAACTCTGTTAATTCTATTATTAAGGCAATCGACGTACAGCATCACTTAAATTGAATTCATTTAAAATTTGAGTAGGGATGATAATGAGTCAACTCATGAGTTAGTCCTGTCAATTCTTTTAAAATTAAAAGTATAAAATAATATTTTTTTATTGAGTCTGAACTCGAGCTACCTAAGTCTAAGTCTACCTAAGATTCGACTATTCTAATTAAAAAAATTAAACCTCGGTCAATTTGGGCTTGAAAACACTTAAATTTAAGCTTATTGTCAGCCTATTGTCACTCAGAAATTTGACTCCTTAGTTAAATATATGTGTAATTATCAATAACTATTTTTTGAAAAAAAAAGAAAATAATGAAGGGATTAATTAAGGTTAAAAATCGGTCACTTGAAACACTTCATAATTTTATATTCTTTTTCTTACAAAACTTGCAACGAAACTCTCTTTTCTTCTTTTTATTTAATTGCTGCATGCTAACTTTCTTATTTAAACCTATCCAATTCCAATATGAAGTTAATGATTATTTTTTAGATATTGTCATTGCTTCTTCGATGGGAAAAATTAGTTCGCGACATGAAGAATATCTAGATCTATTAAATCTCCTAAATCCTTTACAATTAAAAAATCTTAAATTCTAAAACCTTAATATTACAAATTAATTTTATGTTTTTAAGAAAATTATGACATTTTATGTCCTAAATTTGTAAGGAATAACTATTTTATAAACCACCTTGAGTCTTGAGTTTATAAATCCCTTTGCAACTAGCAATAGGTTTGTTTAGATATAAATCATTCATGTCCCAAGTATTGGTGCTAGTAAGTGCTTATAGTTCTTCTATCATTGCTTTATGTGATACAGGGTTAGAGCTTGTCTTGCAATAGGTGTGAGATTTATATAGAGAAACAATTGTAGAGTAAACATCAATAGCTTAAATTCAAATAAAATGGTGACTTACTCGACTAATATGTCAAGAAACGAGTTGGGTAAGAAGGATCCTTTGGAGGAGGTGTAAGATCCACAATTGATAAAGAGGCATATGACTGGTGTATGCTGTATTAAGCTACTAGAATTGTTAGAAAGCGATAGTACAAAAGAATATTAGGTAAAAAAGATATGATGGGATCAGAGAAAAACTATTGAAAATGTTCGTTGATTTGTAATTTTGAAATAGTTAAAAACAACTTATGTTCTTAAAAGACCGCATGTCATGAGATATGAATGCTCTATGACAAAGGATCTTAACAACTATACCTTTCATGTTATATCTTGTACTTTAGAAAGCAATGCAATCATGCTTATGACTCTAGTTTGGTGAATTCATATAGTTGATGAAGAAAAAAACAAGCACTACCAAAGATCTTGAGATTTTACTAGTTAGGTGCATGACCGTATAAACATTCATAAGGAGAGATGTTACTCGTGACTAGAGTAAGAATACAATTGGCACTATAAATAATAATAAGGGCAATGTCTTCCCAAAATATTTCTAGGCAATAGGATGAGAGGAGAAGACCTCGAATAGTATCAAGGATGTGTCTATATTTTCATTTAGCTCTACTATTCTATTGAGAGGTAGTTGGACAAGATCTTTAAATAACAGTTCCTTACAAATAAAGAAAATGCGTGAAAGATTTATCTTTATATTCTATAACATTTTTAGTGCTCAAGATTTTGATTTTACAAGAAAATTGAGTCTAAATCATGGATGCAAAGTGACAATAGATAGAAAATAATTCATACTTATAATGTAGGAGAAAATAAATGTACATCATGAAAAGTCACCAACAAAGATCACAAATCACCCATAATAGTATGAAGAGAAGTTTCCAAATATTATAGTGAAATCAAAAGGAGCTGAAGAGAGAGAGCAATACTAACAAAAGATAAAACTCTTGGAAAATTGACATTAAATACAACCAGAATTTTTAGACTTTATATAATCCAAAAAAATACTAGAAATTAATGATCTAAGTCTAATTTTGGAAAGATGACCAAGAAGAGAGTGTCATATATGAGATGTAACAATAAGACCAATAAGTTTAAATAGAAGGTGGAGAGATCTAAGTTTAAATAAGGTTTAAAATAAATTTATTTTTATTTTTAAATTTTAACAATATTTTAATTATTTAAATTATTGAAACAAAATGTATTTCATTTTTATTTTTGTATAGGCAATAGAATTTTTTTAAAGAACATATTAGATATTATAAATTAATATATGTTAATACAATTAATGTAAAATCTTTTTAATATATATTTATGAAAAAGTATTATATTTATTAAAAGATGTATAC
>JAOQMM010000003.1:19931504-19943144 GCA_027563515.1 Erythroxylum platyclados | reverse complement strand
ATGTTGTATTAGATTTGCCTATAGTTAATGCAATTTATTCATTTAAAAATGAAAGTTCATAATAGATATTTTTAGTTTATTAAAATAGGGAGTAATTTAATAGGCCCAAAAGAATGGGCTCACTTGTAAAGTTATTTATAGATACGTCAAAGTTGGGTCAAAGCCCGAATCCGATAGAAAAGACAAGCCCTATACCCTTAAATTGCCTGCAGAGATCTACCCAATGAAATCAAAACCCTACCAAAACCCACCCTCAAGAAATCCTCTGTTTCCCTCCCTTGTGGTTACCAGACCGTGTCAGTGAGTCGCATTTCGCAACCAAAGTTCATAGTTTCAGTAAGACCAATTTAAGTGAAAATGCCGCTGGGGGATAAGATTGGTTATGAGAGAAATGAATGTCGATACTGTGGAGTGGAGACAGAGTTCACCGACGACACGCCTGGGCTTCTTGATTTCAACATTCGCAGTGGTGGATTCGATTTCATCCTGACTCCATTGGTCCGTTCTTCTTATTTGAGATTTGTTTATAGTCACATATTTTAGCTTCAATTTCTATTCTTTTTTTCCTTTTCTACGTGTTATTGTATTTGATAGTGTTATTACTTACCAGTTTCCGACACATGTGATTAGGTTCCGGTTTAGTTTGGGTATATTTGATTGTCAATTGTACGTACTCTTAAAAATTGTAAATCATTGCTTCTTGTAGTTTGGGGTTCATAAATTATCGCTTTGTGAACAAATCATTTATCTTCGTTTCAGTTGCATTTTACAGTTTCCTAGGTTGAACTTAGACTTTATTTAATGGGGCAATGTGATTTGAAAATTTGACCTCGTAGCCGTATTGATTTATGAATTATTCGGTGCAGATGAATCCAGATTATAGGCCAAGCTTGTTGGAGAAAGAGAGTATTGAATCTCGTGTTCTGCCATTTGCTGGGTCGGACCTAGTTTTAAGTCCTTCTCAGTGGAGTAGTCATGTCGTTGGTATGGTTTTTGGTTGAGCACATTTGTGGTAGAGTTGGGCACATTATGATACTGATATTCTTATTTCAAAGTGATTGGTTTATTTGCTTTTTTATTGCGTTCATATTATTAGAGTGAGAAAACAAGTTTTCTAATTAGCTCGAGACTTTTAATTCAGAGAAGACTTCTCCACTTTGATAGTATTTATAGTTGCTGAATTTTTATTGAATTATATCCTCTCCACAATCTGCTGGGTAAACTGGTGCCTACTTTTGGCCAGGAAAAATTAGTTCTTGGATTGACTTGGATTCAGAAGACGAGACCCTTAGGATGGACTCAGAAACTACGTTGAAGCAAGAAATAACATGGGCTAATCATCTTTCCTTACAGGTTCCTACTATAGTGACTATGGAGTCAGGTTTTTGGCTTTTAAAAGCTTCATCAGCTTGCTTGTCCGTGCTTTTCATATGCATACATTTCTGTAGTAACAAGCTAGCTTGAAGTGGAAAAGAAATAGCATATAACTTTTTACCTATAACCAGAACTTTTGATCTTAGCCAAACAGTAAAGGCTGAGGAAACAATGGGGAGTATGACCCATCCCACCTTAAAACCTTTTTCTGTTCATAAGGGGTTTTGTTAGGACAAATGGCTTTTGTGCTCCATAATAACTTCCAGAATTGAAGAGCTCACCTGATTGGCTTCCAGCAAAATAGTTGTGTGAAAGTCTATTTGGTTCCATACACCATGAGATCAGTGTTTTTACTTTTTAGCGTCCTCAAAATCCCAATAGAACAATATCATGAAATAGTTAACCTCCACACATCTATCTTTGTCTGGCATTGTTCATCTTTATGATATCTACCCTTTTAAAATGTCTGGTACCTCATGATACTTGGAAATAACAATTAGATTTTTTCTTTTAAATTTTTTACAGGCATGCATTCTTCCTTCTCCTAAGGGTGCTTCCTGTGCTAATTATGCTAGGTGTGTGAATCAAATTTTACAAGGGCTAAACAATATGCAGGTGCCTGTCTTAATCAAGATTTCATTTCCACCTTTAGTAGTGGTGTAACCTGTGACCCTTCTCATTATTGTTTTCAATCTTATTTTTCCTTAATAAAGTTGTGGCTTAGGATTCCACTTGTGAAAGTTGAAGAAGGTTCTGTGGATGTGAATTCCAACAATTTGGTGAGTTGAGTCACCTTTAAATGTTTTCTAAGAGGATTTCCATGTTTTATTTTTTAATACTTGGATATATAAATTTCTTTGTTATAGAGTGAAAGTATTGCCCCGATGCATCTCTGTCTCTCATACACACACACACACTCACACACATAGTTTAGTTGATAGACTGATTATGTGCTTTGTTGTTTTGCAGATTGATTCGTGGGAATTATGGAATTCATTTCGTATCCTTTGTGAACACCATGTTCAGCTTTCAGTTGTTCTTGATATTCAGTAAGTTGAAACTCTAGTCTCTTCGTACTTCCTAATGTCTTGATATATTTTACCAATTATACCTGATTTTACTTGAAATTGTCTTTATTTAGAAGTTCCCTACCATCAGCAAACTCCCTTGGCCGATGGTTTGGAGAATCTGTTAGAGCAGCCATTCTAAATACTGATGTAAGTATGTATTTGGTTTTTAACAAATTTTACTATTAGTTTCAAGTAGATTAAATTGAAAGATATCAAGTTATTGCCATTTTTTTTCTTTCATAACCTGGTTGGAACTTTTTTTGATTTGCTAGTGTTTTCTAACCAATGGTCGTGGCTATCCATGCCTATCAAAACGGCATCAAAGCCTAATTACTGGATTCTTCAACCATTCAATACAGGTATTGAAAGAATGGCTAGCTTTGGTTGACTTGGTTTTGACTGTGTTTCCTCTTCCTTCATTTTCTTGTTTTGATTTTAGCTGCGCCAGTAAGTAGCTATCAATCCCTAATGTTATTGAGTGATCAATTCCCCAAACATTTCTGTTCCATTTTGTTGCAATGAAGTTCAGCATGTTCTTACTGTTTTCATTGGCTTAATTTGGGATTTTTTTGGGAAAAGGTATTTTAGATTGTAAGTTATGTGTTGGTGTTTCCACTGGGAGAGAATTGTACTTCAAAACCTGATGGAGAATGAGATTAGCTTAAGTATTAGTATACTACGAGAAACAAAAGAAAAAGAGGACTGAGTTTTTACAGAATTTAGAAATTTCCATGTAGAAAATATGATGCTTTCTTCGTACCTGATTCGTAAAATTGGGAGTCATTTCCAAATCCTAGAAGTGATTTCTAGGAAGTTATTCCTGTGAAAAAAATAGTTTATTTGTTCAAAATCCTGGTTAATTCTTAACCTACGCATTTGTTTTTAAATCTTCAGACTTCAATACTAAATTCTGGCAAATATGAAATTTATTTTAAGCCCAACAACCTTAATTTACAGCTTATACATGTTTTCCAATCAAAGCATTGGCCGTCCATGGTATCACTTGTTATTGTTTGATTATCCTATCACTATTATTAGTGGGTTTCATTTTTTATTGTCAATATGCATATTGACTCGTCATGATGTGGAATTTCCAACAGATCATTATGTCAGGAACACCTACACACATTATTCCCAAGGCAGGTGTAGATTTAACATCTAATCATAATTCTGAATGTAAGTCAGTATGTGTAGTGACTTGTTTTACATTTATTCTTATGCTTAATTGTTCTCAGATGTGTGGATGTTGATGTGTAAAACATACACTGAATTAAACATATCCATTCCATTGTTAATAGGCCTGTGTGTTCTCTTTTTTGCAGCCATACAGAGACATCCCTTCAGACCATACTTGGACTATGTTGCTTATCTTTTCCAAAGGATGGATCCCCTTCCTGAGCAAGAAGTTTTTGAGGTTGACTTCTCTTATATCCTTCTCTCTCTGAAAAAATAATGACCCCTTTCTCCCACAACTTGGTTTGTTCTGAAAAGTAAGGAGAAAGGAAAGGAAGATCACGGTTGGCTGTTGACTGCCAAAAGAATTCTTCTTCTTAATTCTTAAATTTTTCTCTTATTTTGGTCAGCTATTAGCTCTTCTAATTTCTTTCAGTGTTTTGTTTCAGCTTGGTTACAGAGATTTTCTACAGTCTCCACTGCAAGTATGTTATCTATGTTCTGCACTAGCATCTGGGGTTATCTTTTGATCAATAATTTCTTTCAGTATGAACCTTTTATGCTGAAGTCCATTTCACCTGTTAAATCTTGTGGTATCTACTTTAGTGATTATAAGTTTTTTTGTGTGTTCAATTTGCAGCCTCTTATGGACAACTTGGAAGCCCAAACGTATGAGACTTTTGAGAAAGACTCAGTAAAATACATCCAGGTTTGCATACTTCTAATCTTGTAGATATAGTCATGGCACATGAATGCCATCTCTCTTACGTGTATAAGGAAGATTGAACTTTATATGCTGCAAAATTCACATTCAATGATTTTCAAGAGGGATAGTGAATATCCCTGTTACACTGAACCATTTAGTATAATGACTGTTTAACATATATAGATTTATAAAGGTTATGATATGAGAAATACTAATTGATGTAGGACGAACAGAAGAGACATCAAATTAGTAGCTAAAACTCACAGAACTTATAAAATCTAGCATCTGGAATTTCATGCTTGGGATATCTGTTTAGGTTGCTGGAAATTCATTTTTGATATGGCTAGAATTTTGGGTTTGGTATGACTAGAATTTTAGTTTTTGGTTGCCTGAATTTAGGCTAGAAGTGCTGAATTAGCGAGGAAACAAGCAATGAAGGGTGGGGAACTACGAATCACTCGTAGAGTTTAAAATCACCCTTAGAGAAAATGCCACACCTTCTAATGAAAAATTCAAGTTTACAGAGAAAATTCAGGTTGTTCTTTATTGAAATGGCCGAGTACTCGTGTGGATAGAAAAATTTTTGGAACCTTTATTCTAATATTGAAGAAATTCTCAACCAAAATATCCAAAATAATATTGAATCCTACTCTAATAATGTTTCTTTATTCTTAAATAAGTTTAAATCCTAATCAACTAGGACAATATATTTAACTTACTACTATTTCTTTTTTATTAAGGAAAAACTTGCATACGGTAAATTTCAGCCCTTTGTTGTCCTTGTTTTCATCTCAACTACTACTCTTCATCCCATCAAATAAAGCTTGTGATTGAGTGATTTCTGCTCTTTTCTTTTTATAAACTCTAAGCTCTTTTCCGTCACTAATTGTGCTGAAAGAAATGTTTTCATGTCACTGCAATAGTCAGTTCTGATTATGATATTGTGGACACCATGATTACTTTTGATGGAATGTGTAGTTTCACTTAGTCTCATAGTTATTTCTTTAATAGCCTGTTGTGTGTTATACTCTATATTTGTTAGTTTAGGGGTTGTTAACACATAACCTAATAGAGAGAATTATAAAGTATAGGTATTCTAATTTACTCCTGATAAGGTAACTATCACGTAACTGACTGAAATAGACTGTTAAGCAAGATAACTTCTAAACTGACCATTTGACAATATGATGAAGAAGGCTATTAAAGAAAATAACTAAGGGATTATTTGGTTTAAGGGGCCATTAAGTGATATTATTTGGGTTCTATGTTGAGACTGACGATTCATTTTATTTTTGTAGTACCAAAGAGCAATTTCTAATGCCTTATTGGATAGAATCCGTGATGATAAAGCAAGTACAACCACTGTAAGATAGATGCTTATAACCTAGACACATTTCATTGTAGCCCCTCTTGTGTCAGCTTATTGCAGCTCATTGGCCCCCAAAGTATTGACCTTGCAACTTTCTGTCTACATAAACTCTTCCAAGGTACTGATGGTTGTAGGAGCTGGGCGCGGACCTCTTGTCAGGGCATCTTTGCAGGTTCCTTTCTATTCCTCTTTTTATTTCAATTTGGCATCATGTAATCCATGTTTAAATTTTCAATGTAATGTCTATAGGCAGCTGAAGAAACTGGTCGCAAGCTAAGAGTTTATGCTGTGGAGAAAAATCCTAATGCAGTTGTTACACTTCATGTGAGCATGCAATTCTTGTTCTCATGCTTAAGACTGGGATTTATAAAAGAAAATTGTTTGATTATGATTATGTTGGTAGATAAGTGCTATTATAACTTCACTCAACATGCGTTTGATCCTTATGCAAATCTCAGCCGTGCTTGATCGATCTAGTTAGTTAATGGATAATGAAATGCTGAATGCTGTTCTGTTCAATAACTGTGAATTTAATTTGTACTGCCTTTGCTGTAGTTAGTTTTAAAATGTTTGCATATTCAGTTACAAGGATTATGCTTCATATTCGTGATTCCACATCAGTTCATTTCCTTTGGACCTTAAATTACTGTGATGTCTCTTTCAACAGAGTTTGGTCAAAATGGAAAAATGGGAAGATATTGTTACTATAATCTCTTGTGATATGCGCTACTGGGATGCTCCTGAGAAAGCTGATATATTGGTAATAATGTGCATATTTGTAGTTTTGTCAGTTTGATATTCTTGTATATGTAAGTTGCATCCTGCTTATTGCTTTGCTCTTTTTCAATTTGTTTTTAGGTCAGCGAGTTGCTAGGTTCTTTTGGCGACAATGAGCTGTCACCTGAATGCCTTGATGGAGCTCAAAGATTCTTGAAGGAAGACGGAATCTCAATACCTTCATCGTATGTAATTTTCAGAATGTTGAACTTTTTGTTGAAATGTTCCTCCCTGCGTTAATTACAGTAAATAGTCTCCTTTTGTTTTTTTGAGCAAAGATGGATGTGTAGAACTTGGAGAGTTCATAGACAATATCTCTGTTGGTGGCAGTGGCAGCATATATAATCTACATCAATTGTGAATGCTACCTTAAAAAAGTTGAATCACATAGGTTTATTTTTTTTGTCAATTGATTGAAAAATCCTCCCCCTGGGCTCTTTGTGGCCCTTTGACCCCGTGATCTTCTGCACTGGTCCATATACTACATGTTGAAAATAGAGTTTGGTCGACCTTAGGAAAGTGCTTCTTTCAAGAGAAAATAAAGCACTTTCTTAATTTTACATAATTTCATCATTAGACCTTGTTTTCTTTGTTCAACTATTACCCTAATAAACCTGGCTAAGTTTGTATAGACCAAACTGGCAGTAGGTCTTCTGTAAATCAGTGGTTGTCAAAATTGATACCAGTTCAAAGTTTGAAATTGTTTTATAAGAAGGTCATTCACACAGACATTCCTTCATTCCCAGTGTAGACCAACAGATAACATTCAAGTCATGTTGTGTAGTTTTTCATTGACTTGCATTGGAGGTATTGTAAGTGGCCAGAGCGAGATTTCTACTAAAACTTATATTATTGCACTCTTTTCCTTTATTATTTTTGCAGGTACACAAGTTTTATTCAACCTGTGACAGCTTCCAAGCTATATAATGATGTTTGTGCCTTCCCTTTGTTCAACTACAACCCACTTTGCACCCCTTCCACAGTTTTCTGATGCATGCTTTCCCTGTAGGTTAAGTCACATAAAGATCTTGTGCACTTCGAGACTGCTTATGTTGTGAAAGTGCATAATGTGGCCAGACTCGCTTTTTCACAACCTGTAAGTCATCTTCTGCATAGCATACTTGTCCTAATGTATTGATGCTGGACCTCCTGGGGTAGCATTCTGAATTCAATGGTTTTTTCGTTTGATCTGGTCATCTCTAACAAGCTTATTTTGTATTTTTTTCCCATAGATTACTTACATGTATTCCTCTTCTAATGCTTCTTCATTTGAGAAATTTCAGTCATGTATTGGATTTGGAAACTCATATTGTTATTTCCCCTAGGTATTTACATTTACTCATCCTAATTACTCAAGTAAGATAAACAATGAACGTTACAAAAGGCTGATATTTGAGATACCTGGTGACACTGGGCCAGCAATTGTTCATGGTAAGTTCTGACCTAGTTCTGTACCTATATTATTCAAGTTGGTAGTATAATTAATTCTGCTTCTTGAAGTTTGACTTCTGCTCTTGGCAATGTTGCACCTCTGGGCCTGAATGTTGAAAGCCAAAAAAATGTTGGAAATTTTTTAAGGAAACACATAAGTTATGTTTTTTTTATTTTTCTTTAAATTCCTTGTCATTTTATTCTAACCAAAGCCGTGCTTCAGTTTTATTCTCTGGGGTGGCTTTAGGGCTGTGTCATACTATTTCAGTGGAAAATACTGTCAAAGCAAGGATATGTGCGTAGTTGCATGTCTCTTTAGGATACTTTAGAAATATGGTTGTTGACATTTATATATTGCAGAAAGAATGTTCAGTGATGGATCATTTTCCTTCGGGATATTGATGATGTAGGAGGCTGAATACATTTATTCTTCTGATTGGCTTGATTTAACTTCTCTTGGAAAACCTTTGGGTGGTGTTTTGCATGATGAGAGAATTTTAGAAATTTGTGGTAATAATGGTTTGTTCTAAAATGGGAAATTTTCTTCGTTGTCTTATTTATTTTGTCATAGGGTTTGCTGGCTACTTTGATGCGGTACTCTACAAAGATGTGCATCTTGGTATTGAACCATCGACGGCAACGCCTAACATGTTTAGCTGGTATGAAGTTCAGTATATTTCACAATGGTGGTATCTAACGTATCATTAACAACATTAGGAATTGCAGTGATTCTTTCACAGTTCTTGTTGGAAAATCTGGTTTTCTGGCCCTTTACATGAGACTGACCACTCATTCTGGTTTGGTCAAATAAGAAACAGCTCCATTAACCATGATAATTGATGCAGGTTTTCGATATTCTTCCCACTAAGGACACCTGTGTGCATAAGACCCGGTTCACCATTAGAGGTTCATTTCTGGCGTTGTTGCGGCTCCTCCAAGGTAAAGAATTTTGTTTGTCAACTCAAAAAGAATGTTATGTTTGGATTGATGGATTGTTTCTGATGCAGGTTTGGTATGAGTGGTGTGTGACATCTCCATCGCAGACAGCTGTTCACAACAGCAAAGGCCGTTCCTATTGGGTGGGTCTCTAGTATTGATATTATATTTCACACGAAAGAGTGAAAAGAAATTAGGAACTTGAGCATCTTCTTAAGCACCACTCAGAGCAAATACATGATGTAATTGTACAATCGAAATGAAGAAATATTGTATCCAAACAAAAATCTTGTTGTATGAGACCATTCCATTAATTAGTTAACAAACTCGTTGAGCTTTTATATTAATCTCTATTTCATTATTTTGCATAAGAATAATTTTTTTCAGTTTAGTCATAAAAATTTTAAACCTTGTAATTTTTAGGTTTAAGAAAATTTTTGATTATTTTTATTTTTTAAAAAAACTTATCTTAGGTTTCGGTTAAAATGTAACGATATATATGAAACGTTATATTTATTCCAATCAAATGTTATTTGTATAACGATTTAATATAGTTTTAAATTTAAATCGTATTAATTAAATTTAATTCTAATTAATAAAATATTATACTTATATTAGGTTATTAATTCAAATTATCTTTAATTATTTCAAACCATATATAAAAGTTAGCTAGTTTACTATATTAATAATATTTGATTGATTTATACTATATATTTTATCGTTATTTTTAATCAAAATCTTTTAAAAACTAAACTTTAAAAGAATTTGTTTAAAAATCTTATTTATATCTTCTATCCATTATAATATTACTTCTAAATATCAATTAAAGTTTATTGTTTACCTAATCGCATCATGTAATTTTTTATATGGATAACCATGGGCTTTAATTTAAATATTTTTAATAAGACGGTCTATGAGTCAAATTAGACCTATAGTAGCCCGAGATTTGCTTTTTCTAAACAAAACAACAAGAGTAGGCTTTGAGTATGCCTAGACTTGGATAATCCATGTACAAATTCAAATAAAAAAGACGATGTTTTACACATTTAATTTTTAAAAAATTAGGGACACCGGCTATAGGTTGGCCATTGCCATCCCTAATTTTTTACCTGTAATTTATTTTTCATATTTAATACATGAATTTTGATTTTAATTTATATGAAAATCTGGCAATGAGTAATTCTTTTCCATGAAGTGCCTTATTTTGTCTGCAAATATTATTTTATTAAATCCATAACCATAAAGTGTTTGTTAGATTAAATAACTTTTATTGTCAACTTCAACATTAGATTTTATTTTTATTTTAAAGATAAAATTTTATAACGGCAACCAAAAAGAATAAAAAATAAAACCGAAGAAATGGAAGTCCTCTACTAGAAGGGAAGGGAAGGGAAAGGAGAGAGGCGTCTCTTTCAGAATTGCTTCGGTTTCTTCAACACGCACCGCACTCGCTTTCTTGTGCTCCGAGTTCGCTCGTTTCGGACTCTCCAAGTCATCATATTCATCGCCTTCTTCTCGAAAGGTACTTCTCGATCTCAATCCTCCGATTTGGATCTCGCTTATTTTTCCTATGGTTTTGTTTCCTCTTTTTGATCTATGTTTGAGAATCGTCGATGTTGATGCCGACGTGGTTTACTGTAGCAGTAGACGTGTACTTATTGTTCTGAATTTCACTTGTAGGAGTGGTTTAAGGGGAAATGGCGGAGGAGAAAACTGGAATTGCGGAGAGTGAGAAGAAGGAACCGGATTCAGTGGTTAAGAAGAAGCGTAAGGGTCTTATTTCTCGTATTTGGAATGGTATTTTCAGGCTTCACGGTGATGATTTCGAGAAGAGATTGCAGCACATTTCCAAGGAAGAAGCTGCTGTTCTATCTCGAATCAAAAGAAGATCTCTTACTTGGAGGAAGATGACTAGGCATCTCATCGTTTTCTCTGTTATTTTTGAGGTCTCTTTTGGGCCCGTTTTGCTTATTTATTACCCCTTTTTTTTGCTAGATTACATTGAACCTACTTTGCTGGAAGCTATTGAACTTGGAATCTTTTTTGTTACAAATTTTGTATCCCGTTGTTCATGATTATCTTGAAGTCTGTCATTTGTCCAGGTTCTTGCTGTAGGTTACGCAATCATGACCACAAGATCGGTTGATTTAAACTGGAAGATGAGGGCATTCCGGGTGCTGCCTATTTTTCTTGTACCTCTTGTATTCTCTGCCACTTATTCAGGGTTTGTAAGCTTCACTAAAATGTGTAAGTTTCTCTAACTTTGGAACATTTTTGTTTCATTCAAAATGGTTGTGCGTGCTTTCGTTGTTTGATTCTATCCTGTAGTCTGTGGACATTGATTTTCTTTTGTAGGGCTTTTTTCAAGGAGTGTTTTAATGTAATCGCTTGTGTAATAAGTCAGTCTAGAGGGTCTGTAACTCCTTTATGGTGTAACTGTAGGATAAGGGAAAAAAAGGTATTAGGTGTAAGGAACTATTCACAATTTAGCTCCTGCATAAAGTTGAAAGCGGAAGTGGCCTAAATTTTGTGGGTTTAACTGATTCCACCTCCCTCACATAAAACATGATGTGCCATTATTGATCATCAGAATCGTGGTATCTGAGATCTTCCGTCTCCTCTTTTCCTTCTTTATTCTTTTTAAACTGAAGCAAAATGAGTTGGGGGAGAAAAAACGCAAAGGGAAGAAGCTTGAAAATTGAATGGTTAAAGTGCATCATATTAAAAAGAAAGTATGTTAGATGGGAAAAGTTAACCCTGTTGGTGTTATTTCAATAGTAACTATACATTGCAATTTTGTTTAT
>JAOQMM010000003.1:19917662-19931457 GCA_027563515.1 Erythroxylum platyclados | reverse complement strand
AGAAAGTATGTTAGATGGGAAAAGTTAACCCTGTTGGTGTTATTTCAATAGTAACTATACATTGCAATTTTGTTTATTGTTATAAACTCTCACCTTTCCTAACCAATGATTACTTCATAACATTATGTGTGCAAGATATGGTAAAACTGGAAACTGATGTATGTGATGTAACTTTGCTGGCAACCACAGCCCTTTTATTTAAACAGATGAAGTTCCCCCTGAAAAATAAGAACTATTCTTTCTTAGTAAAGCTCCAGAAACTCCTAACATTACCCTATTAATGGTTCTGTCAAACATTGTCGTTTGTGGTTTGCTACTGTATCCCTTAATCCAATCTTTTTGGTTCATTTGATTTATGTTTTAAATTTAAACAAAGATGGAGATGTTGAGTGAGTTATGATGGCGTAGGTGATCGCAAGGACCAGAAAACTCTTGAAAGACTCAGAGCTGAAAGGCAAGCAAAAATTGATGAACTTAAGGAGAAAACAAATTATTATACAACACAACAGCTAATTCAGGTAACTCGGAGCTATTCTTCCCTTTTTTTTTTTGTTGGGGGTGGGGGGTGGGGGTTCAAATTATACTCTCCTGTGCTTTCTTTTCCTTTCTAATTTTGTTATACACTTGGGTGGATGGGAAGGATCTAACTGGGTGGTGGTTGATTGATGGCATGTTATCACCTGAGCTTCATGGAGTATTTACGAATGTGAGAAATGATATCTGGGATGCTTGCATGTGCAGAGATATGATCCTGATCCTGCAGCAAAGGCAGCTGCTGCAACTGTCTTGGCATCAAAGTTGGGGGCAGATTCTGGCTTGAAAGTATTTGTTGGAGATGACTCGAACAATAATTCTCCAACAGGAAAAAGTAATGATGTTGAGGTTGTGCAAGCTACTGGCCTTCGGAATAGAAAGCAAGTGCAGACCAGATCCAGTAGCCCTGGAAGCACTGTGACACATCATTCTGAGACAGAGATTGCACATTCTGCAGAAAGTGGAATCCCTCAAACATCCGAGCAAAGTCAGCTTGTTGTTCAACATCATGATCCTCAGGCATATGCTGCACAAGATGGAGGATGGATTGCACGAGTAGCTGCTTTACTTGTTGGCGAGGATCCAACACAGTCTTATGCATTGATTTGTGGAAATTGCCATATGCACAATGGTGAGTGTACTTTTGCACTCTTCTTTATAATTTCATTATTAATGCATGTTAATATAACCAACACTTAAAAACTTATTAACTTGCTTGTGGGCACTCATATTTATTGATTGTGCAACTCATTGTATTCTATTCCCAGTATATTCAAACCCCCTCAGCCCCTCTTTCTCAGTTTTCATTACCATTGTCATTTAATACCTCTTAGGGCTTGCAAGGAAGGAGGACTACCCATACATCACTTATTACTGCCCACACTGTCGTGCCCTAAACCAGCCCAAACAATCCGCAGAGCATGTCTCTGGTTCCATTGCACCTAATTTGAGCACCTTGAGATCCGAGGTAAGTGCAGAAGCAACCAAAAGCGCTGGTGATTCTCCTAGTAGCACTACAAGTACCAGCCCTACCAAAGATGGTATAGAGGTTGACAAAGGAAGTGAGTAGATAGCTTGTGAGGTGCCGGCTAATTAAGACTAGAGTTACACTCTTAAAGGTGAGAGGTTTCCCTAAGCCTCCTGTCTGATCTGTAATTGTATGGGTGTCTTTGTATACTTGATTTGTACGAGGATTGCCTCTTTTCTTGCTCTTGTAACAACATGGGAGATTTCCTTTACGTATAATGAACGCAAGTGGATCACCTGGCTTAAGCTTCACTTGTAGCATGGAAGTTTTTTTTTTTTCTTCAATTTTTAAGTTTTACTTGTGAAATTGAGATAAAATTTTGTACAAAAATCTGCCGTTTGAGTTTGTGATTTTAAGTTTAGGTACATTGTTTTTGTATTTCTGTGAAGACATTACTATCGAATATGAGATCGCCTTTAGTTGATAATCAAATTTTCATTTAATGTCATCAATGCCTTATAAAAAGTTATGATCGCAAAATACTGATATAGTCAATCATTAAAAAAATTCAGATGGTTTAGTTGGTTTAATTGTAAAAATTTTAAATTGTTTCGATTTAATTTAATTAAATCTTAATAATTTTTATTATTAAAAATTGATGAACTATTGATTACTTTTTATAAATTATTAAGTTTTTTAAAAACTAAATAAATAAATAATTTTTATTTAATAATCTCTTATTTAATTAAATTTTAAATTTTTTGATAAATAAGAAGAATGTCTTTTAATTATATTTTAAATTTTTAAATTTTATTAAATATTTAATAAATTTTATAATGATAATATTGGTTGAATCTTTCAAACTTTAAACCTTTTGTATTATTAATTTAAATTTTAGTCCCGTTTTTAAAACTTTGGTTATAATAACTTAACGAAATGACAGTTAGGGATGACAATGTTTGGCGCGACCTGGCCTACCCACGGGCTGGGTGACCCGTGGTCCGGCTTGTCTATATTATTCTTAAATTTTTTTTTGACAAAACGACGTCGTTTTATATATTAAAAATAAATCATAGGCCGGATCGGGTCGGCCCACTCTCAACCCATAGCCCGAAAAACCCCTGCCAAATGTGGGCCAGATCTAGCCAAAAATGACATCTCTGTTGACAGTGGAAGAACCTAATGTAAAAGAACCCTAAAACGTTATAAATGGTGTATTTATAACTCTAAATAATTTCCGTTTTTGTATCTAAATTGCATTTCCAGCTATAATTAACTGAGCAAAGTAAAGAGAGGAAAAAGAAAGAAAGAAGAATGGGCCATACTGTGAATGTTACTGATACGGATAAGCTCAATACGATATTTCAACCAACCATTCATTATTAATTGATGGGACTAAGATAAGAGCTCAGCAGAATGTATATGTATATAATTCATTTCGCAATTAAGACTTTCGAAGTTGACGCAACAACAACAACCATAATATTTGATTTAATTTGTAACGTCAATTTTTTTAATATTTTAAAAATCGGATTCGCTTATTTAATTTTATAGTTAAAAATTTTAAACCGGTTAATTTTTTTGTTTAATTTTTAACTTTTTGGTTTGATTTAGTTTAATAATTTTTATTGTTAAAAACTAATCAGTTTATTAATCAATCGGTTAGTTTTTATAAACTAATCAAATTTTATAAATAAAAATAAACTGATTAATCTTTTTTCAATAAAATTTTAAATTTTTTATAAGTAAGGATAATCTTTTTTAATTATTTTAAAAAAATTAATTTCATTTAATTTTTAACTGATTTTATGACTATACTGATTAAATCTTTTAAACTTTAAACTTTTTGTCTTACCAATTTAACTTTCAATTTTTATAACATTAATTCTTTTGTAATTTTTTATTTATTTAATTTTTAATTGAGTTTGAGGAAACCTCAAACAAATATAAATATAAATCCAAAATACAGCGACCTAAAAGCAATTTAAATGGAGAATTGACAAAGCTTCTTGCAGTATGAAATTATTTGGTCATTGAAAGTGACTAAAAAAAATCCTTTTTACTTTTCTTTTTCTTTATTTGGGTTTTTTTTGTTTTGGTTGCAGTCATAGGTTGTTTCTAACTTAAAAAGACAGCCTCACTCTCTGTAACGGTCTGTCGTCGCTTGATTGTCTCTTCTTCTTCTATCTACTAACTACTTCTCATTGTTCGAGGCAACCCTAACTTCTTTATCTAATTGCAGCTTTCACAGCTCAACCAAGAACCTCCACTGCTTTTACTGTGTAATCCTTGGGTGAGGGGATTTTTCTCTGTTCTCTTGGGTATTCCGAGCAAATGTGGTGGTTAATGGTTAGAGCTGAATGTGATCTATCCTTCTTGGGTGTGTTTTGGCTCTAATTAGCAAATGGGTTATGCTAAAAAGGTCTCTGAATCTTGAAATTGCTTGGAGAAGGGTTGGGATCTTAGTTGTTCTAATTTGGTTCTATCCCTCTGGTGTTGGAAATTTAGGTATGCTTACTGAAAAGATCTCTTTTTGGTTTTTTTGTTCCACTGAGCACTCATTTGCTAGTTTGCTTATTTTCGTGATTTTTTTCACAATCTCTTCGGGGGAGGTGGGTTTAGGTACCTTCACATTGAAGGTTAAAGGGTATGCAAGGAGGTTTGCTTTCTTTGTGCGTTTAGTGAGATTCATGATGTGTTTTTGTGTGTTGCGTTGGTTTTTGTTTGTAATGTGTTTTGGATGCAAATCTGAAGATCCTGCTTCCCTTTGGGTCTAGAATTAGACTTCGCAGAAACAATTCACATTTCTGCATTAATTGATTAACGCGTTTCTTGCATTAACTATTTTGTGCTTGTAGAGCTTTCTTTGCAATGAAGAAAAAGATAAGGCTGTCAAGAAAGGCTGAGTTTACAAAATAGGAAAGGAGTGCATTGTCGTCAGGAAGCAACTTGGAGTTCTTGTTTGACTTGGGATTTACAACTTCTAGCTGAACTACTGACTCTGGTAGTATATATATTAGTGCGAGTAATAAGTGTTGCATTGAGTAGTTGCTGCAACAACTAAGATGGGTAACTGTGGCACCAGAGAGGAGTCTGCTGTTGTTACGAATGCTCAAGGTTTTTTTCTTACTCAGTCTTTTGACATTTCCCAAATAACCACAATATCAAGTGGCCTAATTCATTAGGCCAGAATTGGTAGTTTTTAAGAATTCACTCAATGTTGAAATCATCCTTACCTTATATTCGATCTGTTTAATTGCATAATAGTTTGGCAAAGCTGAACTATATAGTTACCCAATCTTTAAAGAATGAATTTTGGTCAATTTCGCTTTGTATGAAGATTTGACTTTTGAAAATGCTTGGAGTGCAGTTCAGCAACATCTCCGCATGTTGTCTTCAGCATCTGTGGATGTTAAAAATGGTGCCTCTGAGAAGAAACACAATCGTACAATATCAGATTTGAGTGATCCTTCTTCCACACCGCGCAACTTCGAGGATTCTCGGAAGAATGCCATCCTTTATACCCATGTTATTGCATTCACCTTGTATGAACTTGAGACTATCACCAAGAGCTTCCGCTCTGACTACATTCTAGGTGAAGGTGGATTTGGAACTGTTTACAAAGGTTACATCGATGAGAATGTTAGAGTTGGCCTAAAATCTCTTCCTGTTGCTGTCAAGGTCCTGAACAAGGAGGGCCTTCAGGGCCATCGTGAATGGCTTGTATGATGCTATCTTGATCTCTTTCTTATATCTTATGATACCTTTCCATTTTTTGTCTTTAATGCCTACTCTTTTTTATTTTATTGCTTTTGATATGTTGGCAGACAGAGGTCAATTTTCTCGGCCAACTTAGGCATCCCAATCTGGTCAAATTGATTGGATATTGTTGCGAGGATGATCACAGATTACTTGTTTATGAGTTCATGTTTCGAGGGAGCCTTGAGAATCACCTCTTCCGGAGTAAATACTTTTCTGCTTTCTATCCTTTTTCATGATTCTGCTCATTACCAGTAAAAGCCTTTAATGCTATTTATCTCCGCTTTCCTTATTTTGAAGAAGCTGATCCTTTCTTACTGGAAAAGATCCAGAGATGTTTTCTGCTTTCCTTTTTTTATGTTTGTACACAGAGTTTTATGGATTTGTCTTGACGTAACTTCTTGACTTGACTGAAAATATCTTGACGCAAAGAATCTTGTTCTTCAACTGTGCTTGGTTATGCGATGGTTGCAAGGGACAATTCAAACTGTTATAAAAACATTTTTTCTGTAGACTATGGCATGCTTTTTCTATGGTGTACAAGATACTTTTGAATCTATATTACAGTCAACTTCTTTCGAACAGATTCTTTTCTTATGTTTAACTATCTGTCAATTATACAATACACATATTTCCTTTTTGTGCTCCACCATTATATTGGAATAAAATGTATACAAACGGAAATATATTGAAAATGATGTGCAGGTTAAGTTGGACTTTTACTTCTCAATCAGGCTACTTTGTGATGATGTTTCACTCTCTGATATAGTTATCTAGCACGCCTATGATGATTCCGAAAAAATATCTGTTCTTCATTCAGATATGGAGATCTCTGTTATCAAGGTCCTATTCTCTGTATAGAAAGTTTATGCTAACCTTGAGCCCACCCCCTTTGATTATTTAGTTAGTCAGTACTGTTTCAGTTCTGACTTGCTTTACTGGCATATTTTCCTATTTCACAGTAAATCCTTTTTTATTATTGACACTGCAAAATGGTACTATGTTTTAAAATAATCACTAAAGAAGTTGAGCAGCCAACGGTTCCTAAAGATTGATAAAAAAAATCGTTTCAATTGTTACCTTCTGCAATATGAAATTTTGCATCTTTAGATGTTATCAGATTGTTAGTGGCGAATGTAAAACTATGTAAGGCATGCCATAATAATTTCTGTCGACTTGATTTTATCTTTCCTGGGATATTCAGAGGCTACTGTTCCATTATCTTGGGCCAGAAGAATGATGATTGCCCTTGGGGCTGCTAAGGGGCTTGCTTTCCTTCATAATGCTGAAAGGCCAGTTATATATAGAGACTTCAAAACCTCCAATATTTTGTTGGACTCTGTACGTGTTTCTTGTTAAGTTTGATGGATAGATATTTATTGTATGCTCCTTTAGACACAAGTATTTTGCTTTACTTTTTCACTGATGCTATTGTGTGTGTTTCTCCAGGATTATACAGCCAAGCTTTCTGATTTTGGACTAGCCAAAGCTGGACCACAAGGTGATGAGACTCATGTATCAACTAGAGTAATGGGTACATATGGTTATGCTGCTCCTGAATATGTAATGACCGGTATGATTCAGAACCATATCTATGGCTTAAAAGTATCCATTTTTCTTTTTCACTATATAGACTAGCAGTTTTCACACAAGATTCACGATCACAAACTCCCAATGCTAAACTAGATCTGTGAACGCAGGTCACCTGACTGCAAGAAGTGATGTGTACAGCTTTGGAGTTGTTCTTTTGGAGCTATTAACTGGAAGGAAATCTGTTGACAAGACCAGACCCAGTAGGGAGCAGAGCTTGGTGGATTGGGCCCGTCCAAAGTTGAATGACAAGAGAAAGTTTCTGCAAATAATAGATCCAAGATTAGAGAACCAGTATTCAGCAAGAGCAGCACAGAAGGCATGCAGTTTGGCCTACTATTGTTTGAGCCAGAATCCTAAAGCAAGGCCCCTAATGAGTGATGTAGTCGAAACTTTGGAACCTCTTCAATGTAGTACTGATGGCTCTGGTGAAGTTTCTTTAGCTTCATTCGGGCCGACATTAAGAAGTGGTGCAGGTGCATTCACAATGGGGGGAATCCCCGATTACCGGATGCCTCATAGATTTGTCAGCAATGTTGGTCCTGGCTCAAGTTGTCGGTCGCCTAATCCAAACTGCTCCCCAGGAGGTGGTCCTGCACCATGTAGGGTGAGATGAATAAAACTATTCCTTCAGTATTTGGTGTGCCTTTCTTCTCAGAGTGTTGAAACATTATTGTTAAATGCTGAGCACATTTTGTTTCTTTTCTTTCTCCTTCCTGTACATATTCTGTCAACCTTGTTGCTTTCTAACGTTTTGGTGGTTGTATCAATTTTCTTTCTGAGGTTGTACCACTCCATCCTGTCAAATGTTAACACCCTTCTGTTGTGTGTCTTAACATTGGCTTTGTTCTATCTCAGACTACCTTGTACCAAACCTTTTTAAGTCAGTGGATTCCTGTTCTTATTTTGGGGAGATTTCACGTTCATTATCAGTAATCAACTGCAACCACTTAGTTCATGCTATACTTGCATATATTCCTTACATTTCAAAGTCTCTATACTGTCATTTTCACATTTAAATTTATATCAATCTACAAGTTGGGCATGGTTAGAGTACAAATTGCAGGTGTCACATCCTAGTTAAAGCCTAGGATTAGATGTTAATTAAATTAAATAATCACTAGAAAATCCTGAGAATATGCATAATTTCTTGATGGGCTTCCAGTGCCCTTGGGCACGCTTATCTCATCTCTGTTTCAGTAATTAATAAGACAAATTATAAGTGAAAAAGGGACCACTGAAGCATTCTGGACTGAATATGAAAAAATAACCGTTGGAAGCTTGACCGTTACTTCCCAAATTTAAAAGCACCCTACAGACCGTCAGACCCTATCCCTGTCCTAATTTCATTTCACTACAACACAAACTCTCCCTCTCTCTCTCTCTCTCTCCGCGTCTTCCGAAGAAGAAATTAATTTGAAGATGGGCATGGTGGTGGTGATCTCCTTACCTTTGATACTCTTCGGCGTTGTGCTTGGCCTCGGGTGTTACTGCTTGGGAAGAGCTAAAGCCAGAAAAGATCTCCGTACAAATCCTGAGGTGTTCGGGACCCCTGCTCCGCCAACTGGCCACGCATGTCCGGTTCCGCCACCACTTTTTAAGCCGGACAATTCATCCAATGTCTAGCGGCTTCCACCACATTGTACGATCTGTTATTATATCAGTGAAGCTTTGAACGATGAGCTTTGGTGTGAACTTGCAAGTAGTAATTGTGTTGTATAGCTTGAAAAGAGTTGTGTAGTATGCGTGAAATGAATTGCTGCTCCTTGCTCGAATGTAATATCTGAATGGATTCTTTGTGATTTGAAGATTAATAATCATCAATTAAGATTGATAGAATGTAATCATCTCAGTTATGTAAGCACTTCAATTATTAAAGTTAAGGTGTTTAAAGGTACAAACTTTCTATTACTTCTTTAAAAAAAAAAATTCAATTTGATAAAATAAAATTGTTTTAATCAATTATTTTCTTAATTAAGAAATAGAACAATATTATTATGTTAAATTTTAATAAGATAATATTATTTTATTTAAATTAATTTAGATCTATCAATTTTTTAAATTTTTTTGAAAATTTAAAATTATATTAATTTTTACATAACTTATTTATTTTAAATTGTAGATATAATGATATTCAAGTCAAATAAAATGATTAGTTTTTTAAAATTGACCCAAGAACTTAAATCTTGATTTATATATAATTTATTTTCTTAAAACATTTTACTCAAATAACTTAAATTTATGAAACTCAAAGGATTTTATTTGATTTTTTAAAATTGATCCAAGAACTTAAATCTTGATTTATATATAAATTTATTTTCTTAAAACATTTTACTGCATTTATGATCTAAATAAATATTTCAAGAATGTCGAGAAGAAAGGGGGAAGAGTATATAAAAAGTAATTCTCAAGGAATAAAGTTTGCGGAAGAAATATCCAAATTTTGGTCTAAAAATTGGGTAACTTAAAGCTTTATTGGGTTCAAGATTCGAGTCGCTTAAGTGGTAGGGATGACAACCGGTGAATCTTATAGTCCCAATTAAGGTGTTTTTAATTAGATTGTTCTATAGGTTAATTTCAAGTTCCGATTGACAGATGTCTAATTTTTTTAAGCAAAACAATATTGTTTCGTTTAGAAGAATTGGACTAATAGCCTAAGTCTAGACCCATTTAAAATAATGATGATGTTTTACACTTTTAATTTTTTAAAAATTATTTTAAAAAATTAGCGAAATCGGTTATCAACCAGCCTATTGCCATCCTTATTAATTGAATATGATTCATTAAATATATTTTTATATTTTATATAAAACGATGTAATTTTATATGAAAATTTTGAGTTTTAAATTGAATCAAACTTAATAATTTAAACCCAACTCAAAACCTAATTAACTTAAACTCAATTATTGGATTAAACCGAGTCAGCATGAACAAATTTTGTCATTACTATGAGTGTGTTATCCACGCTCACAAAGAACGTAAGAGAATTATCTCTCTTAAATTTTTAAGTTCACATAAAAGGTATTAATTTTAATTGATGGAGTAATTAATATATAAGTAAATTGTTAGTTAAAAGTAAAAATCTTCATTTTCAAGTCTTTTTTATTGATTTAGGAAAAGTCCGGTTTAGGACTAAAAAGACAATTTAAATTTACTCTTATTATTTTTAGTGATAAATAAGCTCTCGCTTATCCTAAAGTTAACAGATCAGACCGATTTGATCAAAACTTATAAAAAAATAATTATACATTTAAAAATAAAAATTTTGGGTTAAATCGAGTTGAGTCAAATTTCGGATTGCCGGGCTCGGTTGGGATTAGGCTTGGATGCCTTATGCTTGGACAAAAGCTGTCAAACTCGGTTCGGTATGGTTTATTATCATTCCTAATTCTTACAGAATAATAATAGAGTAAAAGTTTAGGACTAAATTTAAGAATATTGAATATATAAGTGTAGGGACTCTATCGTAATTAGATAATTACAAAGGGACATGTAACAAAATAATGAAAAAAATAGGGAGGGTGAAAGCAAATGGAAGAAAGTACGTAAACAAATGTTCTAGAAAATCTATAACTTTTTGGACTTCGGTTCCCACTTGATTACCGAAAAGCCCTAAAAGACTCCATAGCCGGAGACAGAGATTGAAGCACTTAAAGGAAGGCGGAGGAAGCACCGGAGCAGCTGGAGACTGAGCGGCAGAGGATAGCAGAACTCTTCCTTGCAGGTTTATATATTTTCTTTCTCTTATCAAAACCAAAAATGAGGTTTCTCTGTCTTTGCTTTTCTTATCTTAACCTAAAGAAACATAAAAGGGAATGAAGCATGGAGCAACTGAGTGTTCTATTTTTTTTTGTTTCTTTGTTTCTATAAGATGAAAATGGAATTGGGTTTGTGGCAATAATTGTATAAATCTAATAGTTGGAATCGAAAGTAGCTAGCTTTCTGGAATTTGGGTTCCACGAATAGGTTTAGGTTTACTTTCTTTCTTCGTACTTTCTCTTCAATTTGTTTTATCCGTTGGTTTGGTGTGCAATCGATTGAACTTTAGTGCCATTAATTTCATAAGCTTGAGTTTATTGAGGGTTTCCTATTTTGATTTAAAATTTTATTTTAGTGAAACTGGTTTTTCGCAAATCCAATTTGATGAGCTGGCAGTATCAATTTTATTTCTTTTCAAAACTTTGAGTAAACTGCATTTATTGAAAAGAGCGTTCTTTTGGTATAATGCAATTTGGTGCTTAAAAGACCTTAAGTTGATTTCCCAAGCTTTGGCCTTTTTGAGATATACTTTTTTTAGCAGTATCGGCAATGCTTTCTATTGTCCCAAATTAATCGTTTGAATATGATTGTGATGTTTGCTTTTCCGTGACTTGTGAAATAATATGTTTTCGTTATTTCATGTTAAAATTGTTTCTCCATGATTTTTGATTTGAAGTCTCATGCAACTTTCTTTCGCTAAATGTTCTGTGTGTGATCCATCTGGTGTAATATATCTGACCAACTGACCTTTATACTATGGTAGAGTGTGTTTATGGAATTGAATGCCCCAAAACTCTATGGTACTGACATTTTTGCTCTGATCTGTTGTGCTTCTTGGGAAGGTTATCTACTACAATCTGTTGATGAAGTGAACTGTGGTCATATCTCATTCTCCCTAGTTTCATAGTTTTATGGCCAGTTTATTACCCGGGGAATCTTCACATCATGCAAGTTCTGGAAGTGGTCCTTCTAGAAGTTCTCAAGACAGGCCAGAGGAAGTGGGTCGTTGGTATTTTTCCAGGAAAGAAATAGAAGAAAATTCTCCATCCAGAAGAGACGGTATTGACTTGAAGAAAGAGACTTATTTCCGGAAGTCTTATTGCACATTTTTGCAGGATCTTGGCATGAGGTTAAAAGTGTGAGTTTACAACTAATTTTTGCCATTTCTGTTTTAAAGTTTTGACCGTTTACTGCACTTTCACAATTTCATTTAGTAATTTGTGGTTTTATGTCTAGTATGCTTGGTGTAGAAGCTCAGTGCAATCTTTTTTTTTTAAATAACCAATCTACTTGGGGATGTTGCAAAAATTTTCAATATTTACATAATATGCACTGCTAAATATGTTTTGCCTATACAACTAGTAAATGATGAGTCCTGCATTATGTTCACTGTAACATTCATAACTGCTGATTGATTGATATTTCATTTGTAGTTTCTGAAGGTCTTTATTTGAATGTGCATGCATCTGAAAATTGTAAATAAAATGACGATTGTGTGGAAAAGAGCTTATTTTAGTTGATTAAGACTAGATTGAGGTTGTATGCTACTAAAGCTTTTGGGGCTCTGTCCATTGTATGATGTCCACAATATGGATCATAATCAAAGTTTTTCTTTATTAACATAGAGAAGCAGACTCTGTGTGCCCTTTTATCAGGCAACTTATGAGCTTGCATTAGTTTCCCATGAATATACTACAACATGACACCTCTCCCCCCTTTTTTTTGGTTTTTTCCATTTATGCAGACCACAGATAACTATAGCCACAGCAATTGTATTTTGTCATCGGTTCTTCATTCGCCAATCACATGCAAAGAATGATAGACGGGTAAGATGGGACGAATATTCACCATCTAATTTTTTGCGTTTTGTCCATCTGATTCTGTTTTTAGTCGTCCAATTGATTGACAATACTTATATACTCAACGCGTGACTGATAGTAAGTATGCATAATTGCATATAAGTCAAGTGCAGTAGTATATGTCATTTACTATGTGAAGATGAATTTTCTCGCATGCCAGAGGAATTACAATTGCTCAGACTTTTTAAGTAGTGTGCATCCTCTTGGAAAGACAGCAAATGTGATTGCTTAATGAGTCGTTGTGGGACACTGTTTGTTGTTTTCTGGGGTATTTATTTCATTTAAAAGGACTAGCTAGCTGTCTTAACTCTTGCTCATTGATGTTGTTTGTCCATGTAGACATTGTAGCTTAATAGTTTCCTAATTATTTACTTTGCAGACTATAGCAACATTATGTATGTTTCTTGCTGGTAAGGTGGAAGAGACTCCTCGTCCATTAAAGGATGTTATTCTTGTCTCATATGAAATAATACACAAAAAGGATCCGACTGCAGCTCAGAGGATCAAACAAAAGGTTTTCTTTTTACAAATCATGATATCAGATATTTCTTTTTGTTTTCTCATTCTCATACTTATAAAGTTTGAGTTGCAACTGCAGTTTATTTACTCTTTCCCTAGGATTATATGGGTCTGTGCAAATATATGGTACACACCTTGATTTGATACCTACAATTTGAGTTGTTACTACCTCTTCTCTTTGTCCCAATATTTCCCTAGAAGACATGCATTTTCGGCCTGATATCTTCTCTGTGATACTCTTTTGAGTATAACCACTGACATTCTTTTGTCATATGGATTATGGTTTGTGTTAGTACTCCTCCTAGACCACCTAAGCCCCTTATTACTTATACACGTAGGAATAAGATTAGGGGGATAGATAAGCAGTAGAGGGTGGTTTTTCTGTTATGGAGAGAGAATGAATAAGAGGGGGAGAGATATATATCTGTAATTGGGGGGGAAAGGGTTTGACTAGTTTTTACAAATATTGAAGTCCGAAGAACTTCATAGGCCTGGTTTTCCAGGAGGGGGAGTTGATCTCCAGATATATTGTATTCATTACTATAATTCGTATAGCTAAATAAGAGAACGTCACCTTGTTCTCTATCAAGTGGTGCTTTCATTGAGAGTGTAAAGGGACTGTGATTGTATGCAAACAAGGATGGAGGCAAGGGTCTCGGCGTTGGAGGCTTCTCTCAAGAGACAAGAGGCAGCTCTCTCGGCGCATGATTCTTCTTTACAGAGGTTGGAAACACAATTTTGTGCAATGATGGCTAGTATGGAGTCATGAGCGAAATCCCAAAGTAATCTGCAGTCGGAAGTGCGCGAG
>JAOQMM010000003.1:19811576-19854516 GCA_027563515.1 Erythroxylum platyclados | reverse complement strand
GGTGGGCCGGGTCACGGGCTGGCAACCACCGACTTGTGACCCGCCCAACCCATGGGTGGGCCGGGCCGGGCCAGGCGCAAACCCAGCCCATTAACATTCCTATCCATAATCTTTAAACTGTATTCCAAAACAATGAAATTAGGGGACATGCTATCGTGGACTAATAAAGCATGTCAAACGTGTGTTTCTAGAAAATTCAAAACAAAAGACAATTTCAATTTTTAGACAGTCAAAATAATCTCTAATAAGCATTAATAAATTTTAAGTCTTAATTTTATGAAAGCAATAACGCTTAAGCAATTTTAATCAAATTATAGTATTAAATTCAACCCTCCTACCGCTATTGGAAAATCAGGTTAGGATTTAATCTGCTTGTAGTATAATAATTACGAAATTTTTTTGTATGATTTTTTTAAAAGTCAAGTTCACTTAAATTCTATAAAATGATTAACACATAAATCATAATAAAGCATAAATCTTAATCCATACCTTATTTTAAAGCTTGATTCTTTTCTTGTTGTTTCTCTCGAACTATTTCTGAAATCATCTCATCTCAATCATCATAACAACACAAATGTTCTGCCTCTAATAATATCTATATAACAAGTGAAGAGAATTCTGTAACTGTTATAGAGAAGGTCAGGCAAGGAGTGCTAGCTCCTTTAGAGTGTAAACTTATTTATAATAGGTTTTAAATATTTTAATAATTTAATTGAAATTAAATTTAAATTTAAATTAAACTTTAATTAAAATTACAAACAATCCCAATTAAATACCAATTATGTTCAAATACGATCCAATATCTCATATTGATCTTTATTTATTAAATATCTCATATTTAATAATACAATTTTTCAAACTTTGCAATCAAATCCAACTTGATTAAAATATTTTCTCTCTTCAACTCGTTATTTGTGTGTGACTCATTATATTCTCAAATGTATTAGCAATGGATATAATCATAATCATAAATCATATTTAGGATTAGATAAATCAAATTTTGTTAATTTATCTTTAATTTTTTATTTAAAAAATTTACATCCATATATTAAGATTGACGTATAGCAATATATCATGATCATCCAAATATTTAGAAATATCAAAGTGATTTTGAATAATCCTTTCATGCATGATTTTTCTATATAATTAAATCTTTTTATCATACAATATTCCGATTAGACATAGAACATGAAATTAATATCTACTCTATTTTGAATCCAGTCATGTTAATTTTCCACCATTAGTAACTAATTCTATTAATGACATTTATAAATTATTTACAAAGCATCATTTCACCTTGATTATAGATTTCTCAAATCAATAATAATCGAGAAAAACAAAACATATTTTTTTAATTATTTTAAGGTAATGAATCCTATATTGATTACTTATCTACTTCCATATATTCCATGTTACATCTAATGACTACCGACTAAGCTACTCTTAATTAAAATAGGTCATAAGTAGTATCAAAACATGACAATCCCTATATAAGATAACTTTGGAGATCTTAGGTTAAAGGATCACATATACAATTATCACAATGAGGGTTTTCATAGACCTACAAGTAATATTCAAATGAATTTCTCATTTGAAGTTAGTTTAGAGAACTTGTTCTCTAAGAAGCAGCCACAAGTTTGTTTAAGTATCTCAATATTTTAACCTATGAGATCGACTACTTCCTTTATAAGAAAAAAAAATATAACATGTGCTAGTATTTTTATATTTTATTAATATCTAATCTTAATAAAAAATGACTAGGAACAATTTAGAGACATTACACAAATATAATATGAACCTCATCATAATTTCAAAATATACACAAGATAAAGAATGTCATTAAATATTTATGATACCAAGCTAAAACCAACCGATTGACTGTAGAGTATAAACACTATCTGCAGACTTTGTAATTTAGAACTAAAATTTATTAGCTATCTACTCTTCAAATGTTATTATTGGTTGAAAATCCATCAAACTTATATTCACTATTGTCAAAATTTTGATTGAGAAAGGATCATTCAATAGACACTTTCTCCTTGCTAACCCTTTTATATAATCATTCTTTCTTTAATGTTATTTCCGGTTCTACTATTTACTTAATATGGAAGAAAATGAATGTAAAAATTTTTAAAAAACCAGCAACAAAGAATGTATGTCTCCACTCAAAGAAATTTAGTCTAGATAAGAGAACTAGCTCTATCCATATCTTAAGGATTAAAGATATCTCAAGACTATATTATAGATGGGTTATTGAAAGCAATAAGAGTTTATTTGAGTATCATGAAATGTGCCTTATTACTGTTCCAGAATTTGGCCTTTGGTTCTGAATTCCTAATTAAGCTCCAGATATAACAAACATGACTAATGCTACTGTTCCTTTAAGTTCTAATTGTTACATATAAGAACTAATCAATCAATTGTTGATTCTTTATTAATATTCATCTCTAAAACTTTAGTCCGTTGCTCTTGGAATTTAATATATTTTTTAATTTAAAAAATGAATTATAAATTTATTTTATTATAATAAATAGTTTAATAAACAATTAATATTTTGTATAATCTATTTAAAGAATAAAATATGAACCTATGACTAAATTTGAATTTAAAATTTTTATGATTCACTACTTTTGAATTTAAAAAATAAGTTTATTTTATAGGTTGAGTTGAATGTTTACTTAAAACTTTAGGTTGTCTTTATTTATACCTTGATTAATCTAAATAGAAATCTATTTTTATTCCTCCAAGTTATGAGTTGAAATTTGGAATTAAGTTGATTTGGTGGTGTTAAAATTCTGCCCACCAAAAATGGGTTAGGTATGGAGACTTAAAAGTGTTACTATCTAAATATCTATAGTTTTTTAATATTTCAATTAAAAAATAAAATCAAATTTGTACAATAATGCAACTTTTGAGCAACATTTTAAAAACTGAACTAGTTTAGCTAGTTTAATATTAAAAATTTTGAACCAGTCATTATTTTAGTTTGTTTTTCAAATTTTCAGTTTGATTTAGTTTAATAATTTTTGTCATTAAAAACCGACCAGTCTATTAATTAATCGGTTAGTTGTCATAAACTAATCAATTTTTATAAAATAAAACAAACCAATAACTTTTATTTAACAGTCTTATTTTTAATTAAATTTTTAAATTTTCGACGGGTAAAAATAGTCTTCTTCAATCATTTTTAAATTCTTTAATTTTATTTAATCTTTATCCGATTTTATGATCGGTTAATATCAGTTAAACCTTTTAAACCTTAAATCTTTTTGTCTTACGAGTTTCAGTTTACCAACCACAACAAAATGATAAGCATAAGATTCTTCAAAAGTTTTCCATATGGCCTTAACCAATAATCCCTTTTTTTTTGTCAATATTTGTATTTAATAATGGAGTTTATTGAGGAGTTAGCTACTTAGCTTGCTGTAATAAATACAATAGTAGTTAAAACAACTAAAAGCAAATGGTTAAAATTAGTTTTACAATGATGGGATCATTATGATTAAATCTTTTTCTTATTTAATTTGAATATCAAATGCATTTCTCTTTCATTTTTTAATCTTCTTAAATATATATATATATATTAAAAAAAGAAGATCAAAGACACCAAGAAGAAAACAAGCACAACCCACTTTATTCTCTCTTTTTCTCTCTCTTGGTTTCTTTCTACTCAATTTCTCTCTCTAGTTTCTTATATACTCTTCATACTACTTTTTTTTTGTTTTTTACTTCTGAAATATAAAGAAGAGAGAGCCTAGGGGTTTGGTATTCGGATCAGTTGAGATGGAAGCAGATTGCTGCGCCACGCAACTTATCGACGGTGACGGAGTCTTCAATGTCGACGGCCTCCACAACTTCATCTCGACCACCAAGATGGCCGATTGCGGTCTCTCCTATGCCGTTGTTGCTATCATGGGCCCCCAGAGTAGTGGTACGCTTTGCTTATCCGTCTTCATCCTCGTGTGGCTTTTTTTATGCTACGTGAACTAGTTTTAGTCCAAAAAACCCTGTCTTTTAATATGGGATAAAGATCGAGTTGGATCAAGATCGTGTCTTTGCTTGTTCTGATTCTTCTTTGTGGATTTGGTTAAGTTTGCGTTTTCGTTAGTGTTTCTAGCGAATTTGGGAATTTGAGCTTAATGCTAGTTCAAGATGCTTCTGAAATGATTCACTAGATTTCGGCTCATGCCTCTAGTTTGTACTTTGAAATTCGTCAAATGTCCTCTTGTGGCTTCCATCAGTTTTTGTGCTTGAATTTTTCCTCGTAAACTGCTACCACCAACCGCCACTGCAATGTACCAGCCACTCGCGTCGGCTTTCGTACAACATAACTGTGATAGTGGGAGATTTATTTAGTTTGGTAAGATTAGACTCAAAACGAGTTTCACCACATCTGAAGCTTGTCCATTCACCGAGAATGTACAAGTTTTATTTCTTGTTTTGGTTTATTTCCTCCGTTTATCTTCTGTATATGCATCATGTTATTCCATACACGGTGAATATCTGTCATCTGCGTTCTAAATCTTCCCTCTTTTTCACATAGGGAAGAGCACCCTAATGAATCATCTTTTCCGTACAAGATTCAGGGAAATGGATGCTTACCGTGGAAGGTCTGGTACTTTGACTCTTTCTGACCCTTTTATAGTCATGATTATAGCTTATCGGGGAGAAAATTTAATTTCGTTTCAGGAGTCAAACAACGAAGGGAATTTGGATAGCAAAGTGTGTTGATGTTGAACCATTCACAATTGCCATGGATTTGGAAGGAACAGATGGGAGGGAGAGAGGCGAGGTATTGAAATGTTATTTTTATACATTTCATTTGACAATCAATTGAAAATCAAGGATAATTCCTTCACACTGTAACGAGAAAGGGTGAGTGAATTAATAGATTTGAACTTTGCGATGCTCAATAGAGATAATAGATCAACTACAGTGGATGAATGATAACTCAGAGATGTGAAATGGAAAAAACAAAGAATTCTCCATAATATAGAGTAAAAATCATACCGACCAACAAGCAAAATGCTTTTGTAACATGCCTACTTGCTTGTTAGTATGTATATTGTGGAGTGCAATTGTTTGCAGCAAGTTTCTGAGTACTAAAAGACCAGATTCATTAAATTCTCTTTATCAGTTCAACGACATTCTGGGCAATGATACTTAAAATGTTTTGTCTTTTCAGGATGACACTACGTTTGAGAAACAAAGTGCCCTATTTGCTTTGGCAGTTGCTGACATTGTACTGATAAACATGTGAGTTTGTGATTTGGCATAACAACTCTTAGATTCCGGAAGAAGATTTATGTGATTGCTTTGAACATATATTTAAGCAATTATAGAGCTAGAACTACACACTTTGGAGCCTTTGCATAGGTCTATTTCCTTTGCATCCTCTCCTTATTGTCCATGATACTTTTGATGGTACAATTTTAGCACTTGAATTGGCATTCTATAGTCTTTGGGCATCTACTTATTGGCTAGGTGTGATAATTTTCTGGATTCTAATGTAAGTGGGAAGGAGGTATCAGATGCACTGGTGTTAAGTATTGGTATGAAATTTTCAACGTACTTTTTCCTCCTTAATTTTGTGGTTGGCTTGCACCTTTCATTGGTAAATTCAGATGGTGACTCCAATTCTTGCTATTCTTTAAGATTCTGTAGGAAGCAGCTGCTTAGCACATTACCTCTTCCCTCATTGTATTTCAACCATTTTACTGGATGTCATTGCATAAATTTCTTTCACTCTATTGTTTTATTTGTAAAACACATTTGTTGTAACTTTCACGATATAATTTTCCATATGTTTAAACATAATTTAGTTTAGTTTGATGCAAGAGAGGATTACCTCTATGTTGCCTTCTCCCTCCTTAAGAAAAGGAACAAAGAAGAAGAAAAGATAAAAAACTGATGTGGCCTTCCATTTTACCTGATCTTGCAATAGTACTGTGCTTGGGCATATGAAGGGCATTGCTTTTTTGTTTGAAATTCACTCTGACATGAACATCAAGTGTTCTATAATTGGCTCCATATTCTAGAGCTCACGTGCATGAAAATAAAAAGATCTAGCTAGAACTTACTGTGAGGCACATGTAGATACTCCATCTGTTATTTAGCAAAATGTTACATAAAATATGCAGGTGGTGCCATGACATTGGTCGTGAGCAGGCTGCCAACAAACCCCTCTTAAAGACAGTATTTCAGGTGCCTTAATTATTTTCCTAGTAGCTGTACTTCACTTTCCTATTCTCATGGGATTTCCCTATATCAACATGACTTTGTTAATTGATTTCATGTACATGCTTATCTTTTTTTACATAATGTAGTTCGTGATATTTTGTTATTGTGAATAGGTCATGATGCGCTTGTTTAGCCCCCGCAAAACTACCCTATTGTTTGTTATACGTGACAAAACAAAGGTTTTGATTAATGCTCATAACTTGGGTTTGATTTGTCCTAGCTACTTTATACTCCATTCTTGAAATTTATCATATTGATTACTTGCCCTCTTTGTGGGTCTTACTGCAGACTCCATTTGAATATTTGGAGCCTGTTCTAAGGGAAGATATTCAAAAGGTACTGCTTTGCATAGCTTATTTTATTTCTCCTTTCGGTTTCTCTAATCAGTGAATTATTCATTTTACTCAGTTTTTCTCTGATTTTTATTTCTGCAGATATGGGATGCAGTTGCCAAACCTGAAGCTCATAAAAGTACTCCACTCAGTGAATTTTTCAATGTATGAAGATAATCCCCCCTTCCATCTATTAGTGGCATTTCTGTTTTGCACTTTGAAGTTTTGTTTTCTCTTTACCCCCATTAAGTACTCCATATCTTTTCTTTTCTTAATTTCCTCTTAATAAGTATTAATTTGAATTCTTATCCTTAAAATGAAGGTTGAGGTCACTGCTTTGTCTAGCTTTGAAGAAAAGGAGGAGCAGTTTAAAGAGCAGGTCAGCAGTGAGAATTGTAGTGAGCTTGATGTTGGTTGAAACTTCCATAATATGTCCTAGCATTCTCAGGAACAAAGTTCTTCAAAAGTGACAGTTTTTATGTGATTTAACCTAGCAATTGGTTGAAATAGTTGGCATAAGGATGCCAAATCTATGTTAACATATTTTTTCTGCACTTGATACATAGAAATTAGATTTAAGTTAGTATTACAGGCTTGTAACCTGGCAAAAGCTTTAATGCAGGTTGCTCAATTAAGGCAGCGGTTCTTCCATTCTATATCTCCAGGTGGACTTGCTGGTGACAGGCGTGGAGTTGTCCCTGCTTCAGGATTTTCTTTTAGTGCACAGCATATGTGGAAAATTATAAAAGAAAATAAAGATTTGGATCTTCCTGCTCACAAGGTAAAACACTGCTGATTCCTGAGTGAACATGTAACTTT
This sequence comes from Erythroxylum platyclados, assembly GCA_027563515.1. Lineage (NCBI taxonomy): Eukaryota > Viridiplantae > Streptophyta > Magnoliopsida > Malpighiales > Erythroxylaceae > Erythroxylum > Erythroxylum platyclados. The sequence goes on along the minus strand of JAOQMM010000003.1, from coordinate 19,847,125 downwards.
AGGTTTACTGTTGCAACATAACCCTTTGTTTATCTTTTAGGTGATGGTTGCGACTGTGCGGTGTGAAGAGATTGCCAATGAGAAGTTCATGCACTTATCATCTGATGAGGTACTTCATTGTCTTCATTTTCTCTGGTTCTTGTAAGAGTTAATTTGATAATGGTCTAGTTTAGCATCGACAGCACTTATGACAATATTTCATATAGGGTTGGTTGGCATTGGAACAAGCTGTTGAAGAAGGTCTAGTGACACAGTTTGGCAGAAAACTTAGCTCTATCTTGGAAGCTTTCCTTTCTGAGTAAGTGCTCATTTCTTGATTTTGTTGTGATTAAGGTTTAAATTGCAGTCCAAATGATACTCTAAATCACTAAATAATGTTTGATTCCATCGCTCTCATTTTTACCGCTCACATCTTTAAGAAAGTTAGCCAGTTGGTGTGTTTAACTATCATTCACTATTATGTAGGTTGTACATGATTTTAGTGTAAAATTGGTAAAGAAGAAACTATAAAATTGAAATTCTTTTGTTCTACAATATGATCTCTAATTCATATAAATTCAGATATTTAGCTTCAGTTATTCTTAAGTGTCTGTAGTGTAGACATTTCATACCTACTATTGCAGTAATCCTGATTTGACTTGAACTCACTCAATAGGTATGACTTGGAGACAGCCTATTTTGATGAAGGTGTGAGATCTGCCAAAAGACAGCAGTTAGAATCAAAAGCATTAAGTGTAAGACAAACTGTTTTGCCTATGCACTCTATTTCACAAAATATTTTGTATGATTCTAGGAGCTGCATAAGTATGCTATAATGTGGCTGTGCTAATATCTGACTTAATGCAAGCACTGATGAACTTCTTGATGATTCTTTTTCTCCTAATCTCAGAAGGAAATAAGCCAGTGATTGCTTCTTCTCTTGATATGATTATTGAATGAAATGTTCTTGTACACTCGAGGTGTTAGACATTGATTGAATCAAAAAATGAAGACACAATATGCAGATCTATTAGCTTTCCCTCTGGTGTTAAGGTTTATGTAGTGATTTGTTCAACTGAGTAATTATCTTTCTCAATGATTGAGTACTTGTGTATATTATGCAGTTGGTGCATCCTGCGTTTACCACCCTATTGGGACATTTACGCTCTGTGATACTTGAAAAGTTTAAGACTAGGCTGGAAGATTTGTTGAGCAGAGGAGAAGGATTTGCTTCTTCTGTCCGTAATTGTTTACACACTTGCATGCTTGAATTTGACAAAGGATGTGCAGGTAATTTTCCCCGGATAAAGAACATGCACATGGTTAAATGTAATTTGGTGTGTAATGTATATGCTTGGTTACTTGCTTTTATTCTCCCCAATTGAAAGTTTCCATCTTTTTTTCTTCTGGTAAATTGCTTTCTCTTATGTGCTTTAGGTTGAATAGAAATAAGCCTAAATTACATCATTTTTTCCAGCAGATGTTATGTCATGGAAAAGGAAACTTGCCATAGTCGTAGGTTGGCTGGATTTCGAAAATCTTTATTTTCAAAATTTCTAATCAGAACCGGCATGTAAATACATGCATACAAAAAGAGAAGGAATAGGAAATTGCTTAAAATGCTCGATAAGCTGTATAATATTTTGAATTTAATCAGTGATTTTTAATCATATTCTCCAGATGCTGCCATAAAGCAGGCTAAATGGGATGCTTCAAAAGTTCAGGAGAAACTTCAACGTGATATTGAAGCACATGCATTATCTGTATGTGATGCGAAATTGTCAGAAATAATATCCAAATATGAGGTGATTGCTTGTTTATTTTGCAATATAAGAATTATGGCATCTAAAAGTGTTCCTTGCCAGAGAAAAACAATTCCTTGTGTTATTCTTGTGCAGAAGCAACTCACTGTAGCATTAAACGACCCCATAGAATCCCTATTTGAAGCTGGAGGAAAGGATACTTGGCCATCAATACGAAAGCTTCTTAAACATGAGACAGAAGTTGCTGTATCTGAGTTACAATCTGATGTTACTGGTTTTGAGTTGGACACCGATACTATTGACACGATGGTCCAAAAATTGAGAGAGTATGCGAGAAATCTGGTTGAGAAAAAGGCTAAGGAAGAAGCAGGAAAAATTCTCATCCGAATGAAGGACAGGTAAAGAATTCAATTACATTAATTAATCTAGTTCCTTTTCTTTTCTTCTTTTTTTTTTTTCAGTATGTGGCCATTAAATTCTTGGGTAATTTACAGGTTCTCAACAATTTTCAGTCATGATAATGACTCAATGCCTAGAATCTGGACTGGGAAAGAAGATATTAGGAAAATTACAAAAGATGCACGCTCAGCGGTAATTTAGAGGTTACTTCCTGTGTGTTATATTTGAGGTACATCTTAAGATGGTTTATTATCCTTTTGCAGTCTCTGAAACTTCTCTCAGTAGTGGCAGCCATACGCTTGGATGAGAAACCAGATAAAATTGAGAATGTTCTTTCTTCTTCTCTCATGGATGGAGCTGTTGCTGCATCATCCCAGGACAGAAGCTTGACTATTGCAGATCCCCTTGCATCCAGCACATGGGAAGAGGTAATGAGTGGTGGAGATTGGTTTCTTGAGATAAGTAGTTAAGTGATAGTTATGCATTTATCCTTTTGTCCATGAACTGTAAAATCAAATTTAACAGGGGGACTCAAATATGATACAGGTTTCTCCAAAAGATACCCTGATTACACCAGTGCAGTGCAAGGCAATATGGAGGCAGTTCAAAGCAGAGACTGAGTTTACAGTCACTCAAGCTATTTCTGCTCAGGTGTGTTTTCTTACCATTTTTGGAGTTGACATTATGCTGTGACTGATAGATGTAGTCATGCATATCTTTAACTATTGTCCTGAGATGGGAATATAATCAAAATGGTTGGAGTTTAGAACTTAGGTATGATCATTGCACCTGAGACCAAGATATGTTGTTCTCTGTACCCTGCTTGAGTTTGTAAAAGTGAGCTTTGATCTGTATTATTGCTTAAATCTTAATGTGGATCCCAATGCATGGGCGTTGGCTATCAATGTAGGTGCCTCTCAATTTTAGCATGTATTATTTATTTCCATGTGTTAAACACTCTTTAATTGTGATGCCAGAAATTGGTTTGTGCTTATAATTGGTTTGTGCTTGAAATTTTCAAGTATTTTCATGTGGATTATTTTTTATTTCAGGAGGCTTACAAGCGGAGTAATAATTGGTTACCACCTCCTTGGGCAATTGTTGCTTTGATTGTCCTTGGCTTCAATGAGTTTATGCTTCTGTTGAAGTAATTACTGCAAACCCAAAATCTTAACTCCTGCACTTTTTTTTGAAAATCTTTCCATTCCTTCTGTTCTTGATTCCTGACATTTCCCCTAATGTGGCAGGAATCCTTTTTACCTTATGATTCTGTTTGTTGGATTTCTACTTTCAAAAGCTTTATGGGTACAGATGGACATTGCGGGGGAGTTCCAACATGGCACTGTGAGTTGTGAAGATAGAATCTTGCCTCCCAATGACTACTAATTTTATACTCCTATACGTGGGGAATCTGTTGTATTTATACTAACTGCACAAATATCTTAGAATCATTTTATTTGTCTCATTCTACTATTGGTTTGTTGGCAGTTGGCTGGGCTATTATCCATCTCTTCAAAGTTTCTTCCTACTGTTATGAATCTTATCAGAAAACTTGCTGAAGAGGCACAAGGGCAGTCAACTTCTGAAGCAACAACTACAAGGACAGAGTTGCTTAATTCTCAGAGTTTCAGGAATCAATCCAAGCCAAACCCAACTACAAGCACGATCCCCGAATCTTCAGTTTCATCAAATATTTCATCAGCAGATAGTGATGCTGAATACACAAGTCCAAATTTGGCACACCGGCGAAGTACAAAGAATACAGAGGTAGAGCTTTCCTGATGGAAACCGCATACATATGTAGATTGTGTATCAAAAAGGTAACATCTTTGGAGCAGTGTATTTTGATTTGTACTAGAACTTGAAAGAGTGGAAGTTGAAGGAGATAGGTTTTCCTTTTCTTAGACCAGAAGTCAAAACACGGCAAATTATGGCAGGTCGGCACACAATATAAGGGAGATTTACATGTGTAGCTGAAAAATAATAATGATGAGTTAGAGTCAATGATAGGGATGTGTATACCAAACATAATTTTGCTTGTGTTGTGTTCTAAAATGAGATTACCTGGCCTGATGGGCCACTAGTCAAAGATGGATAATTATGCCCTTTTAGTCGATTTGCTTAATGTCCAAGTATCTAGTGATTGCAAATTTGTAAAACTATTTATTTATTTTTAGTTTGATACGATGTTTAGTGAAGAAGATGAAGCAGAGTTTTTCTTTAGGAAATGTTGTGTTCTTGTTAATCCTTGCACAGGTTTGGGTTGTTGGTAACTTCATTTCTTTAATCCTGGCTTAGGAAGGGCCATAAAATGACAGAAATGCATACCAGAAGATCTAAAATGGGTTTGTGTATCGAAAGATATGAATCTAAATAAAAAAAGCTCTACCTGCTCCTGTCAACATCACAGGTCAGGTAATGTCAGCTTTAATCTTCTTTACGCTGGATAATCACCAAGATGTTAAAACTTCATCAGGACGAGCACAGGTTAGTATCCTAAACTTTTTACCGATTGACAATCAGAAAAATAGCGAAATGAGGATAGCTATCTGGGTTATCATGGTTTCTGAAAATTGGACCATAGTTTAGGCGAAAGTTGTCAAACGTTACGAGAGTAATGAACTTCCAAGGTTTGGTATTGAATTCATTAATTATTGTCAACATGCTTTAAAGTAATGTGAAGTGAGCAGAGTAACCGATAAGATGGTACCACCTCGTGATAGAAAACGTAAATCATTCATTTGAGCTATCCTCGATGCAGACACTCTGCTTTGTCATCGATGCAGCCTCTTAAGCTATCCTTTATTTGCGTGCTTCTCTTGTTTACTTAGCTATCTGCTCATCTAACCCAGAGCAAGTTGATACATACAAACTCTTCTCTACTTCTTTATATCAACTCTTCTCTACTTCTTTCCCACCAATCTTATCTTGAATTCTTTCATGTCCAAGCTTGTCTATAATGAACTCTACACCCATTAGTCCATCGAAAGAGAGTCATTTGTAGGTATCAGATAACAGTTTGCCAGAGTTTGGAAACCATTTTAAACTATCCAGGATCAGGCAAGTCAAACCAATATCAGGGAAAGCAGAGTGCTGGAGAGTCCAAATCTCTATCCTAGGAAAAAGGCCATGTGGTAAGTTGTTGAATAAGATTTTACATAGTGATCAGAAATCAACCCATCAGTCCTACATCTTACTAACCCCGATCGGTTCATAGAACCAATCCTTCCGAGTACATTGTCAAAAAGTTGAAAACATAGTTATTGACAAATATGAAGAAGTAATGTCAAATGTCAATCACCAGTACATAAGCCAACCAAGCAACCTAACTATTTATGAAGTAGGCCAACCAATCTGAATGAACAAGTCTTAGATATACCAATTATTCAAATAAGAGGTGTAAAATCTACAGAAACCAGATAGGAAATCAACCTGAGTTTTGCATAAACAAAAGATTTGTAAGTGCTAATGGATGGAAATCTTGTTGTGAAGTTAGTAGTGGCTAAATGAACCGAGTGGAGAGCAAAAATTTTGTACGTGGAAAGGTAAAACCAGAACGTGTAAAACCCAGATTGAAATTGTTGAAGTTAAATGTTTATCATGTGAAAAGAAGTGTAGAAACGTTTGTTTGAGCTGCTTAAAAGGAAAAGGACAAAGTCATTGAAGACAAAGAACGTACTGTCCTGTTTCAATGGTAGTGGTCAGTAGTGGCATAAAGCTTTCTGTGGATGCAGTGAAGTTATATGCTGCGTTTAACCTTTTTTCTGTCTGGCATTAACGCTCTTGGAATCCTAGTCACCTTTATGATCTCAGCATAAGATTGGCAAGTTTGGATATAAATATTATAAATTTATAATAACAAAAAGCATTTTTTTAAGCAGAAAAATCTCTGTTAATCTAAGGAAAACAAGTATCTATAAAAAAGGTGACGGTAAACTTTGGTCTACACAACCCCTACAAAGAAATTCATTGCAATCTCAATATCTGCATAGTTATGATAGTATTTTTAAATATTTTAAAAACCGAATTGGATGTTAAACAGGTAAATAAGAGATTTAAGGTTTAAAAAATTTAATCGATTCTTCTTATATTTTTTATAAAGAGATTATTTCTATAATTCAAACATATGACTTTCTGATTATTAAAAAAAAATAATTTTTATCAGTTGTTCTAAGATTTTTCCTCTGTAATTGTTCTCTATGAATTAGTAAATTTGATAATTAGAATAAGTTTGTAATATTACATATCTCCACTTAAAAAATTGGTCGAAATTGTTGATAACATAAACCCTTATTTACTTTTAATTACCAAATAAAAATTTTGTAGACTCCTTATTTTTCTTCTTTATTATCATATGCCATTAAGTCATGCCATCCCAGGATTCTCAAACCAAGTAAAACAAATGTGAAGGTTAATTAATGCTCATAAACTTAGGGATGAGATGAGTAGCAATGCTTGAAATTTGGTGCTTTCTCTACCCAAGTGGGTCATATTATACGCTGTTACGGTTGACCTTATGGGGTCTAAAATAAAGCATTGATTTAATGAGATTTGATGGATTAAAAATAACAACTTTTGTAGGCAATGTTTAATGTTAAATAGTAAGATAAGAGATTTAAGGTTTAAAAGATTTAATCAGTATTAGACAATTAAAAATTAAATAAAAATAAAAATTTTAAAATATGGTTAAAAGAGATTATCATTATCTGTCAAAAAATTTTGAAATTTAATTAAAAAAGATTATTAAATGATAATTATTTTGGTTTATTTTAGTTTAAAATAATTAATTGGTTTATTTTAGTTTAATAGTTGAACCGATCTAACCAAAGAATAAATTGAATTTATCATTATCCTATAAAATCTAGTAATATTAAAAAGAAAAAGAAAGCAGTACCCACTTTAATAGTTTAATTTTGGTATTTCCTAGTGAACTACACAGGGGAAAAATAAGAACAAAAAATGCTTTACGTAATAAAATTTGGGCCGCCATGTGACGTTGACAAAGAGATGGAGACCAGTCAGCAAGAAGGCCCATTAATGGAGTCGAGTTTTCTCCCGGTGTACGCGCATTTAGTGAGAGTGAAGAAGATTTTCAAAGCCTCAAGTTGCCTTCTCACCAAGGAACTGAGAAAGAAGGGCATTTAATGGAAGGAACTACAGTACAAATTGCATTAAATGCCCGGCATGAATGATGGTATCTCTGCAATTTCTTCTTCCTTGGATAGTCATCCATTTAAAGACCACCTCCTTCTAATAATTGTCAATGAAAATGGTATCTGAAAAGTCTATCCCTTTGAATGGACTAATAAATGCGTCATTTTGGTTTCTGGCTAATTTATTGTTTGGCCTTAACAGTAACACACCCTGTCTTCTTCTTACCTACGTATCTCTCAGGTCATATCAATAAGTTGGGAAGCCAAAAGGGTATCTCAAGAAAATGGCAGCAGATGTGAGCTCAATGGTTAACAATAGCAACTCAGAGATGCTAGTGACTAAGGACTTGCTGGGAGAGTTATCAAAAGTTGCTGTTCATACGGATTTACAGGCTATCCCCCTTCCTGACTTAAAGCTGAAGGTGAGTTTCTGTTCAAGTTCCAATCTTTTTTTCTTGTTGGCTACAAATCTGCAACTTTGTTTCAACCTCATTTCTTCTTTTTCCTTCCAGTTGTTGCTAAACAGTTCGTGTGTTTGCTAGAATTATCTGGTTTTGCTCATGAAACTTTTGACCTTTTGCTTTTGTTCCTTCTTTGTCGAAATTATTTTGTCAGCCTGAAGCAGAATGAGAATCTTAGATCAAAGATCCAAGATTGCCGAAATTTAGTGCTTCAGCTCTGATATCTATCATTTTTGGCTTTTCCTTTTTAAATTTCTTTTAAAAAGTTGAAGCTTTTCTCCCTACATTAATATAAGCTTCCACCTCCTCCTCCTGACAGAACTCTAATCCACCGATGCATTCGTCATCATCATTAGCGTCTATGGCCGACACCAAGAAGCATAATACCTACGATCACCATGTCATGACGAGATCATCTCAACTGCAAAACAGAGACTTGTCCTATTTGAACAACTTCTCAACAGTCAGGTTCCTGGAAGAAACCTCCCTGGAATTGAAACTCCAGGGATCTTCAGCTTACAGTCCAAGCCATTCACAGAGCGTTTGTACTCTTGACAAGGTCAAATCAGCTCTGCAAAGGGCAGAGAAACAATCCCACTTAAAGAAACGATCCTCTTCGTCTCCACCAACACCATTGTCAGAACATGAACAAGAACAAAGAACTGAAACAGATGGAAAAGGGACCATGTTTGCTGCTGGGTGTCCTGGTTGTTGTATGTACGTTATGACTTTGAAGAACAATCCCAAGTGCCCTCGTTGTAGCGCTACCATTCCATCTCCATTATTGCTCGCCAAGAAGCCTCGACTTGATCTTAACGCAACAATTTGATTCCTTGGGGCTGCAGGTTTCGTTACTTTATTATTATTTTTTCTTTTTGTTGCTTAGTTTAGAAATAATGTTCTTATAAAGATTAGAGACCTCATCTCATATTATAGATAATATAAATTTTAGGTCATAGACATTGTGGATTAGATAAACATCTTAGAAAACACTTTTTTTTGGGGTTGAAATTGGCCTTTTAATGCCAATTTTAAGTAAATATATTTGAAGGTTTATAAGTACTTAGTGGTTCCAATTTCTTTCATCTATGTAATTATTATATTTGATATTTGATATTGTTATTATTTGTTAATTCTTACCAACTTCAAAACTTAAATCTTTTTGGTATATGAAAAAAAAAACTTTAGAAATAGCTTTATTATTAGTCAGGATAAGGCTGTATATTAATGAACCTTTCGGACACGAGATTTTCACAACAAAATTCAGAATAAGTATTGAAACATCAAATTCTTGTTCTATATTGTAATTAGGCTGCAACAGATTTCAGCTGTCCTGGTTGAGGATAATTTGGATATCCTGTAAAATTTACCTTTCTTGTAAGTTTGAAAACAGAACAAAGGCATTAAACTAGTCTGAAACAGTGCTCGTGATTGATTCAATTAATGAGCCGTGTCAATTTCCCAAGCATTTAAAGCTCTAGTACGAGTTTCAATCCTCCACGTAGTTAAATGCCACGTGGCCGATTTAGAATGAGGCGTTTGGTTGACACAGTACTTATGTTGCATTTAATGGTTGATGAATTTGGACCAAAGTAATAAATGACTTTTGGTGCATATGCCAACCAACAACAGAAAATTAATCCTTTTTAGTTTTAGATGTCCAAGTTATTGTTTAATAAATCTAACACCAACGACAACAGAGGGATCAAACTAATTATATGGAATATTATATATATAAATTATGTAAATTTAATTTAAATTGGATATTTAAATATTAATTTTATATAATGGCAGGAATACAAGTGTCGAATTTTTATAGACTCATCGGGAAAGTCCAAGCTATAAATCCCGCATGGGGTATGGAAGAGTTTGACCCTTTTGTTCCGAGCAGGATAACCTCTCTCGTCATATTGATGGTTTTGCTAATCGGAAAATCTAAAAAAGTTTAATAAACCTTACTTTTACTTAATAGGAAGGTTGTTTAATAATAAATTACAAAAATCTGTTATTCAAACGCATTTTATTATGGATTGTTTTGAAGAGAATAAAATTTTTATGTATTTAATTGAAAATTTATTAAACTCTGAAACAACTTCATTAAATAATTATGAGTGGATAGAAGTATACACTTGACCTAATTCCCTACGCAATTGATCACATCAAGGTTTATTTATTCAAACAATAAGAATGGCTAGGTATCTTTTTCAAATGAATGTTGACCAACGTATAATTTGATGTAGGAGTCATTATCTTTCGAATATACTTAATAATTTATAAATTATGACTGTTGAACAAGTCACCTAAGAAGTTCTCCTTCAAAAGAAATCTAATCGTTTTTCAAAGATTGAAGTCCCCATCTCAAGTCAAATGACCAAAATAGGTATTATTTTGGATTAGGAATCTTCTGGGGCAGTGATGGGAATCAAATTAAAAAAAAATATTAAGTCTGAACTCGTTAAAATTGCATTCAACCTTTCGAACTTAGGACCAACACTATGTCCAGGCCCAATATGATTTGACAGTAAACAAATAGCCTGAGTTCCAAACCGGGCCTCAATCCTGATTTAAAAGAAAATTATCCAAACCCACCTAACTTAAAGTCCAATAATTATAAAAAAATATCATTTTATCAAAAATAATGTTATTTCTCACTTTTTTAATTAAAAGATTGTTTTTAAAGTCAGACCAAATCAAGCTCTCTATTTAGGCCTAACCAGGGGTTAATTACCTTAAACTTTATCAAGTCTTGGGCTAAACTCAAGCCTAGGCAAGCCCAACCCGAACCTATTGCCACCACTATGCCAAATATAAACCCCTAAACTAAAGTCAATAATTAAAAAAAGTAAACATTTAATTATGAGAATCTTAAATTAAATAACTTTTCATTTTATTTTTAAACTAATCAATTTTATAAAAAAATACATTAATTAATTTATATTTATCAATCTTAATGAGAATAATTTTTAATCTTATTTAGTGTATAATTAATTTTAGAATTATCTAATAATAACCTAACTTTGATTAAATCTTTTAATCATTAAACTTCATCCAATGTTTAAAACATTAATTAAAGTCCAGCATTTTAATCATCTGCTTGAAGCCCAACATCCGCGGTGATGCAGATTGCCATTGTTGAACCAGACTCGGATTTCTCAGCAAATAACGACTTGATTCAAGTTCTAATGGAAGCTCAGAACACAACCCAAATTTCCTTCATCCAGTATTCATTCACCTCTAACCATGCTTGATTCAAAACATAAGTCTTATCTACAAGCTGACCAACTTAACTTTCTAGTATGAAATCTGTCAGTGATTTTTAAGGAAAACGTGAACACGAATAAGATTTCAACACAAATTAATCTAAAATATGTATACTCCAATGCTTAACAGAGAAAGAAAATACATCTTTTTGAACAAAATAGGACTACTGCTCAGAGAATATGAACTTTCTTCTCATAGACATTAAATCTCTGAAGTCTGACATGTGAAATTTTTCATAAATTCATCATTGCAGTAGTACAGAAAAAGCTTTGCCTTCAAACAAGATTAACAATCATGGTATGCAACATTTCAAAAAGCAAAAACATAATCGAAGTTGTAAGCTCTCATATTGCATAAGATGATCTCTACTCATGTCATGGATCAGAATAGCGTATATTGCCCTAGTTGGGCACGTAATCATTGAGCATATAACAAAGGAAAAAAAATTATAGAACAGAGATCAGAGTGTGTGTGCTTAAAACAGATATCGATCACGGTGGAATCAGAAACACGGACCAATTTAATACTCATCATATCTCAAACAAACATGTCAAAGAAAATTCCTCACAGTTCATCTATATTGCAGAAAACGTAAAACTCGAAACATGGACGATTTCAGATCATGTAAATGAATCACCAATAAATAAAAAGCAAAATAGAAATCAACCAACTAGCATGCAAGCTGACATAGGAACAGCTTCCAAGTTGGATCGCCGGCGATAAGTAATTAGGGTTTGGGGTTAGCGGAAGCGAAGTGGCACTCAACTGCGTTACCCTTCTCTATATATAGACGCTACAGTCTCTAGGGTTTTACAACTCTTTTGCGCCGCTTTGTCTTCTAATTTCTTCGATTTATTTCTTAGGAAATAAGTTAAAATTTTGGGCTCATCTTAATTCACAATAAATATAACGTTTTAAAAATAAATTAACGTTGGCAATTTGAACTGAACTCAGGACTCATTTTTTATTATTTTTAGAATTGAGGTTAAGTTGAATTTAACGACGTAAAAAATTCAACCCATTCAATTAGTTTAATTATAAAAATTTTAATTATTTTTTTTTTAATTTTTAATTTTCTGGTTTAATTTATTCTAATAATTTTTATTAAAAATAGATTAATTTATTAATTAATGGATAAATTTTTATATATTAATAGATTTTTATAAACTAAAATAAATAAATTAATTTTTATTTAATAATCTCTTTATTAATTAAAATTTAACTTATTTGTAAAGAAAATCTCTTTCAATCATATTTTAAAATTTTTAATTTTATTTAATTTTTAACCAATTTTATGATAGTCTAATACCGATTACACCTTTTAAATCTTAAATCTCTTATCTTACCGTTTTTTAAACCTTTAAAATTTAGAAAAAAAATTTGACGAATCATTATATTTATTAAAATTTATTGCTGATCAGGTTCGGATTCAGGCATCTGAATTGTATGGACTATAAAACTTTGAGCTGGTCTGATCCATTGTAACGTTTAAAAAATATATTAATGTTAGAGGTTGACTGATTGAGATTAAAAAAACAAAGAACTAGTGTTTGTTAATTTTTTTTTCCCTAATATAGATTATTTGGAGGGTGAGAATTATTTTAGAAATTCATTCCAAATAAACTTTTCTCTTTCAAATACATGATTAATAAAAATACAAATTTTTTCTTTAATTTACGACTTGCACATATTAGTGTTATTATTAGTCTTACTAATTTAAGGTTATTAAATCTTTTTGGCAAAGCACCCTAATGGCTTCTATTGGTATAATTGCCTTCCCATTATAATTATTTAGTGAAAACGTTTTGTACGGATTTTTATTTTATTTATTGTAATACTTTTAAGAGTTATTATATGATTAAAAGTTTCAGTACGATTATGATAAATTAAATATTTTAAATCGTCATTTCATATTGAAGTCATTAATTTAGATAAAAAATTTAAGACTTATTTTCGTATTTGATATAAATAATAATAAATTAATAAATCAATTAAATATTAAATCTCTAAAAGTACTTCTCTCTTGTTGAATATTTAGAGTCCCTAATATAAAATAAAAAATTATAAAATTTATTTATATATTTATATATGTATATTAAAATTAAAATTAAGAGAAAAACACTCATTCATCTTATTACGAAAAAATTTTCATCTTATCGTATAAGATTGATTTTTTAATCGATGAAATGTAACGGAGATGGTCAAGTTTTGATTAAGCGAACAACAATTTATGTTATAAATTTGCTAGTAGATTTGCATTAGCAGCTTCAAAGTTTCTGTCATTACCACATGACCAATTTCCAAGAAGTATGCACCAATTTTTGCTTTTTACAAAAGTACATGAATGACGAAGATGTATTGAAAACAGCCTACAGTGTACAACCCTGTAGTATCTTATACAATAAAAACCTCTTGGCTTATCACCAGCCACCGCTGCTTCTTCAAAACTCTCCCATACGGGGAGGGGATTTAATTCAACTGCTCATGGCACTACATTTTACAACGATCTCTATATGATATACAGAAATCCAATTTTAATCGCAAAGTTGCGAGCATATCAATCTAAAGGAGATCTTCCCACATCTAGAAAGGTTCCATAGATCCATTCTTAAGTCTCTCAATTCGAGCCTGAAGTCCAGACAAGGCCTTCTCGTCCATAGGAAGTACTGCACTATGGACTGGGTTCTCCGCTGTGGCTGGGGTCTGACCAGAGACTCCATTGTTCAAGTTATCATTCATGGGTATTAATGCCCTACTACCAGAATCTGGGTGCCCAGCACCGGCAGCTAATTGCATGCTCTTCATCCTTTCTCTAATTGCATCTAGTGTTCCACTGGCTACTGCAGTCAGGACAATTGCCTCTATTTGTAAGATAACAAAAATAGAACAAAAAAACAAACGGCACTGGAAACATTTACCTCCACCAACAAATTTGTCATTTCCCAAAGAATTTTCTGAGACGAGACCTCTAGAAGCCCTGATGTCCTCCATATAGGAGGGAGGTAGATGAAAGTTTGTGGGTTCAGTCTTCAAATTCACTGACTTGGAATCATTTAAGGAATTCGTATGAACTGGGGAAAGAGGTGCAAATTCAGGAGAAGAAGCAGACAGCGCAGATGGTGGAGGGGTCGATATTGGCAAACTAGAAGGTGTCCTTCCTGCAGCAGCATTCTTCTCCATCTTCAATAAAAGATAAACCCATTGTTAGGTGCATATTCTTTCACAGAAACTATATGAGAGTGAGGAACTACAAACCTGGGCCAAACCATCTCTGATGTAAGTACGAAAAGCCTCACTTGCATTTTGGAGCTGTGCAAATATATCAACCTGTATTCAAAAATACCAGAAGTTTAAACAGGCAAAAGGAGACTACATAAAGCAATTAACATCGAAACTCCTCTAGCCATCCCTAGATACCAAAAAATATGGCAACATCTTACATACAGACAATGGGATGCCAATTACATACCTTGGGGTATAGTTGAGTGATGCGATATAGTTCATAGAGCCCAATGGTGCATGTTTGCTTGTCACCAATTTTTTTGAAAATCGCAGCAAGTTCTTGCTGGGTAAAGCAAAATGCACAACAACGAGATTTAAGAATGCAAAACAACTTATCAAATCACCAAAAAAAGTTTGAATTATCAAAGATCATGAAATTGGCCAAAAGGAAATAAGGAAAAACAAACCTTCAATTGAGCATCAGCAGAATGTGTTGGTGTGGAAGAATTGTTGGCTGCAGAATCCCCCCAATGAGTTTGGCCCGTAGGCCCTGTTGAGGTCAGCATTCTTGCCGCAGCTAATGTCTGACAAGATAAAGATGTAAGCAAAAACCACTAAAATCAACCATAACTGAAGAGCAGCAGAATATGTTCTCCAGCTTTTCACCTCAAGGTTCAGATCTATGTATGCAAGAATAATTGGCTGCGGTTTCATGTCTATAGGAACCATGGAAAGGTGACCCTTTATTGCAGCTCCACGAAGTTTAACAAGTTCATGCAGAACAGTTTTCACCATGCGTAAAGGCTTGTCATCCGCTCCAGCTCTTTGTTAGTGAGAATCACAACCACAAGCAGAAAAAGGAACCAATTAACTCAATTGAGTTGACCGATCAAAATAAAAAGGTCAATAGAACTTGGTTTTAAAGAACATATACCTTTTCCTAATTTCTTCCATCCCTAATTCCTGCAGGTATACATGGATACTTTGAAGAATCCGATCAAGATCAACTTCATAAATAGTGTTCTGGAGAACCTGCATCACGATAAAATTGTTCAATTTCAAATGATGAACCAGATGAAGTAAAGAATCATTATCCATGGCTTAAGCTGAATATTAAGGTTACTAAAGCACCAAGCCAGAATTCATATGCACATGTTGGAGGAGAGATTATCCTGTTAATCATGAATGGAAACTGTCGGATATCTGACCAACTTAAATTGTCGAAGAATGTTTTATAAAGTGCTGGATGCCTGACCAACTTGTTAAACATGTTTTACAAAACATGAAAGTAATAAAGATGCACATACGAAAGAAAGCCTCACAGTTGATAATCCCAAATGAAAGGATGAAGGAAGAGTTTGAATATTGTCGAAGAATCAAGCAACTAATCAGAACATTTATGAAGACTCCAAGAAAGATATAAAATATTATATAACATTACCTTAGTGAGTTTGATTAAACATTTGACCACAAGATCAGAGAACTTCTGATTTCTAATAGCTAAAGTCTCACTCGATGCAGGTGAAGGCCATCTTGAAGGGTCTAGTGGACGCAGCAGGTTAATCAGGACAACAAAAGATGAAGTTCGATCAGCATTATCCTGCACATACAAACACCACCTGATGAAAGCTCAGTTTAAAACTAACTGAAAAAGGAGGCGGATTTTGAGGGATATTTTACCAGAATTTTAAGCATCAGCACGTTCAATGCTTTCAGAAGTTGGCTTCCATCATCCATATGAGGAACCCTTTCATCCAACAGCCAAAGTAGAAGTTCAGTTATAAGACTGTCAAGGGTACTCTCCTTTACAGCATGGGCAAGCCTTTTATTTTGAAAAGTCTGCAATCAGACCAGAAAATTTTGCCAACTTTTCAATTAGGACTTATTTGAAGACATCAACTAAGTGGTTCTCACTGCTAAGAGAAAACCGGACTCAGCAAAATAAAATGAGCATAATTTTGAAATAGGAAATTACAAATGAAGAAAGTACCTGCATGAGTGTGTTCAAGACATATTTACAAGACCGTGAGGAAGCTCCTGTTAAACTAAAATCGAAAGTCTTGGGCACCTGTTTATAGAAGAAGAAAGGTGGAGAAATACAGATCATGTTATATGATAAGATGATGAAAGATCAAAGAGAAATCAACACAAGTTAATTAACATGAAAAGGGTAATCACTTTGTTTGCCAAGCAAGAAACAAGTCTATCAGCATCTTTCACAAGATCATCCATCAAGCTTCCTTCTGGATCATTAGTAGCCTGTGCCAACTCATGGCACACAACTTTCATTCCCTCTACTGACTGCAAAAGAGGAATTACACATCCAGGATTACATTTCATCAATATCCGAAAACGAATAGCAAAAAAATATGAAGACATAAATCAAAATCAGTAAAGAATGGCACAATAAACAAATGGTAAAATATACAGCTATAACAGTTAAGTAGTTGCATTTCATTAACCACCACATCAACTATGACATAATAAGTAAGGGAAGTTCAAAACCACATGTCAACCAGGAGACTTGCTAGAAATTTAACAGCTTCAGAGCTTTAATGGGCATATCTCAAGTTTCGTTCTATTCCTAAGTCTTCCATAAGACAGGTCATAATCCAAGGTTTAATTAAATTTATTATAGAACATAATGCAAGCTTATGCACATCAATGAACAATGAAATGTTAAAGCTCCAAAAATCATGACGAAGTATTGATTGCTGACAAAAACTATCTCCTAAATCAAGATCAAAAAATCAAAACAAATAGAAATAGTACACAAGATTAGCCCATAGAAGAATGGAAAATGCTAAGTGGAAAACCTGCTCTGGGGAGCCAAAAGAAATGATATCCAAAGCTTCATTCCAGTTTGTGGGCCCATTGGCACCTGCCAAAGCATATGGTATTGCAGTTCTATCCATCTGAGGTTCGTGAGGAGTAAAATTTTTCCTGGAAATGAAAAGCATTGCCAATGACTTAGAAACTAGGAGTTAATTATATAAAATAGACGAGCATGAAGGAAATTGTCAGAGAAATAACAACCTAGTAATTATTGACCCAGATAAAGATTGTGAAACCTCCCCACTTTGTTCTGCTAAATCAGACCTGGAAAGTACAAAGGTAAATAATGCAATGATCAACAAATGGGTTAGAAAACATGAATCTTCAGACTAAAATTTACCCAAATCTACAGATATAAGAATATCAATTTAGATGGTCAAACTGCATAAAAATAATGATACGAAATCAAACATATCAAACTGATTCCAACAAAGAAAGATGTTTAGAAAATAGTTCTACACAATAGCATTAACTTAAATGTGTCAAGGAATTCTTAAAGGCACAGAAAAGTGCATGACTGGAATATTGAAAAAAACACTTTTCATTCATGAAATCAGAAACCAGGAAGCTTGTTGTGTAAAGAAAAATTTAGATAATGATATCCACATTCTATTTCAATTTTTTATCTTATCCACAAAGCAGAGAACACATCGATGCACTCTTCTATAACTTTGTTGGATTTCATAATAATGATCCAAAAAACTCATTTAGACATGTCAACTAAGTTCATATAAGCAATCAAGCGCGATATGTGAGCTTCTCTTAACAAGTAACAACTTACATTGTTCATTATGCAACAAGCAATTAGGAGTATAAACAAAAAAAGTAACTATCCTAAAGAGCACCAATCATAGTTTTAGTGAACAACTTTCTTTACAAATGGAATGCTCAAGGATCACAAAAGAAAAAGATAAATTTCAATTTTGCATGCATAGATTCTCAGAATAACACGAGCATAAGGATCTCTAAATGAGAACTCCATAAAAATACAAAGAAACTAATTTTAATGTATACAAACCCAATTTCCCTAACAGAACGCCTCAATGCAGCTCTGGCATCACCTGGCCTTCCTTCCTTTCTTTTCTCCATCTCTCGCACCTACAAAAAGACATTAGACAGAGTGCATTGAAATCATACAATGATCGCATTCAACTTGATACCGACCTTCCACTTAAACCTATCATCTAACATGCTCTTTTGAGCATCTGTTAGCTTCCCGACATATCTCCATATGTCCTCACCTGATAAATTTAAAGAGTAAGTCAACAGCAGCTTATATACTTCAATACTTAAAAATTATTCCTAATAACACACCAAACCATGTGAAAATCAACTTCAAATCATTAAAGAGAGTAAATATCAAATATAGACAACATAAAGCAGCATGCAAGTTTAAGGCTGTGATAGAACCCTGGAAAAAGGAAAAAAATACAAAAGAAGTTGTGGTTAAAATTAAGCAGAGTCTTCTGACCACATAAAAAAAGATTATCTGATACATACCAAGAATCTTGTAACCAGTAGCTAAAGCGTTCAATGCAGCTTTCCTAGTTTCACCATCCCGTTCTGCTGTTAAGCTTGCAACCATTTGCAAGGACTTCAATTGCCCACTTATCTGTCAGATAAAACAAAAAATGAATAAGAAAATTTTACAACAAAAACACACATAACAGCTGCTTGTTACCTCAGCACTATGATGCTCTATCAAGAATCCAATCAAATCAGCACACTCAATCCGTGTACGATTGTTTTTGGAGCGCAGGCCTTCCAAGATATAAGGCAAAGTTTTTGCTGCAGTATATGAACTGACAATTTGTTTGGTAAGATCGCGCATTTTCTCTCGCACCTTTTCAATATTATGTCCAGACTGCAAAGTGAAAATAGCATGTCAGAAAAATGTATATTTTGAATAGTTCTCCAAATCCTATAAGCAACTAGAAAGCTACATAAAATGATTAGACACAAGTCATGAATGACTTAAATAGTAAAAACTAATAGTACCTTTTCTATCAAGCAAGGAAGAAATATGGCAGTCTCCGATTCAGTCAATGTGTATGCCTCATCTCGTAGCATGTCAAAAAGTTCAGGAAGAAATTCCAGCACCTGTGCAATTCGCCAAAAGAGAAATATTTAAAATCACCATACTGAAGGCATACTACATTATAAATTTTAAAACAATAACGATATTTGCAAAAGGAAATCTTATACCTTCAGAAGACATGTTGTATTTGATTTACAGAACTGCAGTACAAACCACCTCAGAAGAATATCCAGAACTTCAATTATTTCTCTCTTGACAGATGGCAGTCCCTGGATTCAACTGGATGATTTAGAGCCAAAAACTAGTTGCTTTCCAATGCTTGTCTCAAAATAATGCAAGATACCTTCTGTAGCATCTCAAGACCATCAACTTGCTTTTTAAAATCAGTACTTGAAAGCCGCCTATACAAATCCTCCCTAAAATACTTCATCATATCACTCTGCAAGAGAAGCCACATTGCATAGATCGCTCAAAATGCGGTAAGATGAAGAAACCAAGGAAATCTCACTACAGTCTCCCCACAGGTACAAACCTCAAGATCTTGGATTTGTTCTGTCCGCAGTTCTTCAAACTTAAATCTACGAACGACCAATCTCTCCCTATCTTCCTGTAGATAAGCAAATTGAAAAGGCAAATTCTCAAGCACATCATTTAACATGTAATACAAGTTTAACGTCCATGACACAACCATACCTTGTTTGACTCCTTTACATTCAACAAAGCTTGCAACTGAACAGCTCTATCCTGAACAGACATAATTGGCTCTGCCCGTGAACCCTTTGTTGGCATGACTCTCTGGTGAAGCATTGAATTAATAATTACTACTCCCATTAAGCATCAGATGGCATGCAAACAAGGAAAAAGAAACAAAAATAGATACCGCAACTGTAGTCCTATTTGTATGCCTTGAGGTAACACTAGCAGCAGATTTTCCACCCTTCAGGCTTATTTTGGATCCTGTTGACATTGTCTTAACAGATTCCAGTGGTTCTGATAAAACATGTCATAAAACAATAAAAAAAATCGACTTTTAGAATAGGATAACATAGACATGTACCAAAGATAAAGAAATCTAAGGTTCCAGGAGACAGACCTACAAAAGACCCAGAAGGCCTAAACCGTTCAAGGACAAGAGCTAATGCTGGCCCTTGAATATCTCTAAGATTTTTCTCAATCTGAAAAGTAATGGAATATAAGTACAGACATAAAAGATTCGACATAACCAAATCAGCATATGAGACCACTAGTCAGAAGAGCTACAAAAATGCTTACCATTTCTTGTCCAGAAACTCTCAAAATCTCATTGATGCAGGCTTCTGCAGCTTTTCGAACATCTGAAGATTTATCCTAAAGAGATATTCAAGCACGCAAAAAGTTCCAAAATGAACACCAATCCATATGCCAAGTGCAGGTACAGCTCTAGAACTTGTAGATAAAAAGAGAAATTACCGTCATAGCCAAGGCAGTAGGTTTCAGAAGGTGCCCAGCATCAGGCAAATCATTCAATCCAGAAAGTTGCTTTGTTAACCAATCAAAGAGGTCCTTACGCCCTTCAGCACCAAGCTTTGTGTCCACCAAAGCTGCTGTGACGTAAGGAATCTGGAACAGAGAGATTATTATTGAATATGTTAACAAATGTTATAAAATAGAAAAAAAATGATAGGACACAACAGTTACCATTTTATCAAGATGGACTGCAGCAACCCAAGAATCCAAAGTACCCAACGCACATTCTCTCATATGTTTCTTGTTGTCACCAAGGCATTTCAAAATATCAGACAATATGCCCTGCAAGGAACAAACTTATGAAAAACTTGACCATCATAAGCATAATAAGAAAATGTCAAGTAGAAAAGGTTTTTGTCAAGATTATGAAGACCTTGCTTGACTTTTCAACAGCTTGACCCATAGCTGATGCAACCCCACTGACTGTGCTCAAAGTTGCCATGACTAAGTTTTTATTGCTGTCATACAGACGCCCTCTAAGAGCACCAAATAATTCACCTATAATGTGGAAGATAGGTTATAAACATATTGGCGTTCAATTTCACTACAGACTTCTAATATGCACTCCACATTTAAACTTAATAACAAAGAAATTCAAAGGAATTGAAGTTGTACCAGTTCCAGTTGGTTGAATCCTCTTGTTAGCCTCTTCCAATATTTTATTGACCGCATCAATTGACTCCAACCTAACCTGAAAATTGAAGAAGAAATCCCCCAAAAGATTACACTAACCATTTCTCCAAGTAGTTCAACCATTCAAGGCAAGGCAAAACTGGTTTTAAAGCTTTCTCTACATCTTATGGATTCCCATACCTTCCAATCCGGACTTTCCAAGCTCTTAAGCAGAGTAGGTGTGATTTTTCCACTAATATCTTCACGTGGCAGGCCATCCAGTCCACCAGAAGAAACAGAGGCCACAGATTCCAGTGTCCTAACTGTTTTTTTTGGCACAGCTGAAGCACCCTGAGGATACACAATATTTTCAAGTAAAAATAAATTCATAAAAGGATAAGGTTTAAGCATGCAACCAAATAATGAACTTCAAAGCATAACTTGCTATTACCTCAAATGGATTCTTCTCAAACTCGGCATCAAGTGCACTAAGCAGAGCAGGTTTGACATCCGCAAGAAATCCCTTAATATCTGCCGAAATTTGATGAAGTCAAAACCATCCATGGAAACTTTAAATATATTCAAAATGCATATAGAATGACCACACACCTGGGCCAACAAATTTATGCAAAGCCCCCAAAAGCTTAATAGTAACATTTCTACTAGCAGCAACACTGGATTGCAGCCCAACATCTTTACAGAAATCAATTAAATCCTGACACATGACAGCATAGCTCTCTAGGAATGTCAAAAGGAGTAATATGGCTGACACTAGCCACAATGTATACTAGCTGTGAGCATGGAAGGCACGATAATTAGAGAGGAAAGATATGAAATCACCTTTAGTTTCATATGTGATACGCCAAAATCTTCAACTGCTGAAACCATCCACAAAACTCCCTCACTAAGAACCTTGGGATTCTTGTGGTCCTTCATGATTTTGTAAAGCTGCATCATTTTAAGCCCATAGGTTACAGGAGATACAATAAGAACATAAGATGCAAAAAATCACATGCATTATCCTCATGCATAACAATAGCAACAAAAAATATCTTAGGTTAGGCACAATAATCAGGATGAATAGAAAAGTTAGAAAGCTAAATGCTTAGAGCAAAACGAAACATCAATCATAATTATACTTACTCTCTCAAAAATGAAGCCTGGACCTACAGCTTCAGAGAATATTGTAAGACATTTCATTGCATGAACTCGGGTTTTAATATCTGCTACCCTTTCACTAATACCTGCCAATGAGTATGAAGAATGTCAAAAATCGAAAACCATTCAGTTATTACCCAATGGACAAAAGGGCAAAACCCAAACAAAAAGGGAAGGTAATGAATTCATATTAAAACTGGAAAAAGGCTGAACCAAAATTTCAAGAAATAGCTCATCAAATTGGTAAAACAAAAGGCACATTCTAGAATGAGTACCCACCAAGGAGGCACAGCACTACACATTTCTTGGGAAATTTCTTTGCAGTTGAAGCTATGTAAGTAATCACTTCAAGAGCCTGTTGCTGAACCTGCATTATGGCTTAAAGTCAGGAATGTTAAACTAATAAGAAATATATCTTTAAAGGAAGTTCAAAGACAACCTCTTAACATTGAGGAATCCATGCATCCCAATACCTGAACATTTTTCTCACTCCAACCAGGAAGAGCACAGAGTAAACGGATCAGAATTTCCACTGATTTATCAAGATCCTGCAATCCTTCAACTTGTGTTTTTAAAGATGATATTGCTGCAATAATTATCAAGATTAAAAACTATCAGTCAGTAAAAGAGCAGGTTCAAAATCCATCATAAATAGGAATTGCCAGAACACATACAGCCACAGACTCTACAAACTAATTTATCAGTCTTAACACATGTAAACAACATGTTAATCGGTGTGGGGGAACCAAAAACAAAGAACTTAACCTATAACAACTTGCCGTGTTTCACAAATATGGTAAACAACTTCAGTGCCCGCCTTTGGGCCTTAACTAATGAAATTCAAGTTTTTATGATTTCCCTAGCTATTATGATATTCTATAGTCAGCATAAGAGGAGTTGATAGGATGTAACAACAGATACAATATTCTACAGTTGTGAATACTGTGATTTACTTGGTGTAAAAACCAATAAAACAACAGAAATATGCAAAGTACTATAACATAAAACCTATGTGAAGCGATAGAAAGAAGAAAAACAGAACGGTAGCATCAATGTTCATGTTGCATATCACAAACCGCACGTATCCTTGTGCCCAAAACTTTTTGTTATATATATAACGGGAGAACTCACAGACTCTAACCTTCAGGTGTGCACTGGGTAAATCCTCAGGTGCACATAATAGACTATGAGCTTTTCAACTATAAGATCACATGTAATTTTGTAAGGTAAGCAGATGTCAATGCAACAAAATAAATTTGGTTAAACTTTTTCTCATGAAAATGGATTTCTGTAATTTGACACAGGACATTCAGCTTAGCCTCAAGTATTTTTATAATTATAACAGAAATCTGGTTACAAATTATAGATCATCAACCTAAAACAAACAATGACATCCTTCTAGATTATCAACATCAGCACAACTGCAGCCTGAATCTCTTGATCATTCAAGTAAATGTTCTTAACAGAGACTTAGAGAGAGTTGATAGTTAAACAGCAAAACTAAAAATTGATCGTACGTCACAAGAATAGTAGTCACCTTGATTCATATGCATATAATTGATTTGCACAAGCAAAAAAAGGAGATAGTCACAAGAATCAGGGCAGATTACCTTCCAGCCGCTCCTTCCAAACAGTGCTTTTCAGTTGAGATACAGTGTCCTCTTGTACAAGAGAACCTAGCCTGCTTTCAATCTCTTCAAGGCTCATATCGACAGGCTGCAAGTATCAAAATATGCAAAGTAATAATCATGCCAAACCCTGGAAAATCATTTGAGCAATTGACCCTGCAACATACAAAAGTAAGTAAATAAGCCTACTTCAATATCTTCGGGTGGTTCAACAGGTTTTGAAGCTTCAGCCCTCCCAGCTCCATCTCCTTTCTTGGTGGCCCCTGGTTTGGTAGGCACCGCTTTCTTGTTACCGGCCTGATGAACATTAACATAGCATAAAAATAAATGGTAGGGCTAATTTGCTAACAAACAAAGATCATGCATGGAAAATAAAAATACTGAGGGCAGGAATGCTATACACACTCACAGCAGCAGTAACAGGCTTCTTTCCAGAAAGCATGCTTGCAGCAGACTTTCTCACAAATGACCCTCCTGATACCTGCAACAGCCATGTCCAAGAATAAGCAAAGCAAATATTGATGTCCACTCCTTATTATTATCTATTTCAATTATAAATTAAGTAAATTTCAAACTCCCACTAGAGCATCGCAATAACTACCATGAGATACAAATTAAGAAGAGAAAACCAAATACAATAAGACTTCAACACTAACCAGTACAAAAGGCTACAACAAAATGGAACATCACCACATAAAAGAAAAATGTAAAACCCACCTCTATAGTTGATGTACTCACAGAAACAGATTGACCAGTAGCTGGAGAAACAACAGAAAACATGATGCAAAGCCCATAAAAACCGAGTGATATTAGTAATACTAACACGCTCACGAAATAATTAACTGACCTGCACCTGTAACAGTAGAGACACCACCTCCTGAACCTGCAATCATTTCAGATAGTTTCTTTCTTCTAACATCGTCAAGTTTTTCCAATGATCTCTCCAGAGGCCTCATGCCAACGGACTAATAAATTGCAGGATAGATATAAGCATAGGAGTAAAATTTGAGACCAATTCTAACATATTTCTCAGAGATAACATAATAATATTACCTTGGCTATTGCTGCCAAAGCTGAAAAGGCTGAATCCCTAACTTCCGGTGTCCCATCATTGAGGCACTACAAGATCCAATCAAATGAATCAGAAATATATCCAATAAAGAAGAATATTTATGACATGTAGATCAGGCAAGCATAAATCTGAACATCCACAAGTCAATCTACAGCTACCACGAGTTGTGATAAGCAAACGACACATGATCAGTGGTGTGCTCTTTTGCAAGGTTAATTCCTCCAATAAGGCACTTTTGCTGAAAACCATCTTAATGGATCAAATACCCAAGGCTACAAAACCAAAACATTAATGATAAGTTAAAGCTGCACTAACCTCCATACAAATGGGAACATAATCCTTATGCACCTTCAGGATAACAGCCTTGCTACTTGTTTCAATACAGAATGTCAACCAACTCAAAGTCAATGAACGCACAAGAGGAACTTTATTTTTTGTAGCAGTCTTAATATCTGTCAGAAAACAATTTGGAACTTTCAAAAACACGAGTCCCATGCTGAGCATACACCAACAGATAAACTACTCACTTCCACGAAATGAATAAAAATAATCTTGAGAAGGTAAAAATTCTGAAATATTTCCTTCCCAGCACAGAAAAGGTAAATAATTATCATCAACAAGTACTAATGGCCTCCAACCCAGGAAACATTATGAGTTGAAACTTCATGAAAAGAGCTACAATACTCTGATCCAAGCCTAAACCGATAAGATTATGAAAAAAAAGCAAGCGAATAAAATGAGATATCAACTTGCCTTCAATAATGTCACCGAGATTTAAGCACCCAGCCTTATGCATTGCTTGCAAAGTTTGTGTCAAAGACTCCGTCAGAGTGGGTTTCTTCTCTTTCAATTTTTCCTTTGAAATAAAAGTTCTCCGATTAAGCAAGCAGTCAATTGAACTCAAACAATTTCTATCAAATATATTTATAGAGGTGTAATCATTCACTATTGTGTAGACATGTAAATGAACGTACAGATAAAGGCATACATCTTGTAGTACACAAGGAGAAAAAGCAAATTAGGATCAGGGCTTTTCCACGCACATTAATTCAGCAATCAACAGAAGTATTGTCACATGAATAATGACATATACAAAGAACAATCAGATATTTACAGTGTTCCATTTCAGTAACATTCTATGAAATTTTGTATATCCTAAAAACCGAAAGTTTTTCAAAATTTAACAATGTCTTATAAGAAAAATAACAATGTATCTAGAAGTTCTATATTCATGCCACTTAATCCAACTTGAGCACTATCCATGGCACAATAATTCAATGTTTCTTGCAAATCTGTGGAGACTGAAAAGGTAACCAGTGAAACAGAGTCTCCTGCCTTTAGTTTGTATATCAGGGTGAAATGCATTATGTATTGCAAAAAGTCTTTTAGGAAACCTAGTTCAACTATAGAGACCAACCTAGATCTAAACGAGTCTGTAAATGTGTGTGGATGAGAATTATACAATTTGAATTGTACAAGTGTACTTACAAGCAAAACTGGCAGCAAGAAGCGAGAACTTGAAGAAAAGTTGGTCCTTAAACCACGAGCAAGATTGCCAAGAGCTTGGATGGCTTCAACAGCGACAGCGATGTTCACATCAGTAACTAGCTGCAGAAAAATTATGGTGAGATATTGTATCTCTATATGGACAATAAGTGGTATATGCAACAAATTAGCACAAGCAACAAAGATAGCTATCAGGCATACAAAAAATGGATATGAATGAAATCAGGAATACCTTATTGAACAATAGCTGCATATTGTCATAAACAGTTGGTAAAATCATTAGGATCTATTAAAATCTATAAATCAACTATTTCCATCAACTAAATGGTAAGAAATTCAACACTAATTGTTATACTTTCCAGTAAACCAAAATACCCTAAGAGAAATAGAGACTAAGATATACATTCCAAGTCATATCTAAGATCTCCTCACAAAAAAAAAGGTGACAAGATAAGGATTTCAAACCTTCATGTAAACAATTGATTGACCACACAATTTGGGGAAAACTAGTATATTGAGCCAAAAATGAAAAACTAATAAAATTCTCAAAGGCTCAGCGTCAAACAACCATTCAGCCAAATTGTGACAAATATAATGTAGTTGCCAAACCACAAGAAAGAACATGCCTTTTTTAGTGTCCGACAAACTTCCGAGAAATCACCAGGTGCAATTCTCTTGGTAGAAGCAAGCTTTGTTAGCTCTGCAACAGCCTCCTTCCTCTCTGACCACTTGGCAGCTTTCTAGAGGAAAGATAGAATTTTTCAACCAAAATGAGGGGAAAACCAACAGGAATCATAATCCAAACATATTGTTTCACATAATGCGCAACAAAAACGAACAAAGTAGGCGAACAAAAAACAGTAAGACAGTAGGAAGTGTGAGAGCTAACCACTCCATCCCAAAAGCCAGCCTTTTCCAAAGGAGTCAATATATCAACAGGATCAAC
This sequence comes from Erythroxylum platyclados, assembly GCA_027563515.1. Classification (NCBI taxonomy): domain Eukaryota; kingdom Viridiplantae; phylum Streptophyta; class Magnoliopsida; order Malpighiales; family Erythroxylaceae; genus Erythroxylum; species Erythroxylum platyclados. The sequence goes on along the minus strand of JAOQMM010000003.1, from coordinate 19,819,586 downwards.
AAGTTCATATTCATCTATTTCCTGAGGAACTGCCAGGGGTAACATATGATAAAAAAGTTAATGCAATGTCAAGGAGAAGAAAAATACAAAAAACACCTAAAATTGTAGACAAACCATCAGGTGCAGCCTCTTCAGTGTGACCAGGACCTGCAACTTCTGATACAACTTCTGGCTCCGGCTCCTTGTCTTGTTCAGATCTAGTTAATGAATATCCAAGTTATTCAAACGAAGATGCGAATACCAGCTTGTCACTAGACAACAAGATATATAACTGGCATGTAGCAACATGAAGTTTGCTTTGAAGTCAAGGAATTACAGGATCCCAATACAAGAATGACACAACACTCAAAATTGGCACCATCAAAGATAAGCAACGTTGTATCAACAGAGAAAGATCAATTAAATTTCAATCATACCAACTGCTAGTGTAGAAAAAGTTGTCAAACCAATGACAAGCACATGGACAAGGTGAGCCAAACAAGGATAGTTTGCATTGACAATATCAAACTAGCAATAAACAAAAGGATACTTAACTACAACAACATGATACTGATGGCAAAAATCAAATGTAGCTTTCCTAAGACAACCAATAGCTATTTCTTCAGTCAAAGAACTGAATGCTATCAAACCAGCCCATCAAGTAAGCTGACATCATACTTTTCAATGATATTAGAAGATCGAATTAGTAATCAACCAATGCAACAATCACCTGATCTTGCGAGATGGCTTAGCTGCTCCTGTAACATTAACAAGCTCAGCTTCCAACTCTTTTCTCTACAAACAGAACAAAGAAATCGATGAACCATTATGTTATAGAGGAAAAAAAGAGCCATATAACATGTAAAAATGTTCGTACCATCGTATCTCGCATCTTCTCGAACAATATCGATTTTACTGGATCTTTCCCAATCCAACGACAAAGCTCAAGAGTCAGTCCTTTAGAGGAGGCACGAACATTTTGATCTTGATGGTCAAACAATTCTGGAAGCATTTTCAATATCCTCTTTGGTGGCACAACTTTGGCACCAAATTCACTAATAGCAGATGCGATACAGTAAACCTCATGTAATGCAGAGCCAACATCTTACAATTGAAATCAAGAATCTAATGCAAATACCTCAAGGCTTGAAACATGACATCAATTGCAGGGACAACAGCTTTAGCAACTTTGTTCTTAATTGCTTTCTCCATAGCATCCTATAAGCAGCACAGATTAGCAACTACCAAAATCATGTAGAAAAGGTTGGAACAGGACCTAAAGAAAAGGGAAAAGAAGAAAGAAAAGTGGCATCTGTTTTTAAGCATATTGGCATCAAGAATAAAATCATAGCTTCGTATTTATCCATGGTAGACACAAAAGCAAAGTTCTGTGTGACAATCAAAAACTTCTGAAATGAAAAGCTTCTAAAACTCAAACCATCCCCCATATGTTACCAGCACCAAAGCCCAGAAAAATAGCCAGATACCTCATTCCTAATGTAAAATGCGAACAAAAGTTGCTGTCTAGATGCCACTTCTCTGACAAAAATGGATAAATAATTGAAAAAGCACAAAGACAACGAAAAAAGTTCACAGCTATAAGTTGAGGTGGCAACCAGCATTAAATCCCAAAATTTGATGCAAGAATGTTGGTATATACACCCAGATCCTCTGATTGAAAAGTTCTCATCACTCCAATTCCCTATTTTCCATTAAAAAGAAAGAAAAAGTTTTCCTAAGAAAGCCATTAGCACTACTTGAGAAACTAGGTGCAAAGACACAGTCACTGAATCATCAGGCATTGACACACTAAAGGCCAATCTCTCTAAAATCACAAAGTACAAGTAAGTTATAGTACAAGTTGTTGGGTTAAGCCAAGCTAAATCTTGCTTAAGACTATATCCTAAGGTAGTAAGGTGAAGGAAAGCATATCATCCTCAATAGAGAGCTGGGACAACCCTCAAACATGACATAGAGAATGGTAGAGGAAATTCTCCATTCCCACTCGATATTTGGCCAACGATACTGATTCTGCTTTCCAAGGAGTAACAAAGTTCATGCATCATACAAGAATCAACCATAAATGTTGTAATAACTAATTGCATATGACTCACCACAAAAAATTCAAGCTCAAATGAGTTCAACTTGCCAAAGCCTAAGTTCTGAAGTAGTACAGCAACAAGAAATTCAAGACACACAACTTGATCATTTCACATTTATGAAACAAGGAGGATATCTCAGTTGGGGAATTGGCAAAAGAAACGGAAGAGAGCAGCAGAAATAGAAGATTGTCGACTATTCACCATATCATCATTTCAAGCAATTGTGAGGCAATACGCAAACTAAGTGTATAATTCTCTCAAATGTGCAAAAAATTTGTACCACTAATATCTTCCAACCTAAGGAAATGTCAAATGAAACCTTAATCCACATCAGAAAGGCTACCAACAACAAAAAAAGAAAGAATGTCCCAGATTCCAACAGCAAGTTACTTCCTTTTTCAAGATTCAGAACAGCATTTCCATGATTCGTTAACTCAGATACTTGCATTTTTTGAGGTACTCAAATTGGGTCCTCTTCAGGGAGTCTATTTGAGTGATAATCATCTAAAGCAACAGCGATTGGAATCATAGAATATACTCAGTTAATAGCAATGGACTTGCCATCACCGGGAGAATAAAAAAAGTACCAGAAATGCTTCAACTGCCTCCAACTCCACCCAAAGCAAAAACGCTGCCTGAGCTTTCTCCACAGTTTTCGGCCGACCAGTGAGGCATTTGGCCACAATTGCATCACAAACTTCTTTACCATATCTAAAACACATCAAACATAAATTACAAACTCAAAATGCCAAGTTCAACAATACACACACAAAACTCAAGGAATTTCCAAAAAAAAAAAAAAGGAAGTATAAACACAAGAAAGCATAACCACCTCCCAGCATCAGCATCCGCAGCTCGTAAAAACGCTATCAGGGCATCCAGAGCCTTTTCCTGCACTGGCGCATTCGAATCCGCCACAGTCTTCCTAAAAAGCGGACCTATCAAAATTTTTTAAAAAATAAGTTCACATCAATGCACAATTATCGAAAACAAAAAAAATCAAGAAAACATCGATCACAATCAGATCTGAACGACGGAAGTTAGCAATACAAGAGACAGTGAAACCCTAGGTAAGCAAGCAACCCACCGAATTCACGGAGGCGATGGTCCTTGGGATCGGAAATTGAGTCGCATAGGGCGGCCAAATCAATGTTAGCTTCATTCCTGACCTTCCAATTCTTGTGCAAGAGCCGATCCTCCCAGGGAAGTTTCTTGGCCTCCTTCAACAACTTCTCTTCTTCCGACATTGTCTCCGAGCATCTACTCTACACTACACCTCTATGACGATCGGATGGATCTACGTTTTCCACTTCCGTCTATGATTCCTCCGCCGAGTGCCGGCGACAGCAGGTGAGAGAGAGGAAAAAAAAAAGGAATGCAACGGACAAAATGAGAGTAGTACGGGGGTTGGGTGTGTAGGTTTTAATTTTATTATCCCAAAAAGAAAAATCAAGAAAAAACAGAGGAAGAGAGAGAAGGGGGGTGTTATTTTGAATTGTACGTTTTAAGGCAGAACCTTAACCATTCGGTTTCAAGCGCGTGTTAAGCTTCGTTCTTGTGGATCCCGCAAATCAAAGCAGTGGAGAATCGAACGTGCAACGGGGCGCGTGAACTTCATTGCTTATGTGGATCCCAGAGGAGGGGCACTCTCCAGGAGCGGAGTGGTGACATGGTACTAGTAAAAGAATGATTATATAATTGCCAAAGGATTACCTACGGGCGAGCCCATTAAGAGAAGGAGAGAGCTTCCAAAGTAGCTTAATACAGCTGGAAACAGTCTCGTGATCCAACGGTTGAAATTGAAATTAATTTTAGCCGCGCCTTTAAGTATCTGTTAATCATTGTTATTTCAAAATCTTAAACAGGAAAGACCGGGCCGACCTCTGAAGGCATCCATCCATAAGCCCGACCCATTTCAATGTTTGGAAGCATGAAGTTTATTCAGTGGTCCATAAGTCTTGCTACATAACCTTTTCTGTTTCAGCCCATTCGTTAAACTATGTGAAATTTCTTTTATAAGGAAAAGGACACCCTAATTTCAGTCAATTTTAAGCATATATTTATATAAACTTCACATAAATATATAGATGAGATTTAATAAAATAGGATAGGAATTAGTTAACTAGTATGGCTCAAGATTTTTTTGAAGATAAACTTCCCTTTTAAACTTTTGTTAAATAGTAAAGCACAAATAATATAAATATCATAAGTTAATCAAATATTACTAAATATAACGATGAATCTTGAATTTTAATCTTGAATCAAATTAATTAAACTCAACTAAATCTAATAATTTAGCTTTCAAAACAAATATTAGGACTATTTTAAATTGTCAGCTAGATTTAATTGTTTTGAGTTTATATAAAAGTTTAGTTAAATAATCATGTTAGCAAAACTTGATTATTCACGTATGATGTTTATGTCTCGTGTGTTTCGTTAATATTTTAACCATAATTCTAAATAAATTATTTTAAAAATAAAATAACAAAAAATTGATAATTTTAAAATGAGAAGATTTTTAAAGTTACTTAAGTCACAGGTGATTAATGTATCTTTTCTTCCTCTTTTATACTAAGACAAAGGATTCAATTATACTTTCTAAAAATTGGCTCAATTTAGTATTAATAATGGATTGAATTGAGTTCGACTGGCCTAAAATTAAGACACGATTCAATTTTTTATTTAAACACACTGTCGGACAACTCAAAACTTGATTAAGCTAGAAGTTAAAATGATATTGTTTTAATAAAATAAGATGATATCATTTTATTCTAATGAATTTGAATCGTAGGATTAGAGTTGGTATGCCCCTCTCCCAAACTTAAACTTTATTCAGAATTTAACAAAATAAGACAAAACTATCTTCTTCTTTTTCTTCTTCTTGAGATTGAAGCAATATACGTGTCTTCTTCCCCTCAGCCAAGCCGGTCCAACACAATATATAGAATCCAAAGATCCAACAAGTGATAATTACATATCATCACATGCGTTCCACTCAGTGGAGTTACAATTAAACAGAACCAACTGCCAATTGCCAATAAGCAAAAATGCTATTGGATATTTGGTCCTTAATCACTTTCAAAGTTTGATACTTTTTCTTGTTGATGTGAGGTCCACAGTTCCAACCCCTTTTTACCAACCAATACCAAAAAAACGTGAAAATTCCAAATTTTGGTCTTCAGCTTCTGAAAACGACTGGGCAGGTCCCTCTGTTTGACCACTTTTTGTTCGTGCACCATATGGAAAGAGGTCATTGCTTGTTCTGCATGAAATAATGTGATGGGGTATGTTCTTTTCAGAAGCTACTTTTGACCTAAGTATCAAGATACAAGTACAACTAGCCATGATACAAATACAATGTTTTAATATTGTTAAAGATAATTAATTCAATAATCCTTCATCTACTATTGAAAAAAAATAAGAGCTCAAAGAAATAGCTGACATTGCAATGAAATGATTTACAGAGAAAAGCAAATCTTAGTACACACGGCTCTACTTTGTAAGAAGGTCATCAATTATATGCAACTTTCTCGTGACCTTATTAGTATAAATATTATAGTTGTAATAATAATATAATATGATGCACATATAAGTACGTAAAAATTTAAGAAAAGTTACGAACACTCTAATTAATAAAATCATAATTTCTACAAATCTTTTTATCATTTTTTTAATTGGACTATAAAATAATCATTATGAAAATATATAATTTTTTTGGGAAAAGTCATATATAAGAGATTCATATAGTATTATCAAGTTGTGAATATTAATAAATGCGATCTTATAATTGAATTACAAGTTAATTATAAATAGTTATCAAATAATGCTTTTCATTCAAAGTGTAGAAAGAGAGATATATAGAAGTATTAAAATCAAATTAAATGAGTGTGACCCTTTTAAAGCATTCAAAAGCATGAGAAGGAAACAACATTAAGGTCAAAACATGGCATACCAAGTTGGATTCTGGCCGCCAGCTAACTAGAGTTGCTTGGTAGTCTTTATGAAACCACAGGATCAAAAGGAAATTAAGAAATATCAAATCACCAAAACCTTCCACAAAATGATACTGATTTGGTGCTGCAAGATCAACTAAAGAATCAAAATGATAACTATCTTAGATTTTCCACATATATATCATAAATTTACTACACCGGCGTTCCGAAAAGCTCCCCATTCAACATATATGCAAGTGTTATTCATTCACATAACTTTGCATGTAAACTGATCTTCTTCTTCTTCTTCTTTTGCTTCTTCTTCTGTAAACCGATCAAATGGAACGTATGCATTTTAATTTTTAACATATAAGCAACGACGAAAGATGAAGAAGAGAGAGCAAACATAAACATATAAAGAAGAGAGAGACAGAGAGAGAGAGAGAGTAGATATGTATGCTTGGCTCCTCGCACGCCACGGGCAAGAACCAATCAATGCTGTTCGGTGGAGGAGGAAGAGAGACTGGAACTGTCGCCTGTGGCATACAGGGAGCCAGGCATAGTTATGGTCAACCCAATCAGTTCACCTTTCTCACAAACGTCTCCATTTCTTTGATAGCAACCAAAACCATGTATGGTAGTGAATGATATAGAGAGAAGAATAGACTTGGAGTATCTGGGCATACGAACTTCTATATATAGAGACATTCTTATTTCTTACAGTGCATATTAAGTTTAATATTGCAAACCTAACCACTTCATTACATATTTCCGATGTTAATTTCAGAAACTATGAAATGGAGTAATGTTTTGTCTTTAGAAAAAGGGTTAATTATTAAAAAAAGTCAAACCTGTCGTCAATTTTTCAATTATAGCTCGAACTTTAAAAAGTAATAATAAAATGCCCAAATTTTTATTTTTTTCAATTCTAGCTCAAATTTCAAAAAGTGGCAATAAAATGTTCAAACTTTCAATTTTCTTCAATTTTAGCCCAACATTATTTGTTGTTCTCTCTCAGCCCTCAACCATTCATTTTTTGTTTGTTCTTCTGACGCTCCAAACTACTCTCACATTGCAGAGTATTGTACCAGTAAGCTCTTCATTTTTAGTTTATTCTCCTGATACCTTTAGTGTGAGGGCGTCAGGACTGCGTAATATGAAAATTAAAGGATGAAGGCGTCGAGAGAACAAACTGAAAACGAAAGAAAAAACTGAAATCAAAGCATAAGGTCGTTGAGCTGCGTAATCTGATTTAGGTCATTTTTAAACAATGACGATGTTTTAATTATGTGATTAAACGATGTCGTTTCATTAATCTTCATTTGTTATATTAATTTTGGCTAATATATATTAATAGTTAAGATTTTTGAAACACGTGGCAAGTCACGTCAATAAACTTAACGAAGACACTAACGTCAGGCTAGATTTGAAAAAAATTGAAAGTTTGAGCATTTTATTATTATTTTTTAAAGTTCAGGCTATAATTGAAGATTTGACAAAAGTTTAGACATTTTTTAGTAATTGATCCTTAGAAAAATGAAAATTTATAAACATTTAATAGATTAACCTAACTAAGTTACTAAATTTGAACAGACATTTATAATCAATAATCTCAGTATACAAGGCTTCTCACTTTACGAATTACGTTAATTGTAGAATAAGCTTAGCTCAATAGGGTAAAGTTACAAAATGAGGAGAACTAATTAATTATAATCAGAATAAATAGCCGCCAAGCCCACTAACCCTTTTGCTGCTTTTTTTTCTTTTCCTTGTTATGAATAAACAAACGAAATCATAACGTGTGGTTTCCTAGTAGGTAAAGAAAATCAATCACTTTAGGAATTGTTGCCTTTATTATATCCATAAAGTTACCTATGCAGGATATTCTTGTCCTTCCCTATCCTTGGATCCAACTGAACGTTAACTTTTTTTTTTATTTTTGTTAAAAATGTTATCAAATGCTTCGAGACGGGGATCAAATGTTAAATCTTATCTTT
>JAOQMM010000003.1:19789270-19799331 GCA_027563515.1 Erythroxylum platyclados | reverse complement strand
ATTTCCACACATACTTGGCCTCCGTCTCCGAGCCCTACCACCGATTCGAGGACATACGAAAGCATGCCGCCGTAGAAGAGAGCAAGGAGTCAATCGGCGGCCAAGGCGAGGCGCTCGTAGCCTGTTTGCGGGAAGTTCCTGCGTCCTACTTCAAGGAAGATTACTCTTTCTCGAATTTTTCCGAGAATTTGGGGCTTCAGGAGAAGCTGTCACAGTATTTGGATGTGGTGGAGTTGCATTTGGTGAAGGAGATTTCTTTGCGATCGAATTCGTTCTTTGAGGCGCAGGGGCAGTTGCAGGATCTTAATGGGAAGATTGTGGAAGGGTGTGGGAGGATTCGGGAGTTGAAGGAGACTATCAGGCTTTTGGATAAGGATTTGGTGGAGTCCGCTAGGCGAATTCAGGAGTTGAATGCTACAAGGAGTAATCTTTTGGCTTTACAACACAAGTTGGGCCTTATATTGAATGTAAATCAAGCTCTGTCAACCCTTAAATTGGTGAGTTTTTCTTATTGTCTCATTCTTGCTCTTATTTCGAAATGTATAGAACTTGGTATCAGAATGTCGGCTCCAGATTAACATTGCTCTCGCCCGAGCTGCCCATTATTTGTGTTTTGAGATTTTCTTAGTTCTGATAAAATCTGTGCATCATCTGATATTTTGGATGCTTGTTTTGGTTGTGTGGTTGATGTTGTACTTCTTTGCATTTGCACTATGTGTGAGTATGACTCTTTGACAGGAAGTAGAAGGTTCTTTTGGGTAGTTTTTGACTGATGCTATATATTGTTTTTGAATTTTTTGCAGCTTGTTGCATCTTCAGATTGTGCTGGAGCTTTGGATGTCACTGATGATTTGCAGCATTTGTTGGTGAGCCTCAGTATATGAATTTTACCATTCAACTAATTGATTCTCGTGGGTGTAGGACTTTACTGAATATGTTTATAAACAAAACTTACTAATTCTTACCAATTATAATTCTTCTATTTTTTCTACCTTTTATCCTTCAGTAGCTGCTTGGTCTTTTTTGAATGATTAGTCATATTGGTTGAATGTGGAGAATACTTCTACGTGACCTATAATTTCCTTTAAAACTTAATCATTATCTGTCTTTGATAGGATGGAGATGAGTTGACTGGATTGCATTGCTTCCGTCACCTTCGGGATCATGTAGCAGCTTCAATAGAGTCCATAAGCAGGTACCTCTTTTTTTATTAATACTTGTTTTTAGCAGTTATTGCACAAACTGCAAGTCCATTTGCATTGGTTGCAAGGCACATGAGTGGGATAGCAAAAGGGGATTGGAAAGGAAACGGGTGGCTTTTTAAAATGGGAAAGGGGGCACCTATTGCAGATATTTTAAAGAAGGATTTTTTGAGATTGTTCTCTACATTTAAATAGTTCTAGACTTATCATTTTGAAACAGACATCAAATCCAGGCGGGAAAATGGGAGGGAAGGTTGCCAGCATTGATTCTTAAAGATCTGATGGGAGCATTTGGGAAAATCTTTTTGTAGTTGATTCAAAGCAATTAAGGCTTAATTGTTCAATATCCTGAAGTTTAGTCAAAATGACATCTTATGTGTCACATATGGACAAGAGAACTAAAGGAATCCTTTACAATTAAGTTAATAGTACAGATAATATTATTCCAAATATCAACTGCTGGAACATGCATCCCATCAGTTAAACATTGAAGATTATACAAATTTTTTCCTATTTCCTCATATTGGGAGCATGGTCATAAGACCTAACTTGTGTAGATTATTTTAATGCTTGACGTTTGTTTTGTAGCATTCTGTCCACGGAATTTTTACATGCTTCAATACATGAAGCTGGAGACAGGGATGTCATTATTGTGACCAACGCTAAAGCAAGGGCCACCATCTCCACCAATGGAAAAGATGATAATGTGAGTTTGATTCCTTTATTTGCATTTATTCTTGGATGCAGCAATCCTTTGGTTTTGTTTAATATCCTTTAGTAATTTATTTATAAGCCCCAAAAGTTTTGCATGTATTCTGACCGGAGCGAACTGGATAACATTAGGGATCATCGCGAACGCATATTTCCGGTATATCTGTATGTATATGTTTATTTAACATTCAAATGAGGCCTTGAATTTAAGTTTGGGATTGTATATTGTAAAGGATGCACTAGAGTTGGATATGATTGAACTATTAGTGGAGCTGTTGCTTTATACCTGTGAGAGCCTTTCATGTCAATCAAGTCTCTGAATGAATTAAGCTTTAGTTTCCTTTCCCTGAGTTGTGGTAGGTATTTGGTAGAGATTATGTGATTGCAAATGTTCTTCCAATTAACTCATAAGTATAACATTTGGAGCTTGAATACCTTCATTGTTTTATTGCATTGTTATTGTTTGGGTGGAAGACATGGTTGATACCCGTGATAGCGAAATTCCCTTTAATTATCATATTGCATAAATCCCAGATTATTTTCAAGGTCTTATACTTGGGTAGCGGATGCATAATATGCTTTTGGGAAGATGGAGTTATCCAGCATTTTCTCATCCTTCGATCAATGAGTTGGACTAGAGCATTGGACATCAACATTAAGTAGGAGAGGAAAATGCCATAGCCAACTCTTTCATCACTCAGCTGGCAATGTGTATAAAAAATGTTTTTCTAAATTTCTTTCACTGCATTTTATAACTGAAGATTCCAGGATATAGTAATTAGATTTTCTAACTCTTTCATTTATGCATTGGTTATATGCATGCCAGGATGTAGGGAATACAAGTTGGTATTTATTTTTCCATTGACTTGTTTCTGAATTGTTATATTGACATGATCATGCTAACAGGTGAAGTTGGATGATGAAGATGCCTCTAGTTTTCGGGATCGTCTTCTACCGCTTGTTGTTGGCTTGCTTAGAATAGTGAGTAGTCTATGTAGTTTTTATTCTTAAAATTTGTGCTTCAGCCTGGTGCAAATGTTGAGTATTTTGATGAAAATATTTCAGGCTAAACTACCAGCTGTTTTGAGAGTGTATCGGGACAATCTGACTGGTGATATGAAAAATGCTATTAAGACTGCAGTGGCAGAGCTGCTTCCGATTCTTGTATCCCGGCTGTTGGATTTAGATTTTAATCCTGGAGAGCGAGCGGTCGATGCCGATGGCAAGTTCATACAAAAATAGGATTTTAACGTCTTTTTGAGGCCATTATTCTAAGTAGTTCCTTGTCTACTTTAATTTCATTGCCAAAAAGTTATGTGTTTGATTGCTTCCATCTTTTTGATGTTTGTTGATCACCCAGGTGGGGGTTCATCGCTTGCAAGCAAGTTGAGGAGCTTGTCAACTGAGAGTTTTGTTCAACTTTTAACTGCCATTTTCAAGATTGTACGGGTAATGTCTGCTTCCTAGTACACTTTGAGGACCTGAAATTTGTATAATTTTGCATAGGATATATACTTAATAAAATTCTATTATGAGTGCTTGATTTGACAATTAAACAAAGGACTTAACAACAGGAAAATAAATTAGTGAAAGAGAGAGAGAGAGAGAGAGTGGAAGTGAGAAAGAAAGTAAAGTTTCTTGGATCAAGCAGGCAAAGTTTGGAGAAGTGATGGTAACCTATTTCATGACATTTTGCTCCATCTCTTCAATGCTTTACAGGCACTGCGATTAGTGGAGAATGTAATCTTTATGTAACTGAATAATTTGATAAGAAACTTTGAAAACTAGTTACTTTTTTTATTCATACCTTTTGATTCGTTTCTAAATATTTTCATAAAATCAGTTACATCAATTAGTTAAATATGGTTAATGCAGTTCTCACAACTTTTGGTCTTGAATTGATTCTTGTTTCTATGAAAAGTAATTGCGAATGTCTTGTTCTTTCAAGTATTTTTCAAATGTATTGTTAACCCTTTATTGGAAAAACTTGATATGTCTAAGATGTCTTTCAAATTTGATTGGTCCTTTGAATTAAAACTTTTGGATGATATATGATGTTCATTTCTTCCTTGACTTTGGCACTAGAGATTTATGATTAAGTACCTTTTAAAGAAGATGTAATGTGATTTATTTTCTTTTAGTGAATGCAGGCACATTTAATGAGGGCTGCTGAAGTGAAAAAGGCAATTGAGTGGATTATGAGCAACCTCAATGGACACTACGCTGCTGATTCTGTTGCTGCTGCTATTGCTCTTGGTGCTGCAGCCACTGAAACACTTCAAGAGAGTGATGGTCAAATTGGTTCTCCCCTTTCATCCCTGGGTCAGCGAAATTCTACCAAGGTTCCTTCATCTCAGGGTAAAGAAAGTGATTCAGTGGGGTCCTCAAATATATCAAAAAATTTCAGGTATACTCCTTTCCGCTTGTTATTATTTTAGATTTATAGTTTTGCAGCATGCTGTGCATCTTGGACCTTTCTCTATAAACTTTCAGTAGCCTTTCTTCTGTTGAGGTAAAGGATCACTCAGAGCTTTGTGCACGGTAGCGATTTAAGGTTTGCTTGCAAGGTTTGGGTCATGGAGGTCTTACTTTCCAGATCAGTAATTTTAAGGAAAATTAACTATGAATTTGTGTTGTATTGAACCAAGTGAAGGGATCATTAAATGGCCTTTCAAAGACATGATAGGTCTATCCTTTGTGGGAAGGAAGACTGCCATTCTAATGCCAGAGGTTATATGGTCTTGTGGGTGTTGAAGTGATTAAATATTTAGAACAAAAGAAAGTCTTTGGATTACAATCAATAAGAGTGAGTTCCTTTTTTTTTTTTTTAACGTATGTTCTAGCCATGATTTGTGAAGGATGGCACTACGCCTGTTTGACATCAAAATGAAAAGACTCTAAAAATACAAACAAGAAAAATCCTATAGACTATTTGGTCCCACAAGTCAATTCTTTAAGTAACAAAAGCAGCAATACCTGCAAAATTGACATTTGTAGGAGATAAGATGTTCAGCCCTATTTTGTGGTTATTGTATTCCTTCTGCAAAGCATCAGTTTTTGATTATCTTCTAACCATCAGTTTGTAGTTCGACCACTTCATATAATATTTTTTAAGTTCTGATTTTTGATAGGGCTGATGTACTGCGCGAGAATGCTGAAGCTGTTTTTGCAGCATGTGATGCTGCTCATGGAAGATGGGCAAAGCTTCTTGGTGTTCGTGCTCTTCTTCACCCTAAGTTGAGATTGCAGGAATTCTTAAGCATATACAATATTACCCAGGAGTTTATAAGTGCCACTGAGAAGGTAATTATCCTTTCAATTTGGCACTTAGAAAGAAATAGCTGATTTGATTGCTTTACAAGAAAGAGCTGATTTGATTGCTTTTCTAATGCTTTTGTAATTCTTATACGCAGATTGGGGGAAGGTTGGGGTACAGTATTCGTGGAACACTGCAGTCACAGGCTAAAGCATTCGTTGATTTCCAGCATGAATCACGAGTTAGTTTCTGTCCAGCTTAATACAGACAGAGTTGTATAATTTTTGCAATACCCTGCAAATCTGTTGCTAGAAATAACTTGTTCATTGGTTGTTGTAGATGAACAAAATAAAGGCAGTTCTTGACCAAGAAACATGGGTCGAAGTAGATGTTCCTGATGAATTTCAGGCCATTGTCACTTCATTGTTTTCTTCAGAAGCATTGTTATGCGGAACTGTGGATAGTTCTGAAAGTCATATGACAAACTACAATGAAGCAATTGCAAGCAATGATGGATCAGTTGTGGCACAGACCGAATCAGAAAGAACTCAACAGCCACTGGCAAGAATGGATTCTAGTGACATGTCCTCGCATCCTGCTATGCAAGTCAAGTCCAGTTCTATTGAGACATCTGAAAACAATAAAGCTGATGTTTCTATATTGCCGGCTCAAAGTAATCATGATCATGTGAAGGAGCGAGGAAAATCTACCTCCCAAACCCTTTTTTGTGGAGGTGTTGGCTATCACATGGTAAACTGGTTAGTTATCTTGTTCTACATATTTTCACCATTGGCAGATTTGTCTCTGTAAAACCTTTTGCCTTTTAATCTTCTGAACCTTGCCTTGAAGCATTTTCTATTTAAAGTTCTTAGCCTAATCATGGCAGTATTTTCAACTTTTACTTTGCTATCATCTAGGAACTTGAGTTGTTTATTTAGTTATTTTTGGTTTTAAATGACTTTTTCTAAGTTTTGCTACATGGTACCATTTGATCTTATCTTTTTGTTTTTAAAATTCCAGTGGTTTGATATTGCTGAAGATGCTATCAGAATACATTGATATGAATAACTCTCTGCCCACACTATCATCGGAAGTTGTTCATCGTGTTGTAGAAATACTAAAGTTCTTTAACACGAGGACTTGTCAACTTGTTCTTGGAGCTGGTGCTATGCAGGTAAAAGCTTTTAACGATTAATGTTAAGTATTACTCATACTTTACAAAATGTATAGCGCAAATGTTATAATAAGATGTCCTGTAAGTTAAAAAAAAGTTAAATACAGTGAGATCTCTACTTGCTGGTTTATTTTATAAAAGCATTTGTCGTGTAATTTTCATGTTAGTTCTAATTCCATTTTCTGTAAATAATTAAGCTCTAATTTGATCAGTTTTGGTGAACAAAGTTGACTTCTATAAGGAATTATGATAAATTATGATGTTATACTCGTAAGTCTCCAACATCCTACAATAAATTTTGGCTAACGATCTCTTTCTTTAATTGTCTACCATATGGAGTTGGATGATTTACAAACTGTTTTGAGGAAATAGAGGATACTCCCGATAGGGAGAGAGTACAGGGAAATTCTGTGTGACACAGTATATCTGACAAGTATTATATGTCAGTCCAAATGGAATTGTGTTGTAAAGCTGGATTTCTTTGTTTTGGGTTCATTGGATAGCATGGAATTTTACCAGGATTTTAATTCTTCTATTCTAATGTCCGCTTCAATTGAGCTACAAACCAAATGGTCTATCTATATTGTTAACCTTAAGCTTTGTGAAAAACATCAGTATGACAAGGTTGTTAGTGTTTTTTCTTCAAAAAGGATATCCAAGTGATGTTCTTTCTACTAGTGTTTGCTACTTTTAATCTTTTACCGATAAGTGCAGAATGCTAA
Organism: Erythroxylum platyclados; assembly: GCA_027563515.1. Lineage (NCBI taxonomy): Eukaryota > Viridiplantae > Streptophyta > Magnoliopsida > Malpighiales > Erythroxylaceae > Erythroxylum > Erythroxylum platyclados. Next base: position 19,792,266 of record JAOQMM010000003.1, on the reverse strand, counting down.
GTCTTCGGGTGTCTTATTTTTTCTTTTTTGTTGTGTTGCTTTTGAATTACAATATATTTACTTTCTTTAATGTTAAGTTTTTGAAAAATATTGGTGATTAGTTAATCTCAGAATCTTGGGTTACATTTAATTGCAGGTCTCTGGATTGAAGTCTATTACCTCTAAGCACTTGGCTCTTGCAAGTCAAGTCATCAGTTTTACCTATGCTATTATTCCCGGTATGTTTGCCACTTCACTGAATTTTAACTGAAACTTTTACTTTCCTGAAATTTAATTGTTCAGATAAATGAGAATTTAGCATGAAACTTTATAATCACTTCGTCATCAATTTTATTGGTTGTTTTCCATCTGTGCTGATCTTAGTTGTTCCATACATCGTCAGCATCTATTTCATCTTCTCGATTATGGAAAATTGTATTTTTACGTTTACTAACTATCAAAGCAAAGGAAAAAAGAATAATATTTTATCCAAGAATGTGTTTGGCTCCACTTTTATTTCTTATTTTTGATTTTCGTTTTCACATTAAAAAAAAGACTTGTTTGGTTCAGTTTCTATTTATATTTCTGATTTTGGTTTTGGTTTTTTCCTATTTCATAACTTCTGTAAACAAAAAAAAGTTAATTTTGGTTTTTGTTTTCACAATCTAATTATTATTAAATAAATAAATATTATTTAATTGTTTAATATTAATTACTAATAAAAATTATATTGTGTTATAATTAAGTTAAAATTTAAAATAAAATTAATTTTGAAAATTTGATAATTATTTAATAAATATATTTAAAATTAAAATATACTTAAATATACAAAATAGTTATGTATGAAATAAAAAATTTAAATATCAAAAATTCAAATTAATTTTTTTCTAACTTCTATGTAACATCTAATTATTATCATTAATAAAAGTATTATTGCGTTGATATTAATAATCAATATATTGTTGTTTTGGTTTCAAAATAAATAGAAACGAAAATTAAAAAGCAGAAATGGAATCAAATGACCATCTTGCTTGTACTTTGTAAAATTCAGATTGCAATTTACTAATGCATCGATATAATTTGTTGAATAACCTTGAGTTTAAACGATCTTACCTACAGGGACACTTGGAAGAATGGTAGCCATATATCACCCTACCTATGGCAACATAAAAAAAATTTCTTTTGGAATAATAATATGTGCCTTCATAGAAAATGCACATTGCAATTTTCATGCTTATAAGTCCTCTATTCTTTGTCATTGTCATTTGCATCAATCTTTTAATTTAAGTTTGAGAAATTTCTTGTTTATGTAAACCTTTCCTTTTCCGTGATTTCCAATGTATTCTTTCCTTTTGGGCTTTAGGATTGGAGAAATAGTTAACGTGCTCAAAGTTACTGAATTTATTTTCTTTTGCATTGTATCTGGAATAAGAAATCAGACGCATCCTTTTCCTTAAAGTTCCAGAGACAAGGAAGGCCTTACTTTTGTTAGAAATTGATCGAGTGGCACAGGTTGGTAGTGCCTTTTTTTTTTTTTGATTGCTTAATATGTACTTCTAAATAAAATAGCCCCTGGCATAAAGGCTGGTGGGGTTGAGTGCATTGCTGAATTGAGACAGCTATTAACTAGAATCTGTAATGAAACCATATAATCATCAGGAGTTGTGAATCTCATATGAACTTCAATTCATGCGTACCTTCAATTTTGTAGCAGAAACTAGTTTTGATGTTGGAGGTGTTTGTAGTTTCAGGATATCAACTACCCAATATTGTTACTTACGTGATGCTAGTCATTTGATCTAGGATTACAAGGTTCACAGGGATGAGATACACACAAAGCTTGTTCAAATAATGAGGGAAAGGTTGTTATTTCATCTCCGGGGTTTGCCTCAAATTGTTGAGAGCTGGAACAGAGCTGAGGATCCTGACTCACAGCCCAGCCAGTTTGCACGATCCCTTACAAAGGTATTTAATGTCGCCGGACGTTTATTCTTGGTCTATGAGTTAACGGTTGTGTGTCCTTAATGCTGTCCATGCTTGCATGTGGACATGAGACTAGGCATGATTTAGTGTGGGTAGAGATGCAACAGGACTATTTAACCATGATATTTTGGCCCCATCCTGTAGTTTGGCTCGAGGCAGAAGTTGATGTCCTGTTTGGTATTCTCATTCAGCCCGAAGACACTCTTAAATGTTTGGACAGTCTGTAGGGCATGGTATTGTTGTAAAACAAATAAGTCAACTTGCCCTTTCTTAATTGACAGTTAAAAAAAGAAAATGGAAACAGAAAGTGGGTGCTGCTAGTCAGTTCTAAAATTGCACTGGAAAGCATTCCTAGTTCTGTTATACTGGTTGAAGTTGTAGATTCCATGCTCTTTGAAGATCAATTGATGAAGTGGTTTGGTTTGTGTCTCAAGTTTATAGCTTCAGCAGTTGTCACACACACACACACACACACACATATATATATAATATATTGTATATGCACAGCTACGAATATATATTGAGGACCCAATTTTGGTTCTGTTATGTAGCATATCCTTCATATTATCATGTAATCATGAGTACAAAGTGTGGGGACTTGGTTGTCAAGGTAGTCTTTGATCTGATAGAAACCTAAAGTTTTGTTTTTTCTCATCTAAATTTTATGTCGAGAAGTGAGATGGATTTGCAAAATGTACCATGTAGAAGTGTGTTGATGGTTACAACAATAGTGTTCAAGCGGCATATATGTTCTCTTTGAAGTTGTTTAATCATAATTTTCTTTTAACATTTTGTCCTAATTTGTAGTTCAAATTGTTTCCAGGAGGTTGGCTTCCTCCAACGTGTATTATCTCGAAACTTGCATGAGGCAGATGTTCAAGCAATTTTTAGGTGTGTCTCGATTTGGCCATGGTGAATTATCTTTTGCAGCTGTCATTTTAGTATCTGTTTTCCTTACTGTCAAGTTACTAAGTGATAACAGTTTGGGAAATCATCTCTTCATCACAGTGAATTTTGTGCTATTCGTTGTACAG
>JAOQMM010000003.1:19753802-19768827 GCA_027563515.1 Erythroxylum platyclados | reverse complement strand
TAGAATAAAGCACTATGGAGAATGGGCTCAAAGATCTTCATCATGGCCCGTTGAAATAGTGAAGGGGAAACCTTGAGTCAAAACGGAATAATAGTCTATTGGTATTGGGCGTTCAGAATACAAAAGGTTGTCCTGTGCTTATCTTAAGGGTCAATGCCAAGTTGCCAAAATCTTGCTTTGAGATCAAACTTGGAGAAGATGGTAGCTTTCTTTAGAAATACTACCTGCCTACTAATCTTTGGTAGTGAGAATTTATCATCCTGTAGGAAAGCATTTAGAGGTTTATAGTCAATGACTAGCCTCTTTTTCCCTCTTTTCCGTTCAGACCTTTTTTTGACATAAAAAGCCTGACAAACCTAATTAGATTTAGTAGGCTCAATTAGTCCTTGCTGAAAAAGGATAACACATTCTTCCTATGCTAGTTTTAGATCATTAGGATTCATACCCGGATGAGTAGCTTTAGTAGGATTGATATCTTCATTCTTCTTGAAAGGAAGATAAATGAAGAAATTATGATTCTTCCATAGAGGATTGGAATGAGAGAATTAGGTATGAAATTCATGACAGTAGTCAAAAAATTGATCTCTCAAGGCTTCATACGGTGGTGGTACTTGATTAAGCTCAAATACATTTCTGATGTCAGTGTAAGAACTGAAGCTGGCATGAAATCTGATTCCTGTGGGTAAAATCTATAGTGAAGATGCCTGATAATAGACATCCATTCCGATAAAAATATTTGGGCCATGTAGATTACTTCCAAGAACCTTGGTCTATACCACACAGTCAGGGAAGAAACGAATCCCTATTTTTCTTTTAGTAATAAGCCCGATCTTGAAGGTATTACCGCCAGCAGCAGTGAAAAACTCATAATGGGAACTCCATGCTTTAGGAGGTAAAATGTTGGGCTTCATCATAGTTCTGCTAAATCCAGTATTCATGTATCCAATAGCTTTAATGCCCCTATCATACTTACTTGGAACAGTAAATAAATTTGCATATAGGGGCGAGGAATAGGTTTGGGGACAAGCTTGAGACCGGTTGTTGTTGTTGTAACATGTAGAGCATGTCATCTCCAAAAGTGGAGATATCAGAGGAGTTAGTATCCTCATTAGAGGAATCAAGAGGAACAACAAACTTTGTGTCTTCATTATCACTAGATTGTTCTTCTATGAAATCTTTAATGTTTCCATGATCATCATGGATTGACATAATAGCTTCAATAGAATCCAGGAGTTTGGTATCCCTTTTTGTCTTATGAGGATATTGTCGAGCAAAATGTCCCGATTTGCCACAGAGAAAACAACGGTCTGGTGGTTTTTCTTGAGGATTTCTCCTTTTGCAAAAGCTGACAAATCGTCGATATTTGTTTCTTTTGTAGGGCTTGACACCTTCTTTAGGAGACATATGGGATCTGTGGAACTTCTTGTGATGATGTTTCTTTTTTGTGTGACAATCACAATCTTTTTGCTCCTTACACTTTATTGTCAAGTATGGTTTTTTGCACGCTTTCTTTAACAAAGGACTACCTTTAATCATGTTTTTGAAGAACATCTGTTGATCACATAACTTGTTAAGTGAAGCTAAGGCGAGCTGATAGATTTCACCGAGAGATATATCTTTCATATCTCGTCGTAGTGCAACAATGGTCCTTTGTAACTTAAGTTGTAATTCTTCTGGAAGAAAAAAAATGAATGTATAACGAAGAGTAACATCGTTGAAACCATTGAGTATATAATAACGTTCAGTCATATGCTGGAAATGTTTATGTAGATCTCTTTTATCCAGGGAACAACATTTCATTCCAAAGTATTCTTATCTGACCTATTTGTCAATGAGCTGAAAGTCACCAATAAACTCCTTATGAATTACTCCAAGAAGTAATGCAGCAGATGTGACTTGTATGAACTGAAGTTTGCGATATTCATCAAAACTTTGCCACCATTCTTGTAATGTACCAGTAAAACGAGAAGTAAACTCAAACAAAATATCCTTTAAAGGATGATTTGATCGAGTCATTTGCAAATCAATCCAAGCACAAATTTATGGAGACGCTCTCTCCAGTTTCTAAGTGGAACATCATCAAATGTAAACCAGGGACCTGAAGTAGTTTTGGATGGTGGTAAAGGTCTAAAAGGTTCAGCTCCTGTGGACTTAGCTTCACTGATTTCTAACTCAACTTCTGTAGATTGAGGCATGGTCATTATGACTTGAGCTAGATCTGTCAAGTCAACAAACTGTGCAGATTCATCTGAAGATGGTTTAGACACTTCAGATGGTTCAGCTACTGCAGATGGTTGCTCAAAAATGCTAGAATGCTCAGAAGGGCATTCTTTATCAGATATCTTCAGAGTAGATACTGATGCAAGAGTTGCTAAGTTAGAATGCTCAGAGGGGCATTAATCGTCAGAGATAATGTGAACATATTTTAATGCAAGAGTTGTCATGAAATTTGTCTGAGGATGTCAATTTCTTTGTTAATTTACTCAATTATTTCTATACAGTTTATACCACATTCAAGTACTAATAATTGACTTTAAATAGAATATGCTATAACTAGCATCAAAATATAATAATTCTTATATAAGATACTTTTGTAATTTTAAGTTTAAATATCAATTATACAATTATCATAATAAGAAAATCCACATAAATATATAAATAATATTATATTCAAGATCACCATAATCAAGTCAATTTAGCGAGTTTATTTTTTAAAACGCAACCACACATTTGTTTAAGTATATCTATAAATTTTATAAGGTTAATTACTTTGTTTATAAAAAAAAATATAACACGTACTAATTTTAACTATTTTATTAATACTTCATCTTGTTGTAACTATAATTATTAATATTTTTAAAAAATAACTAAAATTTTATAATTACATATATTAGTTATTTCAGATATATTATTTTTGATATAGGGTATTAATCTTAATACATAAAAATAAAAAAAATTTATGTCCATATCCAAAAAGTAGTAGTAGTTTAATGCAGAAATGGGAGTAGGGTCAAACATCATATGCTTGCAACCACCAAATGGAGAGTATTTTTGATAAAAATAGAGAAAATATAGAACGCAAAAAAAAGTGCAATAACAATAATTTTCGATCGGGAAGCAAAGACAAAGAAAAAGTAGAATTATAATGATTTAAAGAGCAGTGGAGGTTGCAGTAAGTATGACGGATTCAGGACCTTCAACAACGACTATGACGGATTCAGGACCTTCAACAACGACCTTACTCCTACCATTTTTGTTCTTCAAGGTAATAAAGAAGAAGATCAAATCCTAAAACCCAATCTTTATTTCTCCAATGTTTAGTTGTAAAATAAACAAACAATATTTTATGTGAAATGTGTCAATTTACCATTTCTTTACAAACTTTTGTTTTTGGAAATTGAATATTGCATTAACTATAAACAAAACTAATATGACATTACAATGAGTTCAAAACGAAGAAGATACATATAGGTACAAAAGAGTAAAAAAACGAAGTTAGTAGAGTATCCTGAGAAGCTATATTATAGGTTCCACCTAAGTTTCATGTCAGGGGGGAGAGAGAGTAAAGAAGATTTTTAGCACTTAAGGCTACTCTAATCCAATTAGCTATCCTATTAGCTACTTGATATTTCCCCTTTTCACGATTAGTAAATATACGAGATTTAGCTCCTTCCAAAAAAAGTATATAATAGTGAAGGCAACTTTAACAAGAATAGTATTAGGCCTACCATGATGAGAGTTCCTGATGACCCAATTAAGAGATTGTTCCCAAGAATGATAATAGTCATGTACAGATAGCAGGTGTAAAATCTTACTCTAAATTGCTTTAAAGTAACTGTAGAGAAAAAAGAGATGATCCCTATCCTCGGCTGCCATTTTACATAAGACACAAATTGTATCAGTAATATCATGTCATCGACTCTTAGTGCCAAGTCTGTTTTTAATCACAAGTCAAGAAATAAAAAAGGCTTTCAGGTGGATGGAATTTTGCCATTAAAGCATAAACCAAGGTACCTCCCTTAAATCCCTTACGAGTAGCTGATGACAAGATTTGTTGGAGAATGTACCACTCGAATCAATAGACCAACTTATAGAATCATCATTCAATACATTAACTCGTTGGAGTAGGAATTGAACTAGAGTATCAAAATCTCGTAAACTCCCACTCCATTGACCATTGCATAGTAAAGATGAGACCTTTAGATTGAGAAGAATTCTATTCCTTAAGTGATGAATTTGAGTGTTGAGGGTAAGTGGACTCGAGTCAACCCAATTATCATATCAAAGCCAAGTCAGAACACCATTGCCAACTTTGTGTTTAATACAAGGATAAAACCAAGTCTCTCTGCTTCATCATCTAGAGAAGAATCCATGAGAACTCCCTAGCACAAACTTGAATGCTTTTCTTCTTACCTCTTTTTTTTTTTGTTTGGAAGAAATGTCTAAATTAAGTAGAAGATTTTCCCAAGATAACATTAATTATTTAATAATAAATATAATTATTTAAAAATAAATATTTATTATTATTATTTAATCTATTATATATGATTGGCAATATAAATAGTTGAAAAAAAGATGAACATGATTTTTAGGTAAAGAGTCACTCATGAGTAAACGAACCCTTTACTCACTTGCTTCCGGAATTTTATATCAATAATATTAATAATATACTAAATAATTTTATATATTTTTTATGAATTGAAATTATATATTTAATTGATATAATTTTTTCTTTTAGCTATTATTAAAAGATTAAGTAAAAATTTAAAAATAATGTAATTTATCGTTTATTTTCCGAAAGATAGATTAAAAACTAAAATAATAAATAATAGAGATATAAAGGGCATGATAGTAATTTAAAAATGGTAACGGCTAGTTGGACTTGGACTCTAAAATCACCGTTGCACATCTGGACTCTGCTTGCAGCTTGCTTCCTTGAATCACTGTCGCTGCACGCTCTCAAGGGACAAAGCTTCAGTCTTCTCTCTCTGTTATTGATTTCCCATTTTGGGTTCGATCGATCTTTCTATGGCTGGTTAGGGTAAGCGGGGTCTTCGTTTGTTAGTACTGGGTTCTTCTGTATTCGTCTATCTGCAGTATCCGCACTATAGAGGAGAATTTTCGAGGAGGACTCGACCCAAGTGGAAAATTTTCCTCTTTCCTCTTCAAGCTCAGGTTTTTGTTAACTATGAACATTTTCAAGAAGAAAACCTCTCCAAAAGGTCTGAACTTTAAGCTTTTTTCGATTTTGTTTTTGTTATTTCTAATGGGTGGTGGGGGATAGAAAGATGGTTTGGGAGATTGGAGATACATTTTCTTTTTTCTTGTTTGTTTCTTTTATCTTGTTCACTATGGTTGTGAAATTTTGTTTGATTTGATTTTGTGTTTCCAACAGATGCTCTCAGGACCAGCAAGAGAGAGATGACTGTTGCCACCAGAGGTAAGTTTTCATTTTTGTACTTTGCAAATTTTCCCTTTTCTTCTTCTGTTTTTTAAGTTGTAGTGTTTCTCAATAATTCTTGATATTTGTAGGCATTGAACGTGAAATTGCATCTCTTCAGATGGAGGTACGCGAGCTGTCTAAGTTATGAAGGAATTCAATTGAGTCCTTTTGTTCTTTCTTATTCTTGCTTACTGTTAAGTGGGTATGGAATTCAGGAGAAGAAATTGGTGGCAGAGATCAAGAAAACGGCCAAAACTGGAAATGAGGCAAGTTTTGATTTCAGTGCAGATACTCATGATTGTTACCTCAGTTTTTCTGTTATCAGCATACATGGCTACATCAGATCAGATTGTCAAATTTTTCAGCTATGGATATTAGGAATGTGATTGTCACGGGGAACTTTTGGTTATTCCTGCAGTCTTTTACTGTCACTCAGAACTAATAGATGTGCATTTCAAAAAATTTGTCAAATTCTTAACTTGTTTTATGCATGTACCACCCAGGCTGCTACTAAAATCTTGGCTCGTCAACTTGTTCGTTTACGGCAGCAAATAACAAATTTGCAGGGGAGTCGTGCCCAGATTAGGGGTGTAGCAACCCATACCCAGGTCATTTCTTGACAAATCTTGTGAATAAGATAATATGATCGTTTTTACCATCTGTCTAAGCTGTTTTCCTGTTTTGTTTACAGGCACTCTATGCCAGCACTTCAATTTCTAGTGGAATGAAAGGTGCTACTAAGGCAATGGTGGCAATGAACAAGGTATGATTTCAAGCAGGAATCTAGAATATTTGGTCTTGATTGGTACCTCCTAGTTCTGAAGTTGTCTTACATAGTCCTTTGCTCACCCTGACTAATCTTATAATTCTATGCATGTCATGGTATATTCTCGATGAATGCATTGGTAAAATGGAAGTTCACCTGTGATGTAATGCCTAGTTGTAGAACAAGAGCCTCAAATTTGCACATGATTCATTTGCAGTGTAGCTTTTCCATAACCAATAATGGTGAAAAGGAGAACAGTTTCAACATATGTTAATGTCATATGACATGTTATTTGGCATATGAATGTACAAAATGAAGCATATTACTTGCATTCCAACTTGTCGGTTGGTGCTTATATCCTTCATTGAGCATGAACTGCAAAGGGAATTTTCTTGAAGTGTTCAGCTTTATTGTCATGACCTCAAGTTAAGCTAGCCTTTTTTTTCAGCAAATGGCTCCTACAAAGCAAGCTAAAGTGATAAAGGAATTCCAAAAGCAGTCAGCACAATTGGACATGACGGTAGCACTTCTTTTCTCCCCATAGCGTTTTTAAAAATCCGTTGCTCTGTAAAATCCTGATAATATTCTTTCCTAGTTATTACATTAATATAACTGAAGCTTGAAGAAATTGCACCTGCAGTTTGGCCATTGGTTCTCTGTGATTATTACCACCACAAGATGGCCATTAACATGGTTTGTTAGATTGGTTTGAACTATTGTTGGTGCTGGTTGAAGTAATCTCCATGGTGCCTAATTTATTTTATAATGTACGTTCTGAAAGAAGTAATATCCCTTTTGTTTCCACAGATTGAGATGATGTCTGAATCTATTGATGAAACTTTAGATAAAGATGAAGCTGAGGAAGAAACTGAGGAGCTGACTAACCAGGTTAAATATGGACAGTTCCACCAGTTTTTACTTTCTTTCCAAGTCCATTTCTAATTTGCTAAAACATGACAGGTGCTTGATGAGATCGGAGTGGACATTGCATCTCAGGTTTGTTTCTTTGAGACAGATAGAGTATCCCATATCCATTCTAGTGTGTTCCTTTGCTTTCCATAGAGTCTAATCAACTTTCTAATGCTTCCCCTCTTCATAACAGTTATCTTCAGCTCCAAAGGGTCGGATTGCATCAAAAAGTGCTCCTAATGCTGCTAAGGTTGCTACAAGGTAAGTGCTTCTTTATTTTGTCTTAAAAATCCAGTAATTAATTTTGGTTGAAAATGCGGTAGAAAATCCAGTTTTTCCACCTTGTCCTAAATAGTTTCAATATTTTGGTCATTTCTCTGGATTGCTGGGTCAAAATCACTCATCAAAGAGATGAACTTCATTATCTTTTCTGCATCCAAAGGAAAGATAGAAAGAAAGTAAGAGGAATATAAAATCTTATTTGTATTTGACCTTCCTTCATCTTAGTACAAACATCTTTTAACTTCTTTCAAATGTGGAAGATCCTTGAGAGCACCTTGGAACAGAAGTCCCTGGTAAAATATGGTCATCAATACTGCTTTGGTTAATTTGTATTTTTTGATGAATTGATTATTCTTGTCTACCAATTTTTACGCCAATTTTTAAATACTTTAACCAAGTTGTAATTAAATAGTTTTCTTCAGCTACTTTTGTTGATTATGACATTTATTCTTCAAACTAATTGCAGTCCTGAATCTACTGATGTTGAAGATCTAGAGAAGAGGTTGGCATCCCTACGGCGCATCTAGTAGCTGGAGCTGAGTGTACATTTAACTGAAAGAAAAAGAAAAGAAAGAGAAGTTTGAAGCATAAAGGATCTATGAGTGATTACTATAAGAAGTGCACTAAACTTGCCATGAAAAACCATATCTTATAGAACACTATACTACTTTGTACTCCCTTCAGCTTTGTATTATTAATGCTGAATTTCTTTCTGCAATGGTAGTGATTTGCTCTCTTGCTCTGCCCCCAAAATATTGTTTGTGAAGCATCCCTTAAAAATAATTATGTTAGTCAACTATTCTTTTGGAGTAAGGTTGACCATTTTCTTTATCTAACACTTTTATTTATTAAATTACGTACTCCCTAAATATTTGAGAAATAGTCTTTTTATTAGTTAGAGATAAGACTACGTATTATTAGATTTTTTCAAACTTTACGTTTTAGTGAGATTTATTGTTGTTATTGTTATTCATACTCCCTTAATACTCTTAGCCTTATTAGTGTGAACAAATATAAATGAGATGACTTGAAGTAAAAAAAAAAAAACGAAAAGAAATGTAGTTATCTTGGTTTGAATTCAATTACCATTTTTTTCATCAATTAATCATGCCATTTGATAAAAGTCAAACTGTCCTAGTTGTTCTAGAAAACCTTATTTTCCAACCAATGGTTTTATTTAATTTGTTAACATTCATGTTGAATTCGTTTATGTAAAAAAGAATGAGGAAACCAAACTCATTTTTAATGATACAGGTCGGAATTCCCAAGATTAGAATTACATATTATAATATTTTGGATCTCTTATTTTTTCCCTTTAAAATAATCAAAATAATTTGGTAGCAAAGATTGTCTATGAAATAAAATTATAAATTAATTATACTGAATTTTTTCTGATGACTTTTATTATTTACCTCAAATCTAATATCATATAATTGTTATATGATTAATTTTTTATTTTTGAAATAATATTCTATTAACATTTTAAATTAAACAATATCTTACCTCTAATTTAATTAGTAGAGAGGAACATTTTAAATGACAAACTAACGAAAAAGAGTTATGTTATAACTAAATAATATATAGAAACTGAAATAAATATAAATTAAATAACAAAAGTTGAGTATATTTAACTTTAAAATTATTTAATTAAAATAAAAAGAGGGACTGAAAAGTAAAAGTTAAAATATTGAAGGACGAAATTACAAGAAATGGAAATGAAAGACGAAACAAGTTTTCGTCTGGTTATTGTCATTGACAGATTCTATACCAATCCCAAGAAGGAGATTAAGAAAATTCTTACACAACACCAAAAGACTTCATCTTCTCATTCCACAGACATCCCCGCCTATAAGTGGTACCCAATTTCTATATATATACATACTTAACAACCCTCTCCGTCCTTTCTCTTGATTTCTTGTTCTGATTTTGTTTTGACCCACCTCCAATTTTATCTCCTCAAGAAAACCCTTATTATACCTATCTGTTTTGGGTCAATTCTCGGTTTATTTATAAAGTTTGGTCATCTCTCTTCAAAAAGTCCGTTCCTTTCTTTGGAGGTAATATCATTGTCTCTTTTTTTCTGGGTTTTTTTTTTGGTGAATAATCGTGTTTGGGATTTTGATTTTTCGGATTGTGATTGCAGGAGGCTGGACGATCAAATTCGGTTGCTCCCTTTGGTGGAAGCGTCCTAGGCGTTTCTTCTTTACGTTGTTCAGGTGCCGATTGGGATTAGAATTACTTCATTTCGGATTGTGACCCTTTTGTTTCAATTTTTTTTTTGGGGGTTATAGAAGAATATTTTAGAGGCTCTTTGTCCTTGTGATTGATATTGATGATTTTTTTGGATTTTGGATGCTTGAATTTCGTGATTATATGACGACATGCAGATATTTGTCTTCAGTTTATCTGGGTTGCATCTGAGTAGGTTCAAAATGGAAAATTTCCCCTTTTCTTTTGTTCGTGGTCCTGGTTACATTGAGAAATGTGTGTGAGAGAGATAGAGTTGAAGTACGAGTTCTATATTTCTGAGTTAACAAAGGCTATTGGTTTTTCATATGATTTTAGGTATTAAATTAGGAGCCCTTATGAGAATTTGGTTTAAACTGTATTCAGTCTTATGAATGTGATTTATAAATATCTCGTCAAACAAAATTAGGTTGTATTCATCTGATTTTCAGTTGTGTTATAACTTTGGATTAGCTGTTTGCAACTTGTTAATTGGTTTTTAGAATTCATGTTCACTAAGAGGTTTACAATATATTATGAGAGTCTTATATTGCTTATTCTTCCATTTATATATACCTTGATGTTTAAGCTGCATTTCTTTCTTTAATCCTTCCTTCGAATTTTTATGTGATAATATATTATTACCGAATAAATTTGTCATTATTGTTTATTTAAGTTTGGCTATGGGGGGTGCATAAGAGCTTTGAAATGATAATTTGATGTTGGGTTGGGTAAAATGTATTGAATATATTACATGCTGAAGTTTTTTGCATTGCAGGTATGCAGAGCCAGATTGTGTGCAGTGGTTGCAGGAACATGCTTCTTTATCCAAGAGGAGCTACCAATGTCTGTTGTGCCTTGTGCAATGCAATTACATCTGTCCCTCCTCCAGGTATACTTTTTTGTCATTCTTGTTTCAAATATGCTGTTGTTTCCACATCTCAAATCTCTTGCAAAAGCAGTTAAGTTTGAAAAATTGATAGTTCTACAATAATGGCACAAGCTCATATTAAGCTTGAAAAACTTTTGTTCTCCAAATTTCATGTATGCTGAGGTTGGCACTAAGATTTTAACTAAAGTTGTCAAAAGGAAAAATTAAAAGTTGCAATTGTGTTACTTGTGTCATTTCCTCTATCCCTAGTTGTCTATGTGATGCATATAGTATCACATATTGAGTGTTGCTTTTAGTGCAATAATGAGGTTCATCCATACAATTTGAAAGTCATGGTTCTAGTTTCGAGGTACCCTTTGTGAAACCATGTGGAAGTTTGAGTATATCTAACCCTTGTCAAGCCATACCAATCAAGACTTGGGAATTGGGATTTTGTCTTTAATAGCTCTATTCAGGATTATGCTGCTTATTGATATTCAAATGCTGTACAAGTCACAAGGGAATTACGCTTCTTGGGAGGAGATGCAAAAGGCTTCACTTATCTGCATCTTTTAGGATTTGCTGCTAAAAGAACCCAATCAAAAGATTCCAATTGTAAGAACTTTTGTGAAGAGAGTAAGTTAATCCTGATGAAATGTATTTGCAGGGATGGAAATGGCTCAGCTTATATGTGGAGGTTGCAGGACATTGCTGATGTATACACGTGGAGCAACAAGTGTGAGATGCTCCTGCTGTCATACTGTGAACCTTGCACCTGGTAATATCATAAAATTTTCACATGTTAGATGTCATGTAGTTATAGTCACTTGAAATGGACATATCTGAGTTTTCAAGCTTTCGTTGTTCAATGAGTCATCTTAAGAAGAAAATTTATGCATTGCTTTTTTACTTGGTGCTAGTGCTTAGAATGCTGAATGCTTGCTTGAAATTTAAAATATGCTTGAATGGTTGGTTTGAAGTCAATATAGTGAATCGAATGTTGAAAACAATTGTCTCTTTATTGGGCTGTGAATGATCTTAGATCTATCCACTAAAACATCTCCCTCCCCTCTCTGTTTTCCCCTGACCACAACTAATTTTACATGTCTTTAGTTTCCCACCATCATGTCCATCCTGAAATACATTTTAGATTATCTTTTTTCTTTTAAAATTGTCCTTTTTATTGAAAGGAGATGGACTGCCATTTAGAATTCGAGGTACAAGTGATTGGCCATATATGAAAATAGAATTTACCGTTAATACGTCCTTCTGGAGAACATGAGGGTGCGTATTTCACACATGAACTGCAACTGTTTGTAATTTCCTTCTATACTGGATTCTGTTAAACCAATTTCAAAAGTTATTTTAATTTCTTTGCCTTTAGTTAATGATACACTTTTGTGTCTATGGGTTGTTTGGAAATTTGTCTAAAATTCTATATGTTTGGTAACTCATTTTAGAACTCAACATTTTACTTCATCTGTTTTGCTTGGGGGTAACTGATTTAATCTGTATTGTTGTGTAAAAATAGTATCTAACCAGGTGGCTCAGATCAACTGTGGGAACTGCCGGACGACACTTATGTATCCTAACGGAGCTCCATCAGTGAAGTGTGCACTCTGTCATTATATAACCAATGTTAGTATAAGATCTCCTTTTAACAAATAAGCATTAAGGTTTTGATCAGAAAAGCCTTATTTATAAGTCATCTTGACAATCACAATCTGTAATGATTGCCTTTTGGTTTCCCTTATGCAGACGGCTAATATGAGGATTCCACTTCCAGTGAACCGGCCTAATGGTACTAATGGAATGACACCTTCTACCTCAGTAAGCAACTGGACTTTGCTAGTTTTTCCTGGTAGTAGATTTATGTTATCTTTGACATATTTCATTCTTTCTAATTGTTATTTTCTCTCCATTTTTATTCCACAGTCAACTCCGACTCAAACCGTTGTTGTCGAAAATCCCATGTCCGTTGATGAAAGTGGCAAATTGGTAAGTTTGACTTGATTGCTTCTTTCTTCTTTTGATTTATTCTTGCAGGAATTAAGAGATTGTTTCTTTCACACTGGAGTTCATTATTCCTTCCGCTCCATTCTAGGAAAAACAATGTGCTTATAAATTGCTCTATGCTTGCAGGTGAGCAATGTTGTCGTTGGTGTTACAACTGAGAAAAAATAGTGCAGTGAGACTCTATGATCTTGCTGTGTATTTTGTGTTGCAACCCTGATTCTCTTTACAAGGGGAATTTGGAAATGCAAATCCATTGTGTATATCTTGTTGAAATGGATAACAGTCAACATTACCAGCCAGAGAACCTTTCTCTGTTATTATGCGACTATTTAGAGGGATTTGTTAAGTGTGGATATACATTTTGAGGATGAGAATCCGAAGTGGGTGGTTCTATTATATGTTGTACCATGATCAATACTGTTTGCGCATATGTGTTTTTGTCGAGTGAGTGATGTTCTTGCAACATTTTCATATTACATAACTTATGTTCTAAGTCTCAGTTCCAAGTTACCAACAACTTTCAACTACCTCCGCCAACCCTATCCATCTTTTACTATAATCCTGTCTCTTATTACAGCCATGTTTCACTATAATCAACTATATGAACGTAGACCAGTATAATCAGACACCTCTTTGACAGTTTAAATAAAGATAAAGCGAATGTGGAAACAAAGTTTCCTCATTTAAGTATAACCTTCACTTACCTAACAAAGAACGAACATGTTAAGTCAATTTTATTGGGCAGCCAAACTTATATAAGGGATACAATCTTTCGCACCTCTAGACAAACTACGGGTCATATTACACGATTGCTGTCGAAAATAAGCATTAGCGAGGAGGTCCATTTTGTTTCATTGGTGAATGGTGTTCATCATTATCCAAAACAAACCCATAAGGGAGACAAAATTGGAGACCTACATGCATTAGCCTGGGAGTTAGATTTTCCCAACAACCAAGAATATAAGATGCGAAGTTAAGTGGATGGTTAGACCATCCAGAGAAACTTGCATTTAAATTATGCGTTTCTTGTTTGACTTAATTTGTATATTTAATTTTGGCTATCCACTTCTTTCTCTCAGTCAGCTTGTCTATATAATAGCTAAACTTTCATTCTTTTGGACCAAAACATCTTAAAAAGCTTCACTTTCTCTTCAGTACCTGTCGTATAATTTCCCTCCTGCTAGTGTAGTACTTCATTTGAATATGGCTCAAGAAAATGGTGATCAGAAACGCGAAGATGAAGTGAAGGACAAAAGCTTCCCTGCAAAGAAATGGCTTCTTTTGACGTTGAGGTTGGTGGCATTTATGGCCACAGCATCAGCAACACTTGTTATGGCACTGAACAAAGAGACTAAAACCATTGTGGTAGCAACCATTGGCAATACCCCCATTACTGCTACTCTCACTGCCAAGTTTCAGCATACTCCAGCTAACATGTAAGCCCCCCTGTAGTTTAAACCTTACCATCCTTGTGGCTCTTCTTCAACATTTCAAGGATGTATTATATATGATTCAGTTGTAGTTAAGTGTATACAAACTTAATGAATGGTTGCATTGTGATGATGAGGATACAGATTCTTCGTTATAGCAAATGGAATGGCTACTTTGCACAGCTTGACGATGATTATTGTGGAGATATGTGGACAGAAGTTCCATTTAGGATCTCGTCTTGCCATAATTGCAGTCTTAGATATGGTATCTCATCTTTTCAATATTTTAATTTCTTTGATTGAAAGATTAGAACCAACCTTTTCTCCTTACACTTCAACAAGAAAATCAATTAAAATACAAGTAACTAACACATGGAAGCACACATATGTATGCTCAGTAAAGACCTGCGGTTTACTTTTTGGCTAAAGTGGAAACGCTGTGCTTAATTTTGGTCAGATGACGGCGGCTCTAGTATCTGGAGGGGTGAATGCGGCTGTTTTCATGGCGGAGCTAGGGAAGAACGGCAACTCACATGCAAGGTGGAACAAAATTTGTGACAAATTTGATACCTTCTGCGACCATGCAGGTGGTGCTCTTATAGCATCGTTTATTGGTCTTTTGATCCTTTTAGTCATTTCCGCCATGTCCATTCTCAAAGTAACTAAACCAAGGCCTACAGATCATTCTTGTACCCCTGTCCCGTGATGTGTTTTACCAACTTAAGCACTAATTAAGTCTGTCTTTGTTGATTGTTGTCATGATAAAACCTTGTATTAAAATAGTTGCAGAAACAACCTTGTAAGTTCAGTTTTACGTGTGGGGTCTTTTGTGCTTCCTTATTTTTATTAGTCGAGTAGTTTCGTCACTTCTTTCTCTTTTTCTCTTTCTGGTGTAGTTTTTAGTTTTAGTTTTTATTTTTTTATATAAAAATAAAAATTTGTTTGATTGTTAATATGTAATTATATTTTTATTATTGATGATAATTATATGATAGATAAAATTTAAAGATATTATTTTAATTAATTAAATTTATCTTAATTTCTTATATAATATTTATTATTAAATTATCAATAAAAATTAT
>JAOQMM010000003.1:19730905-19742669 GCA_027563515.1 Erythroxylum platyclados | reverse complement strand
CATAAGTGAATTAACGGTATTGTCAAGTTTTGGAGCAACAATACCGTTAACCATAATAATTGGTTAACGTTAACACTTATAAGAGTTTAAAGTTTCTAAGTTATTGATCCTTACTTAGAACTGTACCTCAAAACTGCTACAAATTCTCCTATTAAGTTTCAATATTGTATATAGGTTGATATCTTAAAACAACAATTCTCTTAAACAAACACTCAAAAACAACTTGTAACTAAAAACTACCAATTATAGAAACAAAAAGATATTTCAGCTCACTTTCACTCAATTTCTTTTCCTTTTTCAGTATTCCTTTCATTCATCCCAATGAACCTCATCATTTTCCCTTTTATACACAAAAAAAGGGTTTCCTCAATAGACACTCAAAGAATCGCATATATGTGTGGTCTCATTTAGGCATACGGTTCACTTACACGGTAGTGTATACCTGAGACACGGCCATATATATTTCCACATGGTCGTGTATATCTTCTACTCTTGCCATCTACTTGTACATGTTTATAGTTACCTACACGGTCTTCACACAAGGCCGTGTGTGATAGGAATACAGGTGTGTCTGATCTTACACAATCGTGTAGGTCATTATACAACTTGTATATGTTCACAGTCTCTTACACGATATTCACACACGATCGTGTAAATCAAAGATATGGACGGGTTCTAGACAAGTTTAGGAATTGTATGGGCCTAGTTTAAGACAACTTAGCTGTCTAGAATTCCCAAAGCCTTATTTAGAACAAATTGATAAAGATAATCCTTATTCTTGTGGTTACAAAATTTTGGAATTCGACTTGTCTTATGGTAAAGATGGTCAATCCACCATTGAGTACATCGTCAGATTCACCATATAATATGGAAAATTAGCACAATTAGGAAAACTTCAACTACTTTAAACTCATAATTTTCTTGAATTCATTAGCAAGAACAACATTCTCATGGCATGCTTTGTTGCCCAGGAATGTTACCTTTTTTCTGAGTTAAAATGGAAAGATTATTTCATACTCAATCTTTTAGAACAAAACCCGAAGTTAGCATAGATAATTTATTAAGAGTCACTTAAAAGAGTGGTGAGAATGTTGACATGTTCATCATTCGTTTCAAGAAAATGAGAAGTCCATGTCAGATCGCACTTCCAGAAATTGAATATGTGAAGTTAGCTCAAAGACGCCTCAATATTGAACTTTAGAAAAACTTCCTAAGGTATGAAATTTCGTGATTTCTATGAATTGACAGTGAAAATATCTGAATATGAAGTTCATAGAGAATAAGCACATTAAAAGAAGAATTCAATTGGTACTTATGTTACAGTGATGAATTCTTATGATTTAGCAGTGGCTAAAGTCAATTTTCTTGGAACTTGTGTTTACCTCTCTCTAAAGCAGAAATCTCTTGAAGTCAAAAAGAAAATATAATCTCCATCTACTTAAATTCAGTACACCTTAGACACTTCTGAAATAGAGGAAACATTTGATTTTTGTTGCGGGAAAAATTTATTACTTTACCGCTGGAGCATAGAATTCCTACGAAAGAAGAAAACATATATATAAACTACGGCAAATACTATAATACATAGAGTCACTCAACGAATTCATGTTGCGAATTCAAGAATGTTATCCAAAATTGAATCAAAAAGGAAATTTTGTTGTTTATGGAAGCTAACTAAACCATTTTGATAGATAAAGATCCATTTTCGCGTATCGCAATTGTTAATGCTACTAAGTTTGATTTACAACTTTTGCTAGATGCCAACAGTAACTTCATGAATAGACGTTCGCGGAGAGAAATTACAGAAGCTGCAGAAGTCAAATTCCAAATGCTAAAGATCATGAAGAATTCTGAAGAGCTAGAAGTGTATAAAAATGCCAAGATGATTTTTGAGGAGGAAGAATTCCCAATAGAGAATAAAGGTCAATTTCAAGATTGGAATATGCTTCTACAAAGTTTGATAGCTTTAGAAATCTAGAAGGTCTTTAATATCATATGATTATGGGGGGGGGGGGCAATTGTTAATGTCCTAAAAATAATTCAGTTCATTTCGCTGCAAGTGAAAGGAGCTCAAATATTAGAAGTCTTGGATTGCATTTGACCAAACAATTCATACATATAGGAATTAGTTGAGAATTCCAAGATTTAATAAGTCCAGATAGTTAATACATAGTTGACATGTACTTTAAAAATAATAATATTGAGAGTAGTTAACAAGAACATGGTCATGTAGGCTGAAAGTTAAATAGTTGCAGGAAAACTACTTGAGGTAGGAGTCTAGAATGTTGAAAATAGTGGAAGATAGTTAATAGGAACATGGCCAAATGGGCTAGAAGTTAAGCAGTTACAGGAAGTTAAGCAGTTACAAGAAACTGCTAAAAAAATAGTGGAAGACAATTAACAGGAACATGATTGAGTGGCTAGAAAGAAAGTTACTTCAGGCGGAAGTCTGAAATGTGAAAGTTAATCAATTATAGAAGTTCATAATGTAGAAGTTAAGGAAATAGTAGTAAGTAATTAGCTAAAATGTAGGAAATTGGGCAATTATAGCAAAAGACTATCAAAATTGAAAGGACTATAAATTGAACAACACCATAAGGACAAAAAATAATCTATACCACATAATCATAGTATAACAAAAACATTCTCCAGAGAGATCAATAAATCTATTTCAAATTCATTTTGTAATTTTCTAGCTTTATTTATTTTGTGAATTCACCTTTATTATATCGAATTATCTTGTGTAGTTCATAATTCTCTTTTGCAAAAAGTTAAGTATTTTCTTCATTTTAAATTTTATTTCATCTTACATTAACATTTTGGTAATTTAGAATTCCACTTTTTTTAATTTTTCAAACCCCACTTCTATCATCGATAGAGGTTAAGAACAAATTTTGAAAGAAATTTTCCCTAATATGCTCACATTCCAGATTAACACCAAACACATATTAAGTATACTTTAAATATCTATTTATAATTTAATATTTGAAACTTAAAACTTTTGCATTTTGCGTTAGACTTTTTGAACCTTTACGATATTTTTAATTATCTTAGACAAATCAAGATCTTACACTGGACCTTCTACGACCATTTAACATCATCTGACAGGCGTAAGGCAAAATTCTTCCCGCTTCTGTGGCGCATTGTTATTTGTTAATTTGCAACTATCATTGCAATAATATACTAATTAATCTGTAATTAAAAGTAATGTGAGTCATAATTTTTGATTGTTCGTCTAAAATTATGCAGATCCTGACTCGGCTTTAACAAATTCAAACTAAAGTCCAACTTCAAGATCAAAAACAGAGGTTACACACTTGAATTCAGTTGGAAAAGACAAGAACTATGTAATTCAATTCGGCTTCTGCTTCCCGTTTTCTTGGGATTTCTACATTTTGTTAGTTTGCTCCCTGTAAAACCCTAATCGAATTTAGCATCATTGAAGATTCTCATGTCTGCGCGGACACAAACCCATGTTGTTTTCGGCGATGGAATCCATTACGCGACACCAATTTCGCCCGCCCTGAGGACCAACGAAGTGAATCTAGTACGAGGTGTTCTGCAAATGATGCAAGGGCTGTCTGGTTCCGTGTTTTGCTGGGATCAAACTAAGCAGAGGTTTTTTGTTGTCAGAATTGGGATGTACGTGCCTAAGCTTTCCCTCACCAGCCTTCACAACTTACTAAACCAGTTTTCGTATGCTGCTACTTGTCTAAAAATTGTTGAGGGTTTAGTTAATAAAGTGAAGTTGGAGACTTCTAAGCCAACTCTGAGGGCATTTGCATCTGTTGTTTCTCAATGGCTTCAGGTAGTTTGGTCCTCTTCGTCTTATGCTTTCTGATGCTTTTATTCAAATCGGTTCCATAGGCTTGTTTTGGTTTCTCTTGATGTCTTTGAACTTTTTTTTTTGGCGACTACAATTTAGAGGTTGCGTGACATTGCCTTAAAAGAAGAAGTGAAAATGTTCGACTCCAGCGTTGAAATTACTCCAACCCTTTTGGGATTGTCGAGTTCTTTATCGAGGTTTGTCTCCGACATTATTGTGATTAAATTGAAGTGAAATTTTGGTTAATTAATCTGAGGAAATTGATTATTTTCCGAATTTGTTTTGTTATCCGTCACATCTGCCAGTTGAACTTTTTTCTCCCATAAGTTGTTGGATTTCATGGTTTCAATTTCCTGGCAATGGTTTGACCTCTTCCCGTGGATCTTGTGCTAGATGATTAGTGTGCATGCATACATGAGTTCAGTGTGGTGAATGTTATTCACATTGCTATTTCGTTGAGCTAGTTTCTTATGGGGTTGCTTTCTCTGGTTATTGTGTTTGGCTATTTTCTGATGGTTTAGTTGGTACTAGTCTTTGCTCAGGTGCTGAACTTCTATTGCAAATAGTGTCTGAAGCCATTCCACAACTGTATTTTGAGTGTAATTCATCTTTTCCACCTGCTGAAATGGCTGTTCATATCCTTGACTATCTTTACAAGAAATTGGATGAAGTGTGCCTCGTGCAAGGCGGTGAGGTTGTGATGACTTTATTTGTTTTTGTCTTCAAAATTGTTGCTGATTTTTCTGATTTGACTGTTGAAATGCTATTCTTTATTGTTTCAGGAGGAAGCCTATCAAATGGTGCTTCATATTTTTGTGGGCAGTTTATTACCATACATTCATGGTCTTGACACCTGGCTTTTCCAAGGAATGCTAGATGATCCTTTTGAAGAGGTATATTAGGCTTAAGGTTTCGTTGCCGAGGACTTGAATTATGGGTTGTGAAATTGTAAAGCATAAAGTTTAGTTAATTCTTCCTGGTACTGAAAAAAAAAAAGGTGCTCCACCTTCTATCATCCAACTAGTTAATGTTTGTGTTCATAAAGTAGTTCAGTTATAAATTTACGCGTCCTGTTTGATGTCTACCTTTTCTGGTTATCAACCCAGGAAAAAAAAAAGTTCTACTATATATCTGGTGGATGCATTTACATTGATTGTTAATCATGCATCTCTTGCAAAATTTGCTATAAAAATAGAAAAGTTAACAGTTTATAACAGAACTGATTCATCTTTGTTCTTCTTTAGATGTTCTTTCATGCCAACACAACAATCTCTGCGGATAAATCTGAGTTCTGGGAGGAGAGCTATCAATTGAGGCGGGCTAATTGCTCCAACTTAGAAATTAATCATGCTACCTTAGGTTCTGCTTTGCCTTTCACAGTTAAAAAGAACAATATGGAGGAAAGAGACTCTATATCCTCATCTGGTGCTACAAAAGCCTTGAAAGGAAAGGATAAGAATGATGCAGAACTTTATGTATGCCCCTCGTTTATCAAGGACACTGCAAAGTCGATTGTTGCTGCTGGAAAATCATTGCAGCTAATACGCCATGTTCCTATGTCAGCCTCAGTGGGATCTTTGAAAAGTAGAGGGAGTGGAATGGATGGTTTTGGATGCTCCATTGCTGACAGTAACTTAAGGAGTCAGAAACAAAGCATAGCTGGTCTAACCTTGTCTGAGATGTTTTGTGTATCAGTTGCAGGTCTTATAGGCCAAGATGATCACATTGCTAGATACTTTTTACAAGATGATCTCAGTGAATCCAAGTTTATTCCTCCTCTGGTTTCTGACTCGATCAGGGAAGAGGTGAAGAATGAGAATGGTGAAAGCCTATCAACTTCAGCTCATTCAGAAAAGATTTGGTATAGGTTCTTTGTCAGTGCATTGTCACAGAAAAAATTGATCAAGTTAAAATCTGCTGAGGAGGGGAGTGATTCTTCAAATGCAGAAGCAGTGGCCACGATTGGAAGGGTTTTGTTTGATTTGCCTCTCCCAAGGGCATTCTGTCCAGAAAATCCAGTTATAACTGTGTCACAAAGTTTACTTGAACTCCATAGAGATTCTTGGGGGGCATTGAATTTATCAAAAAATTTCAATTTACCCCCTTTAAATGATGAGGTTTTACGAGAGGCTGTATTTGGCGGGGAAAAGATTAAATCTTCTGCAGTTAGAGGAACAAACTATGCTTTTGGCTTTCAGTTTAGTAAATCTGAATATGTTCGTCTACAGAATGATACAAAGCTATTAGAAACTTTATTTCCGTTTCCGACCCTTCTTCCTTCTTTTCAGGTAATGATCGAACAAGAAGTCTTTGGCTTATGATGATTTATTAATCTGACTTCTAATTGTGTTCCATATCTGGAAATAGGATGAGACCCAAGTATCAGATCTCTTGCCTTTTCAAACAAATAGCACCCTTCCATCAAGATTTCTTAGCTGGATTCAGACTACTGAACCAAGGACAACTCCACTCCCAATGGTTATCATGCAGGAATGTCTTACTGTTTACATGGAGAAACAGGTAATTTATTTAATGTAGTTTAAGAAATTTACATATTTCAGGTTCTCATGTTCTTACTTTGTAGGTGGACTATATTGGAAGAATCATGTTGTCTAAGTTAATGGATGACTGGAAATTGATGGATGAACTTGCAGTGTTACGTGCCATATACTTGCTAGGCTCGGGTAAGTTCTTCCTTCTTTTCCTTTTCTGAAAAGAAGGGGAAGTTGGCAAGTTTGGGATCTATGCCACTATGTTGAGCTTATACATCATGGTTGCTATTTATTTGAGTTTTCCTTGCCATGGTTGCTAGTAACTTGCTATTTTCAGGTGATCTACTTCAGCATTTTTTGGCTGTGGTCTTCGGTAAGCTGGATAAGGGAGAAACTATGGATGATGAGTTTGAGTTGAACACCATATTGCAGGTGCCGATATTTCTTTCCATTATCTGCACTCAACACCAATTATGTAACCTTTATGTATATGTAATTTGATTTTATTTGATGATGGGTTTTATCAATCTAGTGCTGAATGCATGAAACTACTGTTAAATTATGTTGGATGCATAATTATGTGCTATATCCAGAACCTATTGCCCTTTAATATCTTGATAAAGTTCTCCTTGTTGGCTGCAGGAATCTATTCGGAATTCTGCTGATTCCATGCTGTTAAGTGCTCCAGATCTGTTGATTGTCTCCATCACTAAGAATCATGGTACTGATGGTGATGAACAACCTAGTACTCCTACCCTTGCCTCAACCTCTCGTAGAATTCGTCCCAACACCTTTGGACTAGATGGACTTGATTCATTGAAATTCACGTACAAGGTCTTTCTACATTCAAGCAGACCTATCGTTGTCTCTTCGTCCATGTCCTCACTTGTAGAATAATTTTACAGGTATCTTGGCCTCTTGAACTTATAGCAAATACAGAGGCAATTAAAAAATATAACCAGGTAACCTTTATTCACTTCACTTGAACAAACTGTTTCCATGTAGTTTTCTGGTTGACCAACTGCTCTGTCCGATGTAGGTGATGGGCTTCTTGTTGAAGGTTAAGCGTGCAAAATTTGTACTTGACAAAGCTCGGAGGTGGATGTGGAAGGTTTTATCCCTTTCCAGTTCTTTCTCCTTTAACAGTTATTCTTTATGGTCTTCCATATGCGTTTTCTGTTATTAATTGAAGCTTGTGCAATTTTTGTTATTGAAGAAGAAAATTGCTACTTTGGTGAAAAGAAAAAGATGATTTATCTAAATTGTGTCTGTTGTCTGATTTTATCCTTCCAGGGCAGAGGTGCTGCATCAAAGAGCCGCAAGCGTCACTGGTTAGTGGAACAGAAACTACTCCATTTTGTGGATGCATTTCACCAATATGTGATGGACAGAGTAAGACTTTGCTCAAAGATTCAATAAACATTATGTGGTTAATAATGATTCAGGCAATCCTTTGGACAGAAAGAGAAATACATTGATCACTAATTAGCTGTTAGACACTGAATATTTATTCAACTTTGAGATGTCGAAGTTCATTACTGTTTGAGGTACACTTCAAGGAATTATCTTCCCTTTTCAGCAGAATGATTCCAAGGGTTGTTCCTGGTCACAGTTTTGTCCTTGCTTACAAGAACGTATTTTTTCAATGAAGTTAATTTCGAGCAAATGATCATATCAAAGACAGAAATTGACTTGGAATATTCCTGTCACAATATGTTTGTTGGAACTTTCACTCTATCAGTGGCACCATTTTCAATTCATTCATATTCTCCAGCAGCAATGACTACTCAGAATGACCACTTTGTTAAATTTTTCTGTTCTAGTGCCACCAATTCCTGAACCCAAATTCTAATCAATGGGCAGATTGTCTAAAAAGGAAGCAAATTTTAGCTGTTCAAAGTTCAAGCAGATAATATAAATGCTGTTTTTATTTATCCATTATGGAAAATTTGTTGACTCTTGTTTCAAATACACCTGTTTATAGTTCATTGCTTTTACCTTCATGGAATTATTTTGTGTACTTTTTTTCACCCTGAAGAGGAAAGTAGCTTAACATTTGGCAAGTTCATTTTCTATTAACTTCACGCCTTTATTTTGTCTTTGTTGCTGATAACTAATATTCTTTAGATCAGAAAAGGATTTCAACATTCTTGGACTTGATTACAATTCTTTAAGTAGGTATACCACAGTGCGTGGTGCGAACTATGCCAAGGTATGGCAGCAGCTGGGTCCCTGGATGAAGTTATTGAAGTGCATGAGGCCTATTTATTATCAATTCAGCGGCAATGCTTTGTGGTTCCAGATAAGCTGGTTGTTAATTTTGTCCTTCTAAGTTAGAACTTCCAATCTATTTTGAACTCTTCAATTTAATCTTCCTTCCAGCCAAACAAAGGCATAATCTGGTTATATTTTCTTTTGAAAAAGTGGGCTTTGATTGCCAGCCGAATCAATAGCATCCTCAGCCTAGCGTTGGACTTTTACTCTGTACAACAAACACTAAGTAGCAGTGGAGCAGCTCCTGCAATGAAAGCTAGATGTGAAATGGAGGTGGACCGAATAGAAAAGCAATTTGATGACTGCGTTGCTTTTCTTCTCAGAGTAGTCTTCTTCTCCTTGCCTTTATGGTTTTTGTTTCTAACATCTAGACTTCTATGATAGAATCTATCACTCATCATTGCTGTTAGTATTTGTGGAAAATACGAATTGTGAATACAGAGATTTATCCATCCTTGTGCAGATATATAAGCTTTTCATCAGCATTGTTCACCTGGGACTTGGTTTTGTTCCCACAGAGGGAATTGGTTGGAATTGTATGTTAATAGTTACTGAAATATGTATGTGAAATTAAGTGTTTTTCTTGATTATGCAGGTCTTGTCTTTCAAGCTCAATGTTGGTAATTTCCCTCATTTAGCTGATCTGGTCACCAGAATCAACTACAATTATTTCTACATGTCAGATAGTGGGAACTTGATGACTGCCACTGGTTCTGAAACTGTTACCTCAAGACCAGGGAAGGCCTTTGTGGCTAGAGTTGACTGACCTAATCAGCGTGGAATTGTTCTGATGATTTTATCAATTGCGTCAGAAATTCTACATGGACTTGCAGGGAGGGAATCCATCTTGGTGTTGAAGGCCTGAGTTTGGCGTGCACTTGCAGAGATACTCTGTTAGTTTTGAAGACAAAATGCATATTGGCTTCCCCATCTAAATAATTGTTGAGTTCACGGCATCAACCGATCTTCCAAGCTATTATCATCATCTATATTGTAAGCTTAAGTAATGTTTAATTAAGGATCGGATGAAAAAACAAGACAAAAGTGTGAAAGTGGTGTGTAAATGTTGAAGCAGAAGTAATCAAATATCTCCATTGGAATACAGAAAGAAGGACAATAATAGACCCTGACAAAGAAGGCAATATATGTCTTATCAGATAAGGTTATTTCCTTTTCTTATCCATGCCTGTGTTTTTATGTCATAAACTAAAAGCCAAGAAAATAAAGGTTCGATATCGTCACACTAATCGATGTTCCAAAAAATAGTTGTTTGAAAATGGGCCTGGGGAAAGGTGTCTGGGACTCAGGAGGCAGGAATCAGATTGTTTTGAAGGAAAAAATTCAAGAATATTGCATTCAAATAATTAAGTTTGTCAACAATATATTTATAAATTAACATTGTTAAACCTAATCTATTTAAATTACACTTAATAATGAGTATTTGTAACATTAGAAATTGATAAAGTTTATGATAGAAACTAAATAAAGTGAATAAAGATGTGTGATGAAATAAGGATAATTCATTTAAAAGAGCATCTTTACTGATTAGGAGTAAATCTGTATACTATCGAATTTCTCCAAATTTTGTGTGTCAGCGAAATTTTTGTAGAGAGTTGTTGTTGTTGTAGTATCATAAGAATACTTTGTTATTGGATAATTGATTATTAGTTATTATTATTTTAGGTATACCTATAATATTTGAAATCATTCCGAATGATAATGATAGATAAATAAATCATTTCTAATTATTTCTCAATACTATTAATAATTTTTGAAGTAACTCCTTTGAAATAAAGTAAGTTGACTAATTAAGTAAAAGATGTTAGTGTTAGTTCACATAACATATATTAATGTGTACTATTAATATATTGATTTAACATACTGACATGGCCTAGTCCTAAGCAAAGATGAGAAGGGTACTTGCTTAGGATTCACTTTTAATTTGTTCCTATTTTATCTTATTTTGATTTTTATAAAGACCTACTTTTAATACTCGTAAAAAACAAAGAGAATATCCTAAGTTTGAAATATGACTATTTGACTATTAAATTAGTGTAATCTAAAGTTGGAATAAGGGTTGTTTGGGTATTAGAATAAGGTACTTCAAACCTAGTTTCAACCTTTTTTTGACTCTTGGATTATGAGAAATCCAAATTTGGAATACCCTATAATTAAACATAATTTCAAAAATAAAAGTAATTATTTTTTTAATTAAGATTAATAATTATATTGATTATTAATTAAATTTTAGAAAATTGTTTATAGAATTAAAATTAATTATATTTTAATTTGATTAAAATTAATTAATTAGTCTCTTTAACTTAAGAAAAGTGTTTTCTTAAGTAATTAAGAAAGATATTTCTTAATTAAAATTTATTTATTTCAATTTGATTGAGATAAATTTAATTTATTATTAGAGAATTATTATCCTATTTATTTAGAAATTTTTTCTTTATTTAAGAATAATAATAAGTTTATGATAAATTGAGAAAACAAAGCTTTTTAATATTTTTGACAATAATTTTCTAATTTATTAAGGAAATCTTTTATAATTAATTAAGAAATCAATCTCTAAATAAATAATGTAAAGGACTTTTTTAATTAAATTCAAAAGTGTTTTATTTAATTTTGAGACTAGTTTTCTTTAATATTAAAAAATAGTTTTCTAATTGAAAAAATATTTTTAGTTAGACTGATTAGACTAAGATTTCTTACCAATTGAGTTTTTGAAAAACAAGTTTTTTTTTTAAAATTATAATAAATAAGGAACATAATTTATTGAATTTTTTAAATTAATGAGCCAATACGTTTAGAATAGTTTCTAATTGAATTTAAAAATTATTTTAAAATCAAATTAAAATTTTATTTGGAATAAAAAGTTAACTTATTTATGAATCAATGAGTTTAATCTAATTTAATTATTCAAAGTGACGCAAAATATTATTTTTAGATTATAATCATCAATAACTAAAATCAAACCTATCATTATTATTAAACCATTTGGATCGCATCGCCCAATAAATACAGCAAAGAAACAGCTATGCCTTGGACATTCATACATATACATATACATATACATATATATATACATATACTGTCAACGTTTGGAATTTTTCAGATATGATTTCTGTTTTAACAGAGAACGATAAGAAGTAGAAAGGGACATGGAGAA
>JAOQMM010000003.1:19713001-19730805 GCA_027563515.1 Erythroxylum platyclados | reverse complement strand
TTTTCATCTCCTAACACAAAACAATTGTTAATTTGAATATTTAAGCACCAAAATAAATCCATAATAAAGGAGATAATATCAAATAATAAAACAAGATAGCATCTTATCAGCCTTATTCTCCAAAAGTCCACTGGTTCCATTTTATTTGGTCTAAATCTTTTTCCAATAAGTCCTCATTTATTAGCTAGTGATAGTAAGGCAAAGGCTTCAAACAAGGGCTAGGTGCTATAGAATTCAGACCAATTTGTGCTTATTATATTATTTATTTTCTAAAACTGATGCTTATATCCTTTTTCAATGTTCCTACTATTAGTTTATTTGGTTGAAAATCTATCACCTAATGCATCTATTTTGTAACGAGAGGGAATGACCACTTATTGTCAATTAGGTTGATGAAACTATTAAGTGCATGAAGCAGGATGCTTATGTTTTCAAAATTGCCTTCTTATGGTTCATATCTGCTATCTGGAGGGAAAGGAACAACAAGCTTCACAAGGTTCTAGCCTTGGACAGGTATACAATTACATCCAACACTATCTTATGGATTAGAGAAATTATAATGCAAACACAACTCACTTAGTAGTTAATACCCAAATGAGGATTAATTGGGATCTAGCTTGATAATTTTCTTAGTCTTATACCTAGCTTGAATCAATTTAGCCATCCTCTATAGCTAGTTTGTTGCTTCCTCCCTCAAAGGACTTGACCATTGTATTTTGTTCCTTTTTCTAATGTAAGCCCGTACCATAGTTCATACAATTCTTTCATTTTCCCCCCAAAAAAGAAAGGTCAACTCTTCTAATATATGCTACATTCTAAATATCTCATCAATAAAATCCCTTTTATAATATATTAATTTTCCATCTATTTATATAAATAATATTTTATAGATTATGAATTATATATTTTACTACTCTGTAATTATGCGTAGACTTATGATTTGCATATAAAATATATATCATTTTTAATAAAATAATATTATGCTAAAAAACATACATAATGATAAGCTTTGATAAACTTTAAAATGATATTTATGTTAAAATTTTCTATAAAATAACACTTTTTGTTATATGAATTAATGTTAAGAAATATTGCAATTTTAATATAATAAGGGTTAGAAGGTGCATTCTTTAATGAATACTTTCATAAAATGTTAATAATTAGAAAAATAATATCAAATTTTTCTTTTTAATTCTTATACAATATGTCTTATATACTTGTTTATGGTTATACTTTTGGTTTATGCCTTACAACTAATTCGATAAATGTAGTTTAGTGATATAATTATTTATATTATCTTATACATATTCAGATGTACATGATAAAGTCCATAGGATAAATGTACATGCAAATAAAATTATGATGAGATCATAATTCTGAGATTCATATTACATTTATATATTATATCTAAATTGTTCTTCGTCATTATTCTATTAAAACTAGACATTAATAAAATATAAAAAGTCTAGCACATGTTATATTTTTTTCTTATGAAGGCAGTAGTCAATATCATAGACTGCAGTATAGAGATACAAGTGTGGGTGCTTATTAGAAAACAAATTCACTAAACTGAACGCATATGAGAAATCTATTTCGAACATTACTTGCATATTTATGAAAATTCTTGTTGTGATGATTTTATAAGTGATCATTTAACTTGAGATCACTAAAGTATCTTATATAGTAATTGCTATGTTTTGACACTACTTATAAACTATTCCAGTCAAAGGTAGTTCAGTTGGTAGTTATTGAATATAACATGAACTATATGGAGGTAGTTGAGTAATCAATATAGGATTCATCACCGTTAAAGTTATTAACAAGAATGTTTCATTATTCTCTATTAGTATTGTTCTTTTATTTATTTTTGTCTCTTTCTGTTTCCTTACAGCTCCGATCCCTTTTAAACCTTGAAATTAATGCCTCGTGCTTCCTTTTCTCTGTTGTTTATATATTTGTAACATCTATATATGATCACAGAAAATTAAATTATACTTTAATCTAACATATGATTTGGTTTGAAAACAAAAAGAATAAATATAGTCAAATTGGTTAAGGTTCAAACTTGATATTGTTTGATTTTAAAATTTAGATTAATATTCATTTATCCATATAAGAGACTTGAAAGGACTTAGCATTAGTAGTTGAGCATACATGGGAATACCTTATCCTTACACTAGCTAAATGCAAGAGGTAGAAACCCCTAGGATTGCTCTACACTAGCCATGCAAAGTCTTTCCTAACGAGATGATTGAGCTTTAGCGGTGCATTGTGGAGACTTAAAGCTGTTTTAATTTTTTCCTCCATGTTGTTGAAATCAACTTTGATGCTCTAATCCATTTGCATGAGTCTCTATTTCAGTGTCAAATCCTGGATGCAGATCAGGTATAACTTACGAGCTATCAACTGTTCCCTTATGTTGTTCACAAATCACAATCTAAATGCTTCCCCACATCCTGTTAAAGTAAATTCGGTAAATCCATATCAGATTTTCATGTTCTATTGTAATTTATGATTTGGCTGATAATTCCAAGAGGGGTAGTCTTTTGCGCATACCCTTTTGAGGTCCAAACGGATTTTACTGGTCTTCTTGAATATTTTGTCACCAGCGATACGAACAGATATATGTATAAATGATCTCGAATTCCAACTTTTATCTGTGGAACTTTCTTGCTTTTCCAGTTTATAGTACTTGGGCTGCAAGCAAGTGCATTATCAAGATATAAGATTCAGTACTTTATTAGCTTGAACAAACCCTTTTCTCTAGGTTCGGTCTGAAGTTCTTTTTCAGCAGCCCAAGCCTAACCCAATGAAGCTTGAGCAGTCTAAAACACGAGGTTGTTTTTTCTAAATTTAGTAAAATGATATTGATTTATTCAGTTAATATTTTTAATAAAATAATATTATTTTATTCCAATTTATTTGAAGGGAAACATATTAATATTTTGAAGTTTGAGTCTATTTTATAATTTGATTTAACGCCAATGTAATTTAATAGTTTTGGTTACATCCACCAAAATTTTCACGCCTAAACTTAGTCAGCTTTTAGTTTTGCTAAAAACTGTGTATTTTAGAGTTTGTAATTAAAATTTTAGGCAAGCGTTATAACATTAAAGTTTTTAGAAAATTAAAAATACATTAATGATATACTTTTAACTATTCCTTGTACTAGTACTCTAAACGGTTTGTTTTCTGCGCCGTAAAAGATACAACTGACACGTGAATTTACCAGAACCGACCGTCACGCTAAGCACCATTTTCCACACGTGGCACAAATAGAGCCGGAAAAGTGTCCTCCATTCCATCTCATCGAATTAATTACTTTTGGTGTTAATATTATAATGAAAAGTGAGAGAAATCAGGGGTCCACCACCGGTTTCCGTTAAAACCGCGTGCGTGCGGGACTTAGTGCGATTGGGCGGGTTTTGAACCGCCTCTCATCTCTTCTCACCCCCATCTGTCGTTGATCTCTCTCTCTAGAACATCTCCTCTCTCTCTAAAAACACCCAGTTTTAACGACTTTGTCTTGTACTGGAAGTTACTAGGTCCAACTAACAGTAACACAGTCCTTTTTATTCTTATTTCTAATTCCTTCATTAGGATTTTTCTTGATTACATTATAATCCCCTACACGTGTGTATTCTCTCCAACTCTAATCCTGACCGTCTAAGAGGTAAATACCCTTCACCGTTTGTTTTTATGAAATTCTTTTAAATAAACAAATCCTTGTAATTGTTTGATTCAATGTATATATGAATATCCTAGCCCTAGCCTAGGTAGTCTGTGAAGAACTTTTGTCACTGCCACAAAGAATATCACTTTCTTCCTTTGTTTTTAATAAGGTACATATTGTTATGACCAAGTCAATCTCTGATTTTGTGGGGTTTTTTGGGAATTTTATTTTGTGCATTGTTTCCGTGTGGAGTTTAGGGAATCTATTTTATTTTGTGGAAAAATTGATAGGGGGTAAGAATTTAGATACGTTGTTGTTTCTCTTTCAATTCCCATTGAATTTTATAATCTTGATCACAAGAAAGGAAACTCCTTTTTGTAGGATTTGTGTTGCAATTGATTGCTTTTTGTTTCCTATTTGCTTATATTGTTATTGCTTTACATAGGATTTGTGGGATAGCTTTTGTTTTTATCGCCAAAAGAAGAGCAAGTGTCCTGTTTCTCCTGGGAATTTGTTTTCCTTTTGGTTTTTATTGCATTCGGTTAGGTCACTGTACAAAGGTTGTGTTTTTCAGGGTCAAGTTGTGTATTGGATTCATCAACTTCCTTTTGCTGTTCTGGTTTTCCACAGATAATGGAACAGTGCAAATTAAAAGCTACAGAATTTCACGTTAAGGAGGTTAGAATTGCTTACAAATTCTATGTGCAATTATGACTCAACAATGTATCTGATATTTATTTGGTATTGACCTGCTGCTTTGGAAATCTCGTTTCAAAGGTTCTTTATGCATTTATTCTTAGTGATCGGATTGGTCTTCTCCAATATTGATTGAAGTGTTAAATAGCTAATTAATGAGATCATTGTTTTTGTAAATCTTTGTTCTGACGATTAGATTTCTTGTTATGAAAGTCGGTTTTCAATGTTCAAATCTGTTGATTGGATTTTGAATATATTTGTTATCTTTTGTTGATCATCTTCTTTCTAGGGTTTCCTGACTTCTCTAGTAAAGTTCCTTTCATGTCCGTACACTGTTCCTGTGGGTATTGAATTTGTTTGTATTTGAAGAAAGATTAACTTTTACATATTTTGTTTTAGCATATGCCTTTAATAGTTCGCATACTAGTTCAGTGATATATATATAACCTTCTTGTCCATGATATCTGTTACAGGAGCAATCTTCTAAGAACTCCTCTAAAATGGACAATACCCTTGAGGGCCCTGGAAGCCCTCGAAATAGAAAGGTACTCAAAGTGAAAGTTGTCCTAAAATTTATCTGCATATCACATCTGAATAATGCTAGAAGAGTCTGTGCAGAATGATATCTAGCTTGTCATTATCTCTGTTCTGTGGTATTAAATAGCTACCTAAGTTTAAACTCGTGTAATGGAATTATGATAATTAATGGGACTTTATCTTATATATAATTTGGATGTGGAATTATTGGTAATCAGTGGTTTGGGCTCTAAAATTCAACGAATTTACTACGCACCGTCAAACAGGGAGAGGAAATTACAAACAGTTTGGGTTCCCTTGGTTTCAAATTGTTTAGGCAGAGGATGTCAATCACACATCTGAATTAAATAGGGTGCACATGATATGTTGGTGTAGCTCTTTGACATTTTTCTTTCAACTTATGATGCTCGTAGTAACATTGTTGTAATGCTGTTCAGGTAACAGCCAGATGGGTTCCAGATGAACCTTGTCCGCCTAGCATTGATGATGCTCCTGTATTTTATCCGACTATAGAGGTATTTATCTTGTTAAACAAATAAAATCAAAAAACAAAAGAATAGATTTGATGTCATTTCTTATAACTTATTGTTGTTTTCTTTTAAAATTTAAATACATGTGATGGTCCATTTTACAGGAATTTGAAGATACAGTTGGTTACATATCAAAGATACGCTCAAAAGCAGAGGCCTTTGGTATATGCAGGATAGTCCCTCCATCTTCATGGAATCCACCTTGTCGCCTCAAAGAGAAAGATATATGGGAACATGCTAAATTTTCTACACGTATTCAACAAGTTGACTTGCTTCAAAATAGGGAGCCTATGAGAAAGAAGTATAAAAGTCGGAAGCGAAAAAGAAAGAGAAACTCAAAAATGGGAAGTGCCCGAACACAGGCTGATTCTTGTATGCAATCAAGTGTTGAGAAATTTGGATTCCAGACAGGATCAGACTTCACACTTCAAGAATTTCAAAAATATGCTGATCATTTCAAAAAGTGCTACTTTGAAATGAAAGATCTAAATGATGAAATGAAGCCCGGTGCAAGTGAACACTTTAAATGGGAACCATCTGTTCAAGATATTGAAGGTGAATACTGGCGGATCATTGAGCAACCAACTGATGAGGTTGAGGTAGGTTATGGTCCTCTTGGTATTTTTTTTCTTTCTCTAGTCTGTTGCTTCACTGTGTCCGTTTAATTTATGTTTCTTCTAACATCCTCAGGTATACTATGGAGCTGACTTAGAAACAGGAGCATTTGGAAGTGGGTTTCCCAAGGGGTCATCCTTGGTAACTGATGATGATTGCAAACAGTATGTAGTGTCCGGCTGGAATTTAAATAATCTCCCACGCTTGCCTGGTTCTGTATTGTGTTTTGAGGAAAGCGATATCTCTGGAGTTCTAGTGCCATGGCTATATGTTGGAATGTGCTTCTCATCATTTTGTTGGGTAGGTCAAAATCTTGTATGATATCAAAACAAACAGTATTACTTTTGGTTTTTGATGTGCAAGAACTATACAAAAATCTTAAGTTTCTTATTTGTTATGTTTGATTAATATCTCCCTTTAAAATCAGAAATGCAATAATGAATATTTTGTGAGCTTCTATGTTTTACTTTTTGTTTCTCCTTTAAAAATTGTTATGTATGATAAGTGGAAAATAAAATTTGGGTTGAAGAAGTCTAACACCTGAATTTTTCTGTAAGAACCAGAGATGAGTAGGAGTGAAATTTTCTTAGTTCTTATACTACTATTGCAGTAAATTGATTTTAGGAATCCTGAGAGGTGCATTCTGAGAGACGATTTTCTTATATTCACCTTGATCCTAATGTCTAATCTCTCTTTATTGAACCTTCTGCCTGTGATGTTGGTTTTCAATTTATTTGTTGCAGAGTTATATGTTATTGATGCCCTTCTAACTCCTCTTTCTGATGTTTTTCTCTCACATTTGGAACAGCATGTTGAGGACCACCATCTGTACTCCTTGAACTATTTACATTGGGGTGATCCAAAGGTATGGTATGGAGTACCTGGAAGTCATGCCACTCATTTGGAGGATACAATGAGAAAACATTTGCCTGATTTATTTGATGAACAGCCTGATTTGCTGAATGAACTGGTAATAGAATAGTTGCTTTTTTTTTTGTCTAAACATATAGATACATCAACCAATTAGGATCTATTTGAACATCTAGTAACTGTTCTATACATGGTGGCAGGTGACTCAGTTATCTCCTTCAGTTCTGAAAGCTGAATCGGTACCAGTATATCGTGTTGTTCAGCATGCCGGAGAGTTTGTTCTTACTTTTCCAAGGGCGTACCACTCTGGTTTTAATTGTGGCTTCAACTGTGCTGAGGCGGTTAATGTTGCCCCTGTTGATTGGTTAGTACATGGGCAGAATGCAGTTGAACTGTACAGTATGCAGTGTCGCAAGACCTCAATATCCCATGACAAGCTATTGCTGGGAGCAGCACAGGAAGCAGTGAAGGCCCTATGGGAGCTAATGCTTCTTCGGAAGGAAACTGATGAAAATATCAGGTGGAGAAGTGTATGTGGCAAGGATGGGCTGCTTACTAAGGCAATCAAGGTACTCTGCCTTCCTCTTCTGATATCATTGATGCAAACACATTCCCATGTTTGTGCTATTTTGAGTATAAAATTTGGATACTCTAAAGTGAACTAAAGCAGTTGAATACTTTCACAGACACGAATACTGAAGGAGGAAGAAAGACTACAACATCTTCCAACTCATATTAAGCTGCAAAAGATGGAAAAGGACTTTGATTTGAAGGAGAGAGAATGTTCCTCATGCTTTTATGATTTGCACCTATCTGCTGCAAGCTGCGACTGTTCCAGTGAGCAATTTGCTTGTCTTAAACATGCTAACAATTATTGTCCATGTGAAACGGATCACAAATTTGTATACCTCCGATACACGCTGGATGAATTAAACATGCTTGTTGAAGCATTGGAGGAAGGATTTGATGCTCTAAGAATTTGGGCAACCAAAGAACTTGGTCTGGATTCTGTTAGTTATATTGATACTTGTCCATCCAAGTTAGACCTTATGGGAGAGTCATTCGGAGCTGATAATTGTAAGCTGAAAGAAAGTCAATCATGTTCTCCAAGAATAGAAGAAACGTTTGCTATCAGTGCCTCTTCTGGCTCTGGTAGTCATGCTTCTTCAGAGGTAGTCCAAGCTGATGGTCAGAATGATGTCTTTAACAAAAATTCAGTTGTCAAAACCAAGGTGGAGCAAGAGGCTTGCATAGATTTGAATCATCATGCTCTGCCTAAGTCCATTGATGACGGAAGTGAGATTTTGCACGCATCTGATTGCTCACACAAGATAGATATCTCAGAGGAGGAGGAGATTTTTGTTTCATCGCTACACAAGAGG
Organism: Erythroxylum platyclados; assembly: GCA_027563515.1. Classification (NCBI taxonomy): domain Eukaryota; kingdom Viridiplantae; phylum Streptophyta; class Magnoliopsida; order Malpighiales; family Erythroxylaceae; genus Erythroxylum; species Erythroxylum platyclados. The sequence continues at coordinate 19,722,502 of JAOQMM010000003.1, read as the reverse complement.
AAGAAATTTGGGAGTTTGGACCCCAGAAATGAGTCTGGTTGTGCACAATTTGTTAGTCATTGTAAGACACTGAACTCTCAAGAAATTAACAGAGATTGTGCTTCGTGTCCAATGTCCCTTAGCGATACCAGTACATCTCGAAATAAGTTGTTTGGTGTCGATCTTTTGGTTCCAAGTCCATGTTTAACGGTGCAACCTAGCAGTTTCTCCGATACCAGAAGGCTTGGCAGCTTGGAGGAAGGAGCATCTTCAACTTTTCAAAACAACCTACTGGAGTTAAATTCATATGTTGAACCAATTAATATTGGATCCATCATATTTGGGAAGCTTTGGTGCAATTCAAAGGCCATATTCCCAAAAGGTAGTCCGTTTTAAGAAATTTGTTTGAGATAAAAACTCTCTTCCTTTTTCAATTACTTCTCATTATAATAATTACTCACACAGTTCCATTGTGGTTGAGTGCAGGATTCAAAAGCCGTGTAAAATTCTTTAGTGTACTTAATCCAACAAAAATTAGTAGCTACATCTCAGAAGTGCTGGATGCTGGGCTCCTTGGCCCCCTTTTTAAGGTGAGCTTTTCTTGCCAAATTGTGCTTTATTTCCAACTCCAATTATTAACCCCGCCTGTAGAAACAGCTAAATAGGTCAATAAAATCGAACTGTTGAGCTTTGGAGGACCTGCATTTGAACTTGACTCACATTTGAATTATGCATGTAGGTGTCATTAGAAGAATGCCCACAAGAGGCATTTGCGAACATTTCAGCAGATATGTGCTGGGAGATGGTGCTGCAAAGATTAAATGAAGAAATTGTAAGACGAAGGAGCCTAGGAGAAACTGATCTGCCCCCTTTGCAGCCTTTGGAGAGCATTGATGGGTTTAAAATGTTTGGTTTTGAATCTCAATCAATTATTCAGGTAAATATACCAGACATGTCATATTCCATTTCTTATCATTGTACTTATAATTATTAGGTGGGAGACATATAATGTCACCAAGCTGTTTGATGCTGCTTGCGGATTAAATTATCCGAGTTCTGATTTTTCATCATTACGATCCCAGGCAATTGAAGCTCTTGATGCAAATCACCAGTATATGGAGTACTGGAACCAAAAGCTCACAAAGTTTTGTCATATGAATAAAGTTGACCAGTTCCAAGTTGGATTTGGTCAGTGTCTTACAGAAACAAAGGCTGAAATTCGCACTGATTTCACACCCCACAAACAGGACCGGAGCCATGATTGCATAGTAGGAAGTCTTCCTCCTGTAGAAGAAGTGCAGCATGTGCTGCAAGGACTGCTTAAGAAAGCAAATCCGGAAGAATTAAAGTTAATGCACAGGATCATTTGCAGCGAGGAACAAAGTGCTGAATTAAGAATGGCACTGACAACATTGATTGAAGAGATTCAGGAAAGAAGTAGAGATAAATAAACAGAATTCTTAGGTGCCATAAATCTTTCTCTTTTAGGGTAGCTACATAATTCTTCCCACAGGTTAGACCATTCTTTTAAACATTTTTGACAAATATTTTGTCTTGTGCCTACTGGAGAAGCAGATACGGAAGTTGATTTGCTAATATTTTTACTAATGTGTATACGTTACTAGGAAACTAACCATTAAGAGAAACCCATTTTCATTCCCTCCAAGTTACACTTGTCGATTGATACCCAGGATGCTCTTGCTCTTCTTTTTCTGTACTGATCCTGACTTATGTTTGTCTATATATGTACAGGGATCTAGCTTACAACTGTAGTATGAGTTGAAAATGAGTTGAAAACAATTGTATTCATTCCTTTTCTTTTTTCCATCCAAATTAAATCAGATTAAATTGGATAGCAAGAAACAAACTAAAGACTGTATATTGATTCCATACACTCGAGATCAATAATGAGAAATTGCACCTAATACTGTTCAACTGAATGTCGAAACTAGAAACTCAAGATCCTAATAGAGCCCTTAACGAGCGTTCCAAAGACCCCAGAACTTCAAAACATGAAGCCTATCAGAAACTAGTACTATACACTCACTTCTTGCCATTTCTTCCATCATGATAAACTCTAAAGATTGAAGCTTTGATACGAAAACAACATGAGAAACCAGAACAGTTATTTGTGTTCAACTATATCAACTCCAATATTGAATCTTTAATACGAAAGCCGCCCACAAAACCAAGGAAAGAGCCAAAACCTTGGCAGACAAGTGGCTCGCATCCCCCCTGTGTTGACCAACTATCTCTTCGCCTGCAGGTACAATCATTGTAACTGGCGATGGCGGTGGTGGCAGAAGCGGTTGCGGCTGTAAAGGCTTGATTCCAGTATCTCCATAAGCGGAGTAGTCCAGGCGTTTAGAGATGCCGTGAACGGCCACTATCGCCGTTGTATAGAGGTCGGGATGTGAGAGGCGAGAACCGTCAAGCGTGAAGTTGGAGACAGAGTTGTTGGTAATGAGAATGGTTTTGGCGGGAAGAAGAGTGGGGAGGCGAGAAAAAGGCTTAAGTTGACACAGTTCAGCGAATGAAAGGCGTTGAGGGACAGTGTGGTAAGCGAAGATAAAAGGGTTGACGGAGATAGTGGAGACGGTCGAAGATGAGGAGTCATCGGCGGGGATGAAAAAGGTGGCAGAGAAAGGAAAGGTGGAGGGGTCAGCAGCGGAGAAAATGTTGGCCCAGTCGGAGAAGTCGCCGGAGCCAATGAGTGCGTCGATTATGTTTTCTATTTGGTTTTGGCGGTGTACCTGAGGTAGTAGTGGTTGGGGTGGTGGTGGTGGTTCTTGTGAAAACGGTGATGATGAAAACGGTTTTGGTGTTAATGGTTGTGAAGGTGGCGGTGGTTGTGTAATATTTGGGGAAGTGCTATGAGTTGTGGAAGCAGTTATGAAAGTGACATTAGCGTCGGGGAGGGTGGTGGCCAGCGGCGGATAGAGGGGGTCGGTGAGGGTGTGAGTGGTTAGCAGGAGGAAGAGAGGGGAGAGGAAGGAGAGCAAGAGTGTAGGGTGATAGGTGGCCATTTGCTAGAGAAGGAGAGTGCTGATAGTATGTGTGTTGGCTGCTACTTATATCATAAACACCAACAACTAACTGAAACATAACCAACTAATCTTACTTGTCTTCCCTCCAAAACGAAATGAAGATAAACGATAGACTTTGGAAGACATTCTTGGTTGGTACATTGTAATTTACTATGGTTTTCTTTGATACTATTCTGATGGCCTCAGATTGGGAACGTTATATACAATCTATATCGGATAAATTCAGTATAGTTTCAACAATGGCCAAGTAGAGAACAGATTGTATAACAGATTTACATGATAAAAGGAAAAACACACACACTTAACGCACAAAGATCATCAGTGGAAACACACAGTCAAATTCCATAGTCGACAAGGCAACCCTTCCCCTTAATAGAAAGAATCTTCAGAATGAGAACTACGTGAGATCATCCTCGTCCAATTGTTCTTCCTCGTTGCCACCGTCATTCTTGAATCCACTTAAATCACCAGTAGGTAGTTTTCTAGCAAGCTTGATGATCTGTCACCATTTGATCAAGGTTAGACCTTGAGAATGTTACATAGAAAAACTTGTATTGTCATATTTCTTGAGAAAAAGGCATAATCCCATGGTATATCATCAATATCAATATCATGCAACTTAGAAAAACAAGAGGATATGTTTAACATACCACATTGTCTAGATGTGAAATAGTGCTGGACTGAGCCAGACGTTTGATTTCTTCAATGTCGCCTTCCCTGTAAGCAGAGAGTAGTTTACTAGCACAGCGGCCCTGGTCACTTCCCAAAAAAGCATCAATCCTGGAAAAGGTTAAAAGTAGTAAGTATATTTTCTATGTAACATAAATTAACCCCCCAAAAACAAACATGAATCCCACAGGTAAACTCTTCTCGAGGCTCCAAGACATGGCTACTTACTGTGAGCAATCATTGTAGCACTGTTCTGCTTGCTTTAAATCATGGGCGTAAAGGTACACAACAATGGCACTAAGGTAGGCCTGAAATCACCGAAGCGACCAACTGAACTTTAAGGCCTCAGTTCATAGATAAAGAACTAGGTTTGAAGAATTACTAAACAAAATGTTTAACTACTTTGAAACGATAGAAGACTTGTGAAAGAAACAATCTAGATCCCTACTAAAACTGGCACATTAGATTCCTAACAATTCTGAACATTTGCTGAAGCAGAAAAGGAGGGAACAAGTATAACGAAATTCAAGAAGAGCGTGAGCACTCATCTACACCTTGAATTGGCTGTTTCTAGCATTGCATTTGTCAGCTGCTACACCTAACCTCAACATATACGCTGCAGCATCTGTGTACCTGCAGCGTTTATGACATAAAAATCATTTACCATTGTATTTTACCCCCAACAAATGGCTATCACTGTTAAGTCTTCTTGATTGTCAAATAAGGTGGAAAGCTTGTAGGATAACTCCTAAAAAGTGACAAGTATAATAGTTGTTGCTTAACTGAAATTGGGTTTATAAGCAGAACAGTTTCTACTTCCTACCACCAATCTAAGTTTGATTTCTCTTACCAACATACTCAAGCTCTTAAGGAGTTTAACGTACCTATTATACATTCTATAATGATCACTGTATTCACAAATGACCAGAAGCTAATGATTACCACCAATTGAAGCCTTAGACTAATATTTTTTCTTATATCTAGAGTGACAAAGGCATCTTGTTGAAAAATGATCAACTCTTGTGTTTGCTTATTCTCATACATCCAGTTAGTTTGTTTTTGTGCACATGCTTATTTTCTATGCACCAAAATTGGTACTCCTAAAAAATTTTGACATGACTATAAAAGAAACAAGAACAAGCATATCTCACTTCTCAAGTTTTACATAAACGGCAGTAGCTGCACGATAAAGATCAAAGGCCATCTGTTCCTTGCCATCCTCTTCAAGAATCACGCAAGCATCAGTATACAGTTGGACAGCAGCATCAGGCATTGCTTCTTCTAGAGCACTATGACAAGCAAGACCACTCAAAGACTTGTATTCAGTGAGGCATATTTAACTTTGAAAAGTTATTGGTGGCAATATTCGGCACCACAAACAGAAAGCAGTAATAAATATAGCATTAACATTCAAAACTTGAATGCAACTTAAACAAAATGAAAGAACATTCAAAAGCTAAATTATCATCACCAATATTTGCATCAGACTGGGAGAAGAATTGCAGAAATGCAACAAGAAGTGTAAATTGTAAAAAGACCCCTAATGGTTTCAATGTTGTTCGAAAACCGCATCCTGTTTGAATTTAGCTTCGGAAGTTCCTATAGTTTGACAACTAGTAAAAGAGGCATTTCTTTTACATGTTTCTTCAGTAAAAATTTTATTTTTAATTTTTTACCAAACAGAATTGGTTAACAATAAGAAAATACTTCTAATTACAATACTCTGCTGACAGTTTTATAAATTACATGGTATAATAGTGTCAAAAGGTCATGTTTTTGATAATCGTCAAACTTCAGGGATCTCTAAAAGTAAATTGAAAGTAACGAGGGTGGTCCAATAACGACGGGAACAGAGGTCATCATGTAATTTACCCCAATGAAAAACACAGTAAGTTAGAAAGAAAAGAAAAAAAAAAGGAGAAATAGAGTTGCAAGACAAATGTGCAATTCACTGGAATCACCATAATTATTGCAAGGCAACAATCCGATGAGCAAACATGATGATAATTGTAATATGTATGTTTTGAACTTAAGCATCCGCAATTATACCATCTAGTCATAAATTAGAGAACATTCTAATTTAACCATCCAAAATTGAACTTCAGATGAAAAAGGTGGCAAGATCAAGGTATATTATCTCTCATAAGCATTGAATTTGAAAAGTGACCCAAAGTTGATAGTGAAGGTAACGAACTTCAAAAAGATAGTTAAACTAAAATGTGAAAGCTAAAAAAATTGTATCTTCTAGCGACAGGAAGGATAAAAAAAGAAGAAAAGTAAGGTAAAGGACTTCAGAAATATAGTCAAATTAAAATGTGAAAGCTAAAAAAATTGTATCTTCCAGACAGAGACAGGACAAAAAAAGAAGAAAAAATTACCGAGCAGCTTTTGCTAAAGCATCTGACGAAGGTTGTGGTCTATCACACTCCATGTACAACTCGGACGCCTTTCTATAAAGGTCGGCAACTTCATTCCAGTTACCTAGTTCTTTTGCTAACCCAGCAGCAGACTCCATGTGTTTAGCAGCATCCCAAGGGCTGGTTTTGGTCATTAAAGAATACAACGACAACGCGATCATGAATTAATCAAAACAAAGCTGAAAAAAGAAAAACAGCCAGGATACGAAGAGAGCATCTCTTGTCCCTTGGAGGCCTTTTCGAAAGCAGCCTTAGCTTTCTCATTATTCTTGGCAACCCTGAAAGCATTAGCTGTCACAGAACAAGAATCATACAACAATTACCAGTAGGTTAAAGAAGAAATCAAAAGGAAGCATCTTTGTGAGAGATTAGATCACAAACCAGCTTGCTCATACAACTGAGTGGCAGTTACCCAATCAGCATTCCACCTTGTAAAACTAAGTTTTGTTCTGATCATAAAAATCCCAAAAAGTAATCAAAATCACTCTACAAAAGGATCCAGATCAAATCGCGCATGCCATTTATGGCTTGAAAGATGGTAAAAGAGTTCCATGCTGCAATCACATGAAAGGACAAGTTTGTAGAAATGAGAAAGACAGAGAGAGAGAGAGAGGGACTCACAATTTGTCGGCCTTAGAAATCAATTTATTGGGATCGGAGGAGGACATGGCGGTGGTGGCAGAGGAGTTGCTGGTTGATTGATATTTGGTGGAGAACGAGAGAGACTAGAGCATAGAGATACGGTCTACTGTACTGGATTTGCTCTCCAAAATGTCTTCCAAACTTTTGTAAATTTGTCTTGAAACATTTTCTTTATTAAATAAACCTACAATTTATTTAATAATGATATTTTAACAAAATTTTAATACGGTATACTATACATTAATAAAATTAAAATTTTTAGAAATTATTTATTTATTTTAAAATTCCTTCAAATCCTATAAATTAATTTAAAGAAAATATTTTATTTTTACTCATTATTCAATGTATATATGCACAACAATTTATTTCAATTTTTACAAATAGTATTTAATAAAATTATTTATTTATCTTATTAGATATCAAATATTTTTAGATTCTTTATAAGATATATGCATATGTAATAATTTATTTTAACTTCTAAACATACATCCAAATATTATCTATTTAATGCATTTCAAATATGTTAGTAGCTATTAAATATATAATATATATAATATTTATTTATTCAAGATCGAATAAAGTGATTTCAAGAGTTACAAATCATCAATCAGTAACACATACTTAAACAAGCTTATCCATAACCTTCCTAACTAAAATACCCTCAAGAAACTATCTACACATCACAAGATTCTTAAAAGAAATTAAAGAAAAGGGAATAAGGACATAAACATTTCAATCTTCCTCTTGAGCTTGTTTTCTCCTTTGTAGTTCCTTTATAATCTTCATGATGTAAATAAATAAAACAATAACCAATGATGTTAATGAGAAAAAAAATGTGATTTCTATTGATGAAAAGAGAATATATGTGTTTGAAAATGATGGATTGATGATGAAAGTATCAAGTCATCTCCCCTTTCTCTTTCTATCTTATTCTTTCTATAGTCTTCAAGCTAACCCTACTTATATGGCCAATTGCCACATTTAACCTTAAAACCCTACATTTTTTAGATATTCTTTCTTTCCTATCTTAGTGATTTCTTCTTTGGAATTGGTCATAGTAAATCTTCTTTGTTGTTTGGAGCTCTAAATAGACCAATCAGTTATCCAAAATCTTGTCTCTCTCTTAGTGAGGTGTTGGCCAAAGGCCTGACTATCATGATCGACAACCTAGATGTCGAGTGGAAGCATGTTGATAGTTGCAACTGCAATTGCTTGACCTGCTCCGGGTTGTAGTCCCCGTTGCCTGGTTGGCTTGGGCCTAATTCTCTAAGTTTGAGCTTCTCTTAATCCAATTCTTTCACATAAAGTGCCTACATCCAAATATTACAAAAAAAAAACACATATATTCTAGCTTTATTAAAGAAAATTTAAGCAAAAATTTGATACAGATAGAGTGCAAATATATGAAAATTACATTCACATCGGGTTACACCGTAATCCTGCCAAAGAATAGCATAGTCGATAAACTCAATAGTTACAAATTTTACCTTTTTCTCTTTAGTGTAATGGTAGTAGTGAAAAATTAGCTTCATCTTCTTCTCTCCCTCTAAATAAACCTTAGGGTCATTCCTCCTTTAGAATGAAAGAATCTTCATTTTGACATTCCAAAATTATATCTCTTCTTGGCTCTCCTCCATAGACCTCTATCTTGCCAATCACTTGGATCTACAAATCTATCTATATTAGTTTTGGTGGTTGGTAATCATCATATAATAATTCATCTCTCCCTTCATCACCATTGAAATCATCTTGGAGAACTCGCTTTTACGGTCGATGTGCATTAGAAACTTGTGGCAATTTTCCTCTTTATAAATCAGTTATAAAATTATTTTTGCATCTCCAATCAATACTTGATGTTGCCAGACATCATATTCATGCATTTAAGTTGTTGTTTCATAGCTTGTAGCATGAACGTATTGTCCTTCCTTCCCTAATCAACTCTATTCTGATAAAAAAATACTTTAACCTTCAAAAAAATGTTAGTAATTGTTGATATTATAGAAATAATCTTAATATTATACAAATAATTAGGTAATTATCTCTAGAAATAATTAGTTGATTCTCTATAAATAATTAGTTGATATTTTATTAATTAGTTGAGATTTTATTACTTAGAGAATAAATAGATTCTTTCTATTTTAAGGAGGTGATTTAGGATTGTATTGCCCTGTATAATCCTTGTACTATTCGTAGAAAAATTAAAAAAGAATTACTTTATCTTCTTTCTTTAATAATAATCTCACAACATTGTCACACGTGTTTCTCTTGTTTAATGTCATTCAATTCACTCATGTTTCATTCTAAATTTTTTGTTTTTCTCTATTAATGTTTCCCATATACTCTTGCATTTGCCACTCATTTTTCCTTTTGATTCTTAATTGAACTAGCTACATAGTATTCAAATAATCTCAAATTTTAATAGAGGCAAAGATAAATACGTACCAATAATGAAAACAAAACAAAGGAGTTCAAAAGATTATGAATAATTGCAATGATGTATGGATTCAAACTAAACTTAAAAAAATTTGATTTTTTGACCACCGAGCGCTGGAGTTCAGTGGCACAGGCTGATCTCTGCTTGAGCAAAGTCAGGGGTTCAAATCCTCCTTGTATATGCAGCAGTGTTAAATACTTGGGGTAGTGCTGAACCGCCCTTCAGGGTCCTACACAGGCACGAGCGGAGAATAGTCTGGGTATGGTACTGGCTTAAAAGTGTCACCGATAGTTCGGGCCTACCTAAGACACCT
>JAOQMM010000003.1:19699440-19712901 GCA_027563515.1 Erythroxylum platyclados | reverse complement strand
GGTTATCTTCTGGACGATATTCAAACATGTGCACCTTCCATTCAAGCGTACATACTCTTTCCCATTCCTTTTCTCATTTTTTTTTTTGGCAGTTAATGTTCTTCTTTGCCTTAGTCAACACGTTGTCGATAATAAATTGAAGAATTAGCAATGGAATATGATAAGGTCCCAATTTCTCTAGTTTCACTCAAATATTGGCGTATGGTACTAGCTTAAAGGTGCCACCGATAGTTCGGACCTACCTAAGACACCTCGTGGGTCTACCAAAAAAAAATGATTTTTTATAATTTAACTTTTCTTTTAGCACTCTCTTTTCTTTTCTGGTTTGTCACAAGTTCTTTGTTATATTGTTACAGGCTCTAAAAGAAATTGAAGAAAAAGAAAAATAGGAAGAAAACTTAAGAATCAAATAAAGAAGAAATCAACGACTGCAAGAACAAGAAAGAAAATAGGAAGAAGATAAAAAAAAGTATCAAGAAACAATAACAAAAAACAAGAAATAAGGACAATAAATAAGAAGAATAAAAGATAGATATAAACCAAAACTTTGGTAACGAATAGATGTAAACCACAAAGTTGAAATCTTAAACTCGACACATTTGATTTGTAATCAAGTCTTAAGGAAGCTAAAACCAGATTTAAGGATACAACCTTGACCTAATGATTGTATAGAATCATGAACCAAAGATATAAAAAATCTTAACCCACCATTATAAAGAACTAGAACCAAGATTATAAGATGATTTGAACATCTCAAGTAAATAACTTAATAAGTTCGATAAGTACTTTGAAAAATCTAAGAGAAAACCCTCACAATTGTGTTAATGATCAAAAGGTAATTTTCTACAAATGAGAGAAACTTTAGACACCATTATATTAAATGTATCATGCAGCCTTTTCTTCCTGCTCTGTAATTTGATCCACTTAAAAATCTTAAAGGATCAAAGGTAATTTGATTCCCATCTGGGTTAAATCCTATCATCAAGGTGCTCTAATAATCTTATACTATAAAATTAGTCTATTTTGATATTTAGACTTTTTCGTAAGTGCTCATTTATGTGGACACACCCACAAACCTAATAGGTTCAGATTAGAACTCCCATGCAATTCAACTCCTTGCCTGTAATCAAATGACCACTTCCTTACTTTTCCACCGGTAAATCAGACCTCCCAGCTCCTTAAATCATATATTAGATAACCTGTTCATCCACATTGTAGTAGAAACATCCTTTGATGATCTCATGACTTCCAGCTCAGCCTCTGCCACTTGCTCCACCTCCTCCTCCCCTTGTTGCATTTTTCCAGCTCACAACCTCCTGTCAGACGTAACACATTCATCAGCTCTCCAGTTTGGCATCGACCCACCTCTTCTCAGGCCAACATTCCCAGCACCTGATGCTTCACTTACACCTCCTGATTCCATGTCACTAGCATTGTCATTTCCAACCCTCCAACAACCAACTGTGACACATCCTGCTAGCTCATTTTTCCCCAACTTCAGTTTCCCATTTAATAGCTTGCCCAAAATCCAAAAGTTTCCTCCTTTTCCTTTCATCCCAAGTTTCCCTTATGTTCCATCAGTTCCTCTGCCTCCACTTTTAAAGAACTCCGGCTCTTCGCTAAGGTGGGTTGAAGGAAGCCCATAAAGCTAATGCAGGAGTGAACTTATCAAAGTTTCTTACTTTATAGTATATGGAACGAAACTTAGATCAGGAGAGATCTTGACTTTTTAGCTAGTACTCAATAAAGCTGCAAACTTAAAAGCACTGGCTCGCTTTCGTTACAGAATGCTGGGACAAAACGTCTGAAATATCGATGGTGTTATGTTTACCTTAAATCTTTAGTTTTCCTTTACTTGTGAGTTGTTGCATGCAAGAATTCAGGCAGGAAAAAGATGAACAAGTTCATTAAACTTATTTAATCTAGAGCAGTAACATCGGTACAAGGTAGAAGACATTGAACTAGAACACAGAATTCATAATACACTAGTACCAGAGTAACGTTAAGAAGAACAAGTACCAAATAAAATCAACTCGCTACCATCTCAAACTTAGTACTAACATCACGGATGAGCAAACATACATACATGCACAGAGTTACAGACAAATCACCAAACAGCTTCAGGTTTCCTACAGCATGCTGTGGCTTCTTTATTGTCTCCATCATTTTCTCTACGAGCTGAAGTTAAAGTAGATAGCTTAAGCAGGAGGTGGTGTAAGGAAGGGAATGGGAGGGAAGCGGAAAGGAAAAGGGTAACTGATGCTGGGAAGTGGAGGAACGTTAGGAATCTTAAATGGAGGTGGCAATGGAATTGGTGGAATGTCTGGGATTGGGAATAATGTAGGAATTGGTGGTGCAAATGGGATTCCAGGAAAAGGTGGTGCGAATGGTATGTTTTGAACGGGAGGCAAGTCCTTCATCTCTCCAAAGTTTGTTATATCCTTATTAATCTTGATAGACTTCACCATGTTTTCTCCACTTCTTTCACCTGCTTCAAGTCTCTCGAGTTGGCGAGCGTAAATTCCTGGTGTCAAAGCAGTGAAGAGAATCAAGCATAGTAACCTTATTAGCTTCAAGGCCATGACGACCAAGTATGGAACTTTGCTGTAGTAAGTGAAACAAAAGTCCAGGTCTTTACTTCTTAGTGGCATTTGCTCAAATATATATATATATGTGTGTGTGTGTGTGTGCATGGGGGATTCAATTGGGTGCGATATGATGATGATATGATGATGATGATAGATATATATATATGGTAGATATATATATATGCAGAGCTGGGCTGCAAGTGATATTAAATGATATGATCGATCCCAACACTTCTTGTTTCCTTTCATTTTTCCTTCTCTATCTCTGTCCCTGCTAAGTTGTTGAAACTCGAGGCCATCTTGGCGGTCGTGTTAATTAGTTGCAAGAGCAAAGGGGCAGACTTTTTCTTACCTCTAAAACCATTAAATGCTGTTGAAACAGATTGAGCCAGTGCCAAACTATAATCAAGCAAGCCTGTTTAGCCCATTTCAAGGCTAGTTTTGCAGGGTAGCTTTGTAAACATTCTTTACTTTGCTTGTTAAGACTTTTTTTTCAGAAAACCTTAAACAGAACTTTTTTTCATTTTAATATCATATCATATATCACAAAGAGTATATAAATGAGGAGTACCACTGAGAAACATGAAACTTAGAGAAAAACAATTGAGAACTTCGATGGATGATGTTTCCAATCAACAACAAATTAATGCCTTTTGCAGGCTCTTAAAATTCTGTGCAGAGTAATTGATAGGTAAATTAATGCATCGAAGTGATTACTGCAAGCAGCCATGCATGCAAAGTTATGTGTCCGACTCCAACAGTTGCCACCTTATACCACCTTCCAATGCAATCTACTTTGCAAGCAATCTTCGCTGAGTTATGATCTGCAGTTTTCATGCAGCATATAGTTCTTGCTTGTCGGCTTTTCTTGTAGAGTTCGTGAGTTTCTCGCGACTATAGCATTCTCCTCCAAGCTTATGCCTTTGTAGAATCAAAACTGTTAACTAAATACTTGACAATGATCCTGGTAAAAAGTTAACAACCCATGGTAGAATTATTAATCAATGTACAACATCTCACAACTGTTTTCCCATTTTACATGGTAATAAATGAAAAAATTGGTTACATCTCACAAGAAAAAAGAAAATCATACAGAGAGCAAAAGGCTACAATTCAGATTATACAGAAACCAACTTCCATTTCCTAATCCTCAGTACAATTATTCCAAGAGATTTTAGTGATGACTGCCAATGGAATGTTAAGGATATGACCATGATTCCCGAAAACTCCAATCCTTCCAAAGCTGGCAACAGTGTTATTCATTGTTGCGTTAAGAACTATTGTCAAGACTTGCTTGTCCCCACTGGCAATGGAGAAGTGAGATGGAATTACTTTAACAGACACCCCATAAGGTGGACTCCACCCAACAGAGTACGTCTCATTGCCTGCAATGTTGGTAAGGGATCGCTGAACTGTTCTAGACTGATCTAGTTTGGAAATGGTGATTGATGGCAGGTTCAAGTCTGCTCCAGTCATTGATGAATTATAGTTCCAACAGTTCTGCCCTGTGTAATTCAACACTACTGGACTAGATCCATTAATTCCACAGAGGAATGCCATAAAGTCGTCATAACCTGCAAAAGTTAACCGTATAACCTTACATTATAATATGGTTCTATCATGTTCATAAGCAAATTAGTAACAAAGTGCACCAAAAAGTTTATCTTGAGCAACATGTTTCGCTTTCAGTATTATAGGCACTACGAACACTTGCATGAGAAAAGCCAACCCCGTCGTCATTGATGTTTAACATAAAGAGTTCTGAAACCTTTTCGATTCGCTCGGAACTTAAAAGCTCACATGCCAAACGAGAAGATGCACTTTTTGATTATGAGTTTCTTCTGGCAATCTTTACAATGTAATAAATACAAAAAAGACTTACCAGCATCAAAAATAAGACCTGGATCCAAAGCTCCAGTTGCATTCACAAAACCACTTCCCATGTCAAAAGGCGTTGCTGGAGACTGATTTAAATCTGGGTTGGCATAAGCACGTTGAGCCATTATTGGCCCACCATTTTTGTCATTTAAAGATGCTGTGGTAGATAAAGCAGATGCTACAGCTGCAGGGCTGAAATTAGGAAACTTTTGCTTTATCAGAGCAGCAAGCCCAGCGACATGAGGAGCTGCCATGCTCGTACCAGACATCAGTGCAAAGCTCTCACCTAGAAGAGAGGTTTACCACCTAATACTATCAGGTACCATTCTGATGTTGTGTATATTTCAGAATTATAAAATTGCTATTTGACCATCTATGTGCATAAATTTTACCTTGGAATTCAACTGATTCTGTGCCAAGAGAACTCCAAGCAGCCCATATAAAGTTACCAGGGGCCACCAAGTTGGGCTTCAAAATGTCAGCTTCATTGAGAAAACTGTCTTCTGGGTCTGGTCCCCTAGCAGAGTAATACATAATTTTTGGAGAAGAATAACTGTAGTTTGCTTTTATTCCACCTGAAATGCTTGCAATTGCTCCAAACTTAACAATTCTTTTTGTGAAGTCGCTCCTCTCAAGAGAAGAATTATAGTACTGAAGTAAAATCTGTCAAACGGATCATAAAAGATTTATTATGTTCAGTGTCAAGTTGCAAGTGGTAATAACAGATAGACTTGAAACTAACTCCTAAATTCTACGAAAAAGCCAAGGTAAGGTACTGCTTAGTGATTCTAAAGTTCCTATAAGTAAACAGAAAACAGAATTCCCTCCAAGCTGTGTAATCCAAAGACATACTAAAAAACTTGACAACAGATACAACCGCATGTATCAGCAGAAAGAACTTTCACCTTGGAATCATTTGAAGATGAAAGTATGATACCAGGCATTGCCATGGGGGTTGGGTTAAGCTGATAACCTATCACAAAAGGATCCATGTAGAAGACAACACCTGCAGCACTAAGGTTCTTGGCTGTCTGCAAGGCTTGTTTTATGGTGGAGAGCCCAAGCACAAACCGAATCGAATAACTGCAAATCAAAATGTTTCCTTGGACCAGATCCTGATTGAAGCTACTGGTGTCTTGGCATTCACCCACATACATATCGGTGGCCATTGATGTTTCATTGTTCAAAGCATTTGTTGCAGAAACCAGTGTGTACATAGTACCTTGATCAGTCCCAGCTGAAGATAAAGCACTTGTCAATCTCTTCCTCAAGGGTAATAAGCACAATTCAATGCAATGCAACACCAAGAACATGTCTGAACAAGGATAAGGATAAGAACAAATTGCCACTTCTTTGAGTTGCACCATACAGAACTACCATAGATTTCTGCATAGATAGCTGGGAGGGCTACTCATGATATTAGTCGGTATTAACTAAGATAGGAATTTAAAGTTGCATGTTGAACTTGTTTATTCATGATTCCAACACTGCTTTCTCTTGGGAATACAAAACAAAAAAGAATTCATTCAAGAAAATTAACTTATTTCCCTTTATTCCATTACTGTAAAAGTTTCACTAGCGTGGCTGAATGAATGGAATTGCATATTTCTTTTCTCCTTTTTTGCTTATAGTCAAATAGTCATTTAGTTGCTTCCCTCCAGATCTGATTTTCGCTCAGTACAAGTGGTAGACTTACTGCACCCAAATAATTACGCAGTTCAATACAACTATATGTACATACTTTATGTTTCTACTTTCTAGTGTTTTCAAAACACGTATACCTGATGCCAAGGAAATGTATGCAAGCAGCAACTTTATATGATAAAACTTACGGGCAAGTCCGACTCCAGGAATGGTTATGTTGTTCCCAAGTATGATAGAGTTTGTATAGACTCTATCGTGAGATGTGGCACCAACAGTGAAAATCCAAGGACTGAAAGAAGACATGCTTTTGGGTGATGGTCCTGTATTGCCTGCTGCTTGTACAACAAAAATGCCATTCTTCACAGCTGAGAGCAAGGCCATGTCTATTGGATTAAAAAACGTAGCAACACCAGAGGGGCGCCTGTTGGGCGTGATTGATAAACTTATGATGTCAACTCCATCCAGAGCTGCCTGCAAATGCAGCATGAATTTGACTCCCTTACTAAAAAAGCCTAAGATACAAACAGTATATGAATACAATTTATAGTAGATCCATGTTCATTTCTTCATTTTGAAAAGAAGTCAGGGTTTGGATATAAATCACTAGAATCCATAGAAAATAAAGTTTAAAGAAATGATTTTGAAGTTTTATCGAAGCTCGTGGCACAGAAAGAGTTTTGAAAAGCTATATCAAACCATCAGCCCCATGTACGGGTCAAAGAAGCAATACAATTAATTGAGAAACAATGTAAAAGACAACCATTTGGTGTGACAGACAAATCCAATTAATTAAATTACCTGGTCTATTGCCGCAACAACATCTGCTGCAAAGCCTCCAAAACTCTTATATAATGCCTTGTAAACAGCAATGCTGAAGAGAAGTGCATGCAATTAGTACACAAGCACCATTATTATAGACAAAACATGTTGAAGATGAAAGGTTAATATAAGCCAATGCAATTATCTTCTTCTAGAAAAGATTCTCAATTTGTTTTCTCATGGTAGTCAACAAATTGATCTATGAACAATATAATCAAATTGTTCCCAGACCCTATAAAAGTAAACAATGTCTCTGGTTTGGCATTTACTTCATCCATGTGCCACAAAAATCACTATCAATCCAGTCAAAACATCAGAGTAGTTGTGGCAACTTGAGATATCGACTATCGACCATAAATAATTAGAATCTGGTAATTTAATCCACTAGTCTCTTTACTTTTACAAGATTTAGGTTCATAAAATATCAATAACTAAAAGAGAGTTTACAAATTACTGTGAACGGGGAGCCATTCCACTTGCATTCCCAAAGTCGTGACCGGTAACTATCACTGGAATTCCATGGTTACCTGCAGCAACAGCAGCTGTATGCCTGTAGACAGTTATGAAATGGTTCACTACACTTTGAAGATGTGGGTAACGTTTTTACAGGGACACATCAAAATAAACATAATTGCAGAACGACATTTAAAAAAGTAAGTCAAAGGCGACTTACGTCCCATGGCCATCACCGTCAAATGGTGAAGCATAGTCCTCACTGGAGTTGAAAATTCCTCGGGTTATTGCAGATGCTGCAAAATGACGGGCCCCAACAAGCTTCCTGTTACAAGAACCAGAAGGGAAATCTGGAGTAACCTCACAAATGCCTGAGAAATGGGGGGGTATTGATAGGAACGCTCGGATAAGTCATCAGCAAAGCTTGGGTGAGTGGGATCTATCCCAGTATCAACAAAGCCAATAACAATTCCTTCTCCAGCAGTTTCATAACCTCCTTCTTTATCCCATGCACCGTGTGGTAATCCCAAGAACTGAGGAGTATGGGTGGTTGCAGTTCTGACAGAGAAGTCCAAAACCACATTTGACACTTCTCTCCGGTTTGAAAGCTTGTCTGCCTTGTAGATTCAAAATAAACAGAACCAAACTCAGTTAGAATTGAAGTGACAGGATGTTAGTGCAGACAATATTTTGTGGGAAATTTTTGATACAGACATGCAACTTAGTGCAACTGTTGTACGAAGTTAATACTTCAGAATCTAAAGGCACCGTTGATGTCGGAAAGAATAGATTGAAAAGAAAGTAACACCAGTAAACATATCAGCAGAATCATAGACATAAATTGATGACAAATGATCATAATGCACATACATCAAGAAAAGAAACAAAGCATATAATACCTGTTGTGGGGTAACAAGAACAGAAAACCCATTAATCAAGTAGTGGTAGCTGTAAAGCTTCAGGTACTTCTCCCCCCTCAACACCCTTCTTAATAATGAATCATGAACTCGAGCAACATAAGAGCCAGAATTTCCACCAGATCTAGAGTTATTCCTAAATGTAGCAACACGTATAAAAAGTGTCATCAGTCACTCCACTTGACTATCTTCATCAATAAAAAAGAAAACAAAGACCTGAACGCAAAGTGATAAAAGATAAAGTATAAATCTCAGACCAGTATAATCATCGACCCTGTTGAGGAAATTGTGGACAAATAATTATGAAACACAAACACAGTAGAGCACCAACTTATTTAAAGTATGCATCCCCTAATGGACTCATTTTGATTGCTACAAATTGAAACGAAAAGAAAGAGAAGTGTTTCATCTGTTGGAGGAATCCAATTAGAGACTCAACAGAACTTCCACAGACATACAATTCCACATCAGCCGGTGCATTAGCAAGAGTAACTTCCAACTCTCAACAAAATGAGACTTCCCTCTTCTAGTACGTAAATCAATTAAAGACTAAACCAAAAAGACATGAAAACGCATATTGACATAAAAATCTACAAACATGGCAACCAAATAATACCTGGGCCATTCACTAAACAATTGAAAACATTAAAAGCAAAATTCCAGGGCAAGGAAGTAAATTAAAAGAATTTAAGACAACAACTTAAAAAACCAGATTCCAGAAGCAAGACAGCGTGAACAAAAAGAAGCAAATTTTTTTTTTCAAAATGAATATTTACCTGGTTGGCTTGAATTTATTTGGGCTACCATGAGGACCATGCTTGAACACATTGGTTTCCTTTCTGAGCTCCCCATAATAATGTGCTGAAGGAGCTTGTTTAAGAGTCACAATGTAAACAGCTGTAGCATTTGCACCGTCTGAATCATCCTGACACAAGGTGCCAAGAAACATCCCCAAGCTAATCACGACCGTCAAATGTACCCAGTGAACCCCTGTCATTTGCAAATATCTATTTTATGAGGCCAAAAAAAAGTTCCAGAAACCATACACCAGCGGAAAAGAACAGCAAACGTGAAACAACTCCAGGTTCAAGTTCAAGCTCGAGAGCCCATAAGCTCAACTCTGAAGCACCAGCCTTTTTCTTCGAGCAACAAGTGAAGAACTCCCAAACCCACAAAAGCAGAGAACTTTCTTAGTAGTGTGCAAACAGCTGCGAAGAGAAGGGTGCAAATACCAGTCAACCGGCCATATAGAAAGAAGGAAAATCAAAGAAAATGGCAGAGTACTCTTATGTGAATTTGTTCACTTTTGGTGGTGAAGGAAAGGAAAGACTCCAGCTTTGCATAAACGAATAAATGAGGTGAGTTGGGACTTATAATATACAATGGAAAGAGTTTGCAAACTTTCTTGGGTAGTGCGAAGGTGGACGTTTTGATTAGAAAACGAACGTTTGTTTTTGGCTTTTTACTTTTTTTTCTTGGCTGTTGATGGTGGGTTTATCGGCGTTCTTGTGCATATCATCATCTTCCATTCCTTTTCTCGTTATGATTTAATACCTTCATGTAATGTATCCAAGTACAAAAAAGAGTATAATGAAGCATTAACAAAGTTAATTGAATCGTATGAACAAGTATAGTTTGTTTTATAGTTATTAACACAGGAAGAAGAAAGTTTCAAAAAACCATACGGTGGGTCAGCTTGAAAATGATTGGTAGGTGTTATGAAGACTCAGACATTTATTTTTTCTAGTTTTTGGACTTTCCCTGTGTGTTTGTCTAATGCTCCCAACGTTCTAAAATTGATAGGCTGTTCTTGGTCTTTGTCTTTTTCTATGTGTAGATCTGGTGGCTATGTGTTTGCTATTGTGATTACAGAAGTACTATGTAACAGTAGATCTAGGTTATGATGGATTGGACTCTACCGTAAAGCCTGATAATCCAATATAATCTCAAAAAAAATAAAAATTTGATCTTTTTGAACAAGACTTTGATCAATGAAGCATGTGCAATTGCATCTGTAATTGATGTCAACGTGCTAAAATTAGGGTTTTTACTTTGGTGCTGCCCATTCATTAAACAAAAGTGGTGTAGTGTAGGTCCCTTGGTATAAAGCTAATAATTTGGAAGGGATTAATATAGTCGTTGGTGTGCCTTCTTTTGTAATGCCTGATTCCTTCAATCTTCTTGTCTTTGATATCACTTGATGACTTTGACTATTGCAATAGCAAAGTATCCCATTTACAAACTTATCAAGTTCAGCTTTTGAGGAAAGAAAGCATTAATAATCAATACATGGCGGTGTGTGTGCGCGTCAGAACTCCAATTGGAGAAGAGAGCTTATAGTGGTTTTGGTACATGAGAATAGCATGAATGTGTATAGTGTGTAATTTGAATGATAGATGGTGTAAAACCTACATTCATTGCTAAAGCTTTTACTGTTGGCAGGTAGTAGGCATCCATACCTTATATTCATGACTAGAACTGTGTCATTCTCGTGAAGTTTGCCACGCCAATAGGTAACGTTTCTTTGTCCTTTTTATCTGTGACATCACTTCAAAAATTTTATATCTAATCAATCTTTTCTCAACCTAGTAAAACAATCCAAACAAAATGTTACCTTCATATCTATTTGTTTATCTTCAAAGAAGTAACTATCGAAGAGTGATATACTTAACTTGGAATGGAATTTTCTTTATCAGTTGAATATATCAAAAAACTACTTGCCATGGCTCGATAAATCAAACTTTGTCCAAGTACATAAGGCTGTACTCTTCAAAACTAGATGCTACTTTGACCTATAATGTGACTTGGGACTTGGATTTGTCTAAGTTGATACATACATTATGATAACCGGACCTAGAAAGTCAAAGTACATCCACCAATCTGGCACTGGCATACGTCATTAGAAACCCAGTCAAACAAAAGTAGCTGGGCTTAAAACGCAACCAAGTGACATTAGAATCGATGCAAAACCAGGCCCATCAGAGAAAAAGAAGAAGAAAAGGTGCTAGGTGGGGCTATCATACGAGGAAGTCATGATGTGACCATCTTTTTCTTTCGCACATTGCTGCATACCAAATATGGTGAACCACACATGACATGAAACGTAAAGTATACAGAGTGATGGAGGCTAGGTAACATTAATCAATAATATCTTTTCAAGTTAAATTCCCTGCTGTGCCTGGAATTTCACTTACCAAAATATGTGCTCATACAACTTTCATTTGGTGCTGCATTCTCATTAGCATACATATTGTGCTACTAACTCAGTAACAAGATCCTAAACTAGGATTCAATAACTAACACAACCAGCCAACAAATTCAATATCAGATGTCAAGGAGCAGATGAGACGCAGATGACAAACCCTCAGATTACCACCTCAAAGAACTCTTCCCTGAAAGATCCTTCACCTCTGGACTTAACAAGCCTGCGAAGTAAACAACAATGTGACCCAAATTCACCTATAAGTATTAGCAAAACGATGAAAAACTCATTAGTGAAAAGAGGGGGATAATTCCCAGGATGTTAATAATATGATGCCATACTCAAAGAATCTGATAAATAAAAGAAACAATATTGTGCCCACGAATAGCAATCTATTAAATCCATTAAAATAACCTTCGGAAGAAGCTTCAATGAACCAAGAATTCCATACACCTTAACATTCACTTGCAAGGTTTATATTTGGATGCAGGAGTTCTGCAGTGCACATTCTATGCAAGTTTTTGGTGTTTATAATCACACCAATACTAATAGTACGTATATTGCTAGTATAACAGACATCATTCTCTTAACTACTATCTCAATAGCTACAAGATCAGGAGAAACTGGAAACACCAGGTCAATCAATGTTTGGGACTACGGTGATCTTAAACTTACATCAGAGGGAAGTGATGGGGCACCAATTCCACACAAATTAGTATCAGGAACTGATAAGTCACTTATCATTGCAATGCACTATATAGTGCAGCTTCCTCAAACTCATAGAAACTAAGGAATCTAAATAATCTAAATATCTTATTTTGCTTCCATCATGATCATGCCATGTTTTCTTACTTAGCACAACATATAACTAACCCAAGAGTTTGTTAACAGGCTAATTGTCTATAATAACTTTCAACCCCTAGCGCAATTCTCAGTCTAAAGTAGTTTCATGCCTAAACGCAATTTTTCAGGTTAAGGTCAGTCTCCAGAATTGTTTATACAGAACTTTGAATTTTCCAAATCTTCAGATTTATGCAATAATTTTACAGAGGAAATTTGGATATAAGCGTGAAAAAGTTATGTTACATACTGTTCAATTATGCATCTTGACAAGAGCTAATGATCAGAAGTACCAGATAAAAATTAAAAAGATTCTACAATACAAGATTACCATAACTAAATTGTTAAATGCGCAAGATTGAATTAGTAGAATCATGACGCCCCCTCTCATAATGCTGGTCTCTACCTCAGTTCAGATAGAAGCAATTAAAGGGGAACCTCAGGGACTACATACACAAGCGGAGGATATCAAAAAGTCTAGCAAATGTTAACCTCTATATCAGCATTAAACATATAATGAAATCTTCTTTTCTTCATATCCTAAGCTTGTATGAAATTTGCATCAAGCTAATGTAATTGTTCAACACAGAATTCTTCTTAAAGACAACTTCAACAACACCAAAAAGCAACAAGAGAGGACGCACCTTATCATTATTGCTGTTGATTCTGCTGCTGGGGATTTGGCGGAGGAGGCATACCAGGCCTTGGTGGCCCATACCCAGAAACGCCAGCAGGTGGAGGAGGCATCCCGGGTCTCGGAGGAGGAGGAGCTGGCATTCCAGGCCTAGGCGGAACAGGCGGCCCTCTCATCATCCCTGCTGGAGGCTGAGGTGGCGGCACTCCCATTGGTCTCTGCCCAAATTGCGGCGGCATAGGAAATCCAGGTTGAGGTGGCCTTCCAGCAAACTGCGGCGGAACCTGCGAAGGCGGAGCCCTACCCATGGGTGGAACCTGACCCGGAAAAGACCCAGGAGGCATCTGCCCGGGAGGTCTGATTACTGGCGGCTGACCACCCGGTGGCCCAGACGAAGCCGGATAAGTCATCGGCGGGGCAGAGAGTTGAGGCATGAAATATGTACCAGAATACAGTACCACCCCAAATCCAAAGAGTCGCATGTAC
>JAOQMM010000003.1:19653686-19663901 GCA_027563515.1 Erythroxylum platyclados | reverse complement strand
CCTGTTTGGTTCGTTTTTATTGCGTAACTACTGACGTCTAGATTCCTCGTGGGAACGATCCTTACTTTCCACTACTATATTTTATTGTGTTGTAGGAAGTGAGTTTATTTTTATATTTGGGTGCAGGCGACAGCAATCACCAATCTCTTTCTTCAATTTTTAACAATATGATTTTATTTTTGAAATAAATTATTTTTATATAAAATTGATGCTTTTGTATTTTAGGGATTTGATAATTATCAATAGATTTTTAAAGTTTTATATTATTATTTCTTAATTATTAAAAATTACGTTATTGATATTAAATGTAAAAATGCTAAAGATAGATTTACCTTGTAAAGAAATATATGTTTTAAGAAGATTAGTTCTTTTTGATTATGGGCTATGAGCTGACTAATGGGTTTATTTTGTATGAAAAAACTTGTATTGAGATCACTCACCTTAAATAATGAATTATGAATCTTTATTAGATCTTTAATCCTCTTACTTCTAATACCAACAATTTAAGAATTTTCCAAGGAAAGTCTCCTATACCCCCCTTCCGATGAGAGTCTCCTATACCCCCCTTCCGATGAGAGTCTCCTCCCTCTAACTCGTCATCACCCTTCTCCCCCTTTTCCAATAGTGTTGTAATCTCTTCACCCTCCTTTAATGCCACAATCACCCTTCCCACAACCTTGTAATCCCTTTAGCCCCTTTAACTTGACAATCACCCTTTTGACAGTCTATCCCCCCTCCCCACTCTTTAGACAGCCTTGCCCTAACCCCTCCCCTGACATGATAAATTAGCTTAGCTTCTTGTTACCCAAAACCCAACATCAGCTATTAAATACCTACCTTTATACCAACCTAACCACCCAAACCTATCTGTACACTAACTAAATGGAACCTCCCAAAAACAACCCACAAAAAACCTAAGAACCTGTGGCTACTACAATAACCACATTTATAAACACAACTGATTTTCCACTGCTAAGAGGAACCTTAAAAAGGAAACAACGGAGATTGGAGAAGGAGAAGACAATATGGAGCTCCATTGTATGAGATTCTAGGAATCTAGACAAACTTAGATTTGTGGAGACAGATGAGGAAAAATCAATCCAAGCCCTGATTAATGTGTTACAACAAGGAGCTAAGAAGTGGAGCACATCTATTACGGGCTTTTTTTCCAGACAAAAGTTTAGCATCTCTAGTTGTTAGCAAGTGGGCGAATGCTACATGAAGGAATAAAGGGTTGGTGAATATTATGGTAAACGAATATAAACTCTTTGTTTTCAAATTTAACTCAGAAGAGAATATATAGAAGGTGTTGGAAGCAGGGCCATGGCACGTAATGGGGCATCCAATTCATATCAGGAAGTGGCAACCTAGAGTTACCATGGACAGGATCAAGCTTGATTCAATTCCCTTATGGGTGAATATTCACAAGGTTTCTTTAGAATATTAGTATGTAGAAGGTATGAGTTATATTGCCAGTAAGATTGGAAAACCTTTAGGATTAGATGAAAAAACTGCTTTAATGAAAATGATTGGGTATGCTAGAGTTTGTATAGATGTTGATATATCAAGGAAGTTATCGGATACCCTTAGAATCATGAAGCTAAATGAGAAAGGAGAACTTGTAAAGGATTTAATAGGAGTAACATACATGTGGAGACCAAAGATGAAAGAAGAGAAGCAGGTTTGGAAAAGAAAAGAGAATCAAGAGGGGAAGCAGAAGAATGAGGAATTTATAATCCAAGAGAAGGATATCATAGCTGAAGGAGGGGCACCAATTAAAGTGCGGAATTCCAGAAAATGAATCAGGAAGAGAATCAAGTGACACAGAATGGGAAACAGGTAATGAATCAGGAGCAGAATAGTATGACAGGGACTAAAACACAAACAGTTGAGGATAAGGGAGCAGGACAGGAAGAAGAGACAACTGGCACTTCAGTGATGGTAAGGAGGGAAGCTTTTGGTACCAAAAGTGAAAAAAGCATCTATGTCCCTAGGCATGAGTAGGAAATATAGAAAGAAAAGGTCAGGGAAAAAGAAAAAATGATTAAGGTAGCAGTAAGGAATGTTAAAGGCCTTAATAGTCTAAATAAATAACTTACAGTTAAGGAGTTTAGTAAGAACAGCATGTTAGATTTTGTTAGTTTATTGGAAATCAAAATAAGAGGGAGAAATTGGAGAAAAATTTATGGTTCCTAGATAAAGGATGGAGGGTTATTATAGATTATAATTGTACTCTTAATTTAAAAGAATTAAGGGGAGGGAGAAACTTGAAACAAGCAGACTGTAAAGAACTTCAGGAAATGGTGGAAAGGACAGGTTTGGCTTATCTGAAATGATATGGTAACTCTTATACCTAGAACAATAAGCAATTAAGTGAATGGTTTTTGTTGAGAAAATTGGACAAATGTATGGTTAATGATAATTGGATAGAGCAATTCCCAATAAGCAGTGTCATGTTTGATGATCCAAATGTGGCTGACCATAGTCCAAGAGTAGTGGAACTATTAACAAGTGATAGGAAGAGGAAAGCCCTTTTTAGGATAGTTAATCACTTGATGGGCAGTCCTAAATTCAAAAACATACTTTAGTGAGGGGATGAAGTTGGAGTTTCCAGGCTCTAAGGGGTACCAACTCAGTATGAAGCTGAAAGCCTTGCAAAACAAATTGAAATTGCTCAACAGAGAAACAATAGAACCATAATTAAAAGCTAAAATTGATGTTTTGGAGGAGTTAAAGAAATTTCATAAGAGATTACTGGACAGACTAGAAGATTTGCAATTGAGGAAAGAAGAATCTGCATTGATGGAAAAGTATAATCAACTACTGATAAGTACCAATACCCTACTAAGGCAAAAATCTAGAATGATATGGATGAAGGAGGGTGAGAGATGTAATAAGTATTTTATGAGTTCAATTTCAGTTAAGAGGAACAAGAATTCTATCATAATGCTGGAAGATGAAATAGAAGAGGTGCTAACAAGTCTTAAACAGCTTGATGAAGAAGACAAGGTAGAGTTGGTTAGGGAAATAATAATGAGAGAAATCAAAGATGTTATTTTCTCAATGAACCCTAAAAAGGCCCTAGGACCTGATGGATACAATGGGAGATTTTTTTCAAAAACACTAGGATATTGTAGGAAAAAAAATACTAGAAGTAATGAGAGAGTTCTTTAAAAGAGGGAAAATCCTCAAAGAATGGAATAAAATGTTTATCTGCCTTATTCCTAAACAAAGTAATGCAAGAAGGCTAGAGTAATTTAGGCCAATAGCCTGTTGTAATTTTCTATACAAAAGTTTCATAAAGATATTGGCAAATAGACTGAGAGCAAGTTTGGGAAATTTAATCAGTCCAGAACAGAATGCATTCATTAAGGGGGGGTTAGTGGGAACCAATATCTTACTCTGTCAAGAATTATTGGAGGTGTATAATTTAAAGAGGAGAATGAGGAATTGCACTATAAAGATGGACCTGGCCAAGGCCTATGACTTAATTAATTGGAGCTTTCTTTTCAATACATTGGAAGCAATAGATTATCCTCCTATGTTCATAAAATAAGTAGAGGAATGTGTAACCACTGCTTCTATGGTAATGTTAGTGGATGGGGAACCCACAAACCTAATCAAAGCAAGGAGGAGACTAAGGCAAGGGGACCCATTATCCCCTTACCTATTTGTACTTTGAATGGAGGTCTTGTCAACTCTCCTTGCAAGTAACATAAGGAGGCACCCAGAATCTCAGTTCCATGGCAAATGTAAAGGTATAAAGCTCACACATCTAGCTTTTGCAGATGACCTGTTAATGTTTTGCAAGGCTAAGAAAAATTCAATAGATTTAATCTTGTAAGCAATGGAGGAGTTCCAAGAGATTTCAGGTCTAAGATGCAATCCACTAAAGAGCTGTTTCTACTTCTCATGCAACTTAAGTAGAGAAGTAGCCTCTAAAGCTATAGAGATGAGATTAAAATAAAGGAACCTACCCTTTAAGTACTTAGGGTACTATTATCTCTAAGAAGAATCAATGTAGCGAATTGTAAACCTTTATTGGATGCAATCCATAGAAGAATTAACCAATGGAGTAATAGGTTCCTTAGTTATGGAGGCAGGCTCTAGGTAATTCAGATAATCCTGGGCAACCTTACCAATTATTGGATCAACCACTTATCTATCCCAAAAAGTATCCTCAAGGAAATAAACACAAAACTTAGAGACTTTTTTTAGAATGGTTCAAACCAAGGTAGAAGCAAAGTGAAGATAAATTAGAGTAAAATTTACAAACCTAAGTACCAGGGGGACTTGGAATTCACTCTACAAGGATGATTAATAGGGTAAGAAGAGCAAGGAACTTGTGGTGGTTGTGATACAAAAGGGAGGATTTATGGGTGAAATGGATACATAATGTATTCATAAAGAATAAGAGTATTTAGATACTAAAGCAAAAGCAAGAAATGTTAGGAACTTTAAAGGAAATCCTAGAGACAAGGCAATGGATGCAAAATAAGGTATTCCACAGGATTAACAATGGAGAAACCACATATTTTTGGTATGATAATTGGCATTATTAAGGTCCCATATATAAGGTGGAAGAGATACAACCCTTACAATTGATGGTGAATTCGGAAACTAAAGTGAGCATGCTAATTAGAAACAAGCAATGGATATGGCCCTACCATAATAATAGAATTGCCTGATTAATATTGGAAGAGATGCCAACATGTCATGAGGGACAATAAAATGAAATTCAGTGGCTAGCAAATAAATCAAGGAAGTTTAGCATAAAAGCATGCAAAACATTTCTGCAAAATACTCAGAACATAAGGCAGGAGTGGACAACTTTGGTATGGGACATTAACATCAATCCAACTCATTTATTCATCTTATAGATGGGAATCAATGGAGAGCTGCTCATAAGGAATAAGATCAAGTTCTCAATTGACACATTGCACTATGAGTTATGTAATACTGAACTGGAAAATATGGAACATTTTATGATTAAATGCAGGTATACCGGGCAAGTCTAGGATCGGATGCAAGTTATTCTCAACATGGGCAAACCAGTGGACTCTTGGAGCGAAACTGTTGCTTGGTTGGGGAAACTTAGAGTGCAGAATACAACAAATCCCATAGTACTTAAGATAAGTTGAGCATCATTAGTGTATTACATTTGAAAAGAGAGAAATTACATAATTTTTAAACAAGAAAGTAGAAGCACAGTTTTTTAGGACATTTATCTTCATTTTAGATTGGCCATGTTAGCAAAAGGAATAGCAGATAATCTGTCAAATAGCATGAAGAGAATTGGAGTAATACTGGTTTTTGTGTGTTTATAAGTCTCCCTTAGATATCATGATGTAGATAATTACTAGGAGCTATAATTCTTTCTAATCTAGATCTTTTGGACTATTCTAGATCGTTTATAAAGACTATATATATTTATATTCAATGACATCTTTTAATTTTTGAAAAAAGACTATTTAAGAATTTTGAAATTTTAGAGGTTATTTTGGTTATTATAAAAGTTTTTGTTTGCATTTTGATATTGATTTTATTAAAGGTGAAATAAATTATATTCTCAAAATTTTAATTAAAAATTTTATATTTTAGAACATGATCCAAATTAAAATTTAAAATCTCCCCAAAGGCCTTCCTTGAGCAAAACTTCAACAAAGCCTCTAAAATTTCAACTTCAAACATCATCAACATTAACCTCCTCCCCCTTTTTACAAAACACAAAATTCCTTTTTTTTCACAAAACTCTATAATCTTTCTTTTTTCTGTACAAAATTAATAAAGTTATTGTTTAAATTCCCTTTTGCTATTACAAACTCCTCTGTCTGCAATTCATATTATTTCCATAAAATAAAGAATGAGTTATCTTATTTTATTACTTTTTTATCTAACATTTTTTTTTCAGATGCAAATATCACATTAACTTTTTATTTTATATTTATTATATATTTTGAATTTCTACATTCTAACAATTAATAATTTTTAATAACCTAACATTTATTTTCCTATTGCTAAAAATTTCCAACATGTAACATTTCTATTTGTGTTTTCTTATTAGTAGTTGGTAAAATTACTCTTTTACTTTTATTTGTTTGTTATTATTATTTCCTATTACTTGATTTAATTATTGTTTTTCATATATTATTTTACTACTTTATTCATATTACTTTTATTTACAGATGTTAATTTTGAACCAGCCTGGCTCAATTTTGACCTGGGGTTGACAAGGCTACGGGTCAAAAGTGGTCAGCATGATCAGTCCCAATGTTGACCTAGTCCATTGACATTCCTACTTTTATTATGTTTTTCTAAATATTTATTAACACTGTATAGTGCATATATATACATAAACAAAAATTTTGGTGAAATTATGATTTTACGAATGGAGTTTTAATTATTTGGGCTAATTATATATCCACTGGGCTCAACCTTCTAAAACACAATAACTCCCGCTTTTATATATGCGGATTGTCTGATCTGAAAACGTTAAGAGATCTAATTTTGCAGAACAAAAGCGGTAGAAAAGAGAAGAAGAAGAAAAGAGGAACAGGCATGGCAGCAACAACAGGAGGACCAGATCAGCTCTTTAATCTGCGCAACAACTTCTATTTGGGAGCATATCAGGCGGCTATCAACAACAGCGATCTCCCCAATCTCTCCTCTGACGAAGCCGTCGAGCGCGACTCCATTGTCTTCCGCTCTTACATTGCCCTTGGCAGCTATCAGGTGCTACTCCCAGTTTTTCATTTTTTTATGTTCGATCTGATCCTTACTTTTTTTTTTCACTTTGTTTGAGTTGATTTCAATTAATTTTTACAGCTTGTGATCAATGAAATCGATGATTCTGCTCCCACTCCTCTCCAAGCCGTCAAATTGCTCGCTTTGTACCTCTCTTCCCCTGCCAACAAGGTCTAGTTCCCCACTCTCTCTCTGGGAAATTTCTCTGATTGTCAGATCTAATAGGATTACTTTCTCTAATCTTCGTTAGGGTTCCTAAGTTATGTTTCTATAAGATGTCTTGCTTTAATGAATAGACAAAGATAGACTTTTTGTTGCCTTTACTCAGTTCTTGCTTCTGTACTCTGGATCTCGGAATAAGTTGTTGGAACAAAATTACATACATAAAATTGTTATGCATAGTTCCTAGAAACCAAAGAAATGATTTGGGCATTAAATTTTAATCGTGAATATTCCATTCTTCTGTTATGAGAAAAGGTAGAGGGAGAGGTAAAGTTTAATTCTGTGGCATTGTGCTTATGAATATACAGGAATCCACAATTTCAAGTTTGAAAGAGTGGTTGGCAGATGCAGCCATTGGAAGTAATCCGATACTGAGGCTGATTGCTGGAATCATATTCATGCATGAGGAGGACTATAATGAGGCTCTCAAACATACTAACGCTGGAGGAACCATGGAACTGTGGGTTTAGTTTTCACCTGAATTCTATATAAGTTTAGCATTCACCCTCATAAGCCCTAGGATTGCTTGGGTCTTTTTCAATTTCAAAGAATAGTAGTTTAGTTGCAGATTGCATTGCAACATTTTCTGGGAGATATGGTGGGAATGATCTCTTTCTAACTTATCTCTGCTGGTGGAACTTGTGTTTTTCACCTAATGAACGCTCATAAACTGAAAATGTGTAAAGAGGAGACTTTAAGTAATTTTCAATATGAGAAGGGCAGTCTTCTATCTTGATTCAACAGAGTTCATTTTGTTTTCCAGGTTGCATTTTATTAATTTTTTACTTTCCAAATCTGATCTTTTCTTTTGCAGGCATGCGTTGAATGTCCAAATATTCATCAAGATTAACAGATCAGATTATGCAGAGAGACAGCTGAGGGTCATGCAGCAGATTGATGAGGATCACACACTGACTCAACTAGCGACTGCATGGTTGAATCTGGCAGTTGTAAGAGCGTTATCTCCTCTATATTATTAGTTTAAAGGATATAACTAGAGTATAATTACATGTTCTTTGTCTGAACCAGGGTGGCTCCAAGTTACAGGAAGCATATCTTATCTTCCAAGATTTCTCTGAAAAGTATCCAATGACAAGTCTGATCTTGAATGGGAAAGCTGTTTGTTGCATGCACATGGGTAATTTTGATGAAGCTGAGACACTATTGCTTGAAGCTTTGAACAAGGCAAGTTTCTGAAAATTATGTATTCTTGTGGCATAAGAGGTAGGTCCATGTAATTCTAATCTCATTATAATTATGTAAGCTTTCATGGCTACGTGAGGAAATGGAATGAGAAAAAGACTACGGAAAGTGCATCTTGTTCCAATTTATGTGTATGATTTTATAATGGAGTTCTTGCATAAAAAGGCAAATCTGAGCTATATTATTTATGTTTAATAACTGTATTATGTGACTGGTAGAATGACTTTTTCTGACATGATATTGATTAATTGTGGCAGGATGCTAAGGATCCTGAGACTTTAGCCAACCTTGTTGTATGCAGTCTTCACCTTGGTAAATCCTCTTCACGCTATCTCAGGTAAACTCTCATCTTTCTGCAAGTATTTATTTCTTTTTGATATCTAGATAGATAATTTTTGTGGTTCTTTTATCAGTATCTTTCTGAAAGGTGAGAACTATTGCATGCCTTTAAATCAGATGTACTTCAACAGATAGGGACACTCAGAATGTAGTCTGGTGTGCTTGGTTGGAGTTTGAAAATGTTCATCCAAAAGGATTGTGACACTATCTTTATGTGAATGTTGACACTCATTTTCTTGCATCAGTCCCTCCCTCTTTCTCCCTCTCTTCCATGGTTGCATATAGAGTCCCTTGGGTAATAGGAAAAACTATCAAAAAGAGTAGAGGGGGGAGGGTTGGCTAGGAAGGGGATCAAAACTTGAGATGGGATATAGGTCCTCAGCTAATAAATAAAGGGAAAAAGAAAAGAAGATCTAAAACACTTCTTCTTTTTTTTCATTTTATTGGTTGGGAACCAGTGCTTGATTCAATCTGAATATTTTCTGGATGAAAGAAAACACATCTTTTGTTGTTTTTGTTCATTTATTTGCCCTAAGATGCTTGTTAAATATTTCAATATTTGATATTTTTGCTTTATTTTTTCTAACTGAACTGTGTATCCTAAAGACTGCTCAACATGATTCCCATTCTTTGAATGAAGTTTGTGGTTTTTCATTCATTTGCTATATTCTGATTATGTCCGATTCCATCATATTGAAGACTGACTACATCCAATATGTTTGTCTTGCAGCCAACTGAAACTTTCTCATCCAGACCACATGCTTGTGAAGCGTTCATCATCGGCTGAAGATAGCTTTGAAAGAGCAGTTCAAGCATTTGCTTGATTTTAGTTGGTTTTAGACAAGAATTTGAATTCTGAAGGGAATTTTTTTTTTCACAATTTGTGTATGTATAAGAAGCACAGAATTTTATGAGAGAGCTTGTTGACATGGAGGTCGTAAAATTCAGTCGGTACTAGTGTTTTCCGAATCTTGTTGGACGGATATAATTTTCTTTTATATTTTAAATTGATGAATGGCTTAGCCAATTTTCATACTTGTACTATCATTCACTCAACCATATGATATAAGTTCTAACAAAGTGGACAAGCATTAGTATCATGGCACTAATGCTTGTCCACTTTGGTCTCATGCTTTTGTATTTGATTCAAGCAAAAAGCCAAAGATACGAACCTTAAATTATTCATAGATCTTCCTTGTAAAGTCCCTCTCAATATAAAATTTTGTTCATGGACCATACCAACTTGCCAGAAAAGCTAAATAGCTATCCAACAGGAGACAAATTCTATACTTTATCATGTTTGTTGGTTAATATGTTAATGGCCTTTTTTTTCTTTAAGAGGTGAAGCTAAACAAGTTGGCAAATCCATATTGGAGAAGGAAAGAGTCTTATGTGAGCCAAAAATGAGGTGTAATGTGTTGGGAAATTAAGCAATTTCTACAAGTACTTATCAGTTCTATCCTGATTTATGTCATAATGATGATTAAACGCTATACTGCACCACAGGCATCATTTTATTAAGCTAACATCTGTCGAATATGACCTCTATGACGATCGTGTCCGGCGGGACCGGCTGAGCGTCGCGCGCCTGGGCGTGTACGGCTATTCGCTGGTGGGGGGCGGCGTGCTGCGTGCTGGCGCCGCGATTAACCAGGGCATCGCCGCCTTTGGCCACACGCGCCGGGGCGATCCGCTCGCCTCGCGCAG